>JALMGJ010000005.1:3445000-3760000 GCA_023362775.1 Charina bottae | reverse complement strand
TAAGCCCGCAGGCACAGCTGTTCTGTCCACCATGTCCCCACCGGAAGTCCAGGCTTTGGTTCATTATCATTGGTAATGTGGCTATCATATTTTGCCCTGTGAACTGATATACGTTCTTGTGCCATCTTCTTTTGTATTACTTGTGATGTGGGTTGAGATAGTCCTTAATCTTGCCACAATTTTCATGCACACACTTTGTTTTTTAATTCAGGTTGAAGTGATAAGGTGTTCAGGATAGGGTGTTCAGAGAGTCCCTCCTGAGGAGGGAGATGGACAGTGATAAAAATTAAATAAATAAATAAATAAATAGTAATATCCTCCTTTTAAGATCTCACCATCCTCTGGATTTTTTCTATTTATTATTATATTGTATTTTAAGATGTATAGGTTTTAATTTTAATATTATTATTGTAAACTGCCCAGAGTCGTCTACTGTAGAGATGGGCAGTTATAAATTTGAATAATAAATAAATAAAATTTATTTATTTAAATAAATTTAAATAAATTTAAATAATTTAAATAAATTTTCAAACTGGAAAATTACAATGTGAATTCTCTATCTTCTTATGCTTTATTTAGGAATATCAAGGATGCAGCTGTAGAGATTCAGCTATTTACTCCATACCTGTCCAACCAATCCTAGTCCTCTCTGATCCCATTAATTTGAACAATACATCTGGGAGGTCGGTGAGCAAGAAAGAGACAAGCAGGCAGGCATCAAAACCTAGAACTCCCATTCTGTGCAGTGGGTTGAGATCATAACTTTTTGATATGTCTTCAGAACCCTTCCCTAATTGCTAACCACAAGTTAACAAGCTTTGCTCTTGACCTTAGTTGATTAGTTGATTGCGCTGCTGCCTGAAATTGACAAGACCTTAATCAATGAATTTCTAAGAAGAAACAGAAATGTTTGATGCCCTTGGTACCTTAATTGCACATAGTTCTCAATTGTATGGAACACTCTAAACAGGTTCAGTTTCTCTTCAGACCTTCATAAACACCAGAAAGTTGAGAGCAGTAGATTCAAGCATGTCCCCATATTTTCCCACAGTAATGACTTTTTCCAAAATTTGAAAAAAGACTTAATCTAGAATAAAAGTCACAGCAGGTCTCATTACCACCACCATGTGATTATAGTTGTGACACTTTTAGATTACAGAGAATACCAAAAAGAAATGTCTTCTATTTGGTTCAGAGGATGTGTGATGGTCAGAGATACAGACAGAATGGCAACACTCTATCTCTAGAGTATGGCTGATTTCAGCAATACTGAGAGGAACAGATGATTTTTTCTAAAGGCAGGCTTTGGGAGTGGACAGATGGGAAGGTTGACTCAAGTGTCAACAACCAGAGACTCAAGGCACAGTTGCACTTCTAATTTAAAACTTAATATTTTCTCCTGTCATACAGAAAAAGAAAATTGTAGATTAATCAGCTTGGCTTTTCCCCCTTAAAAAGAAATCAAATGATTGCCTATATAGCTAGCATAAATCCTAAAACAATGACCATATGTTTGAGTAATGAATCCTGTAGACTAAAAATAGTTTTGTTTTCAGTATACATGCCAGATTAGAAGAGAGAAGGCAAAATACTTATAGGACTACTATATTCTACTGCTCTTACAAAAATGCTACCACTTTAGAAGAAAGAAGACTCTGACTTGAAAAACAGAGTTAGATTTTTTGTGTGTGCTGAGTTATTCAGTGTAAGAAAACATGGGGAATGTCTTCAGCTCTTTAAACTATAACATTTAACGTGTCTTTATGTGTCAGCTGCTGTCAAAGCAGTTAGTTGTATCGTACTATACAAGTATCTCATCCATTGTCTGAAAAATTTAGGTCATCCAGATGACTTCTGAGCCTCCTTCCTATTATCAGAAGGGCACTCAAGTGTAACACACAATATAGCGAAATTCTGTGCTACAGCATGTAAACCCTGATATGAAAAAAATAGCACGTTTTTTAAAACTGTGGAGTCCTTGGTGCTCTCTGAGCTTGGTTGTTTGCTTGTAGAAATTTCATTACCCAACTAGGTAACATCAATGCTAGTGAGTGTGGGGTTTGCTCCCTGTTTATTTTTCTAAATGCCACGCTTCCAGGAATTCCCTATTGTTTTTGGATTTAGCTTGGTCTAGGATGCTCACAGTTTCCCAGTTGAAAGTATGGTTGAGTCTGTCCATGTGTTGTGAGATTAAGGAGTTTTCATCGTGTCTTCTGACTGCTAGTTGGTGTTCATGGATGTGCTCTGCTAGTCTTCTGCCTCTCTGTCCTACATAGTGGCTGTTAAAGTCCTTGCACTGTATATTGTAGAAGACTCCTGTTTTTTTTTCCTTTTTCTTGGGCTACTGGGTCTTTTGGTTTACTTAAGATGTTTTGGCGGGCTTTAGTTGGTTTGTGTGCTGTGGTGATGTCATGTGGTTGTAATAGTTTGTTATTAGTTTCTTAGATGTTTATGATGTATGGCAGTGTTATCCTTTACATAGCTTGTGTTGGTTATGCTGTAGTGGGTTGAGTGGTCAGGCACTTTTGATAAAGTTGTGTGGGTATTGATTTTGTTGGATGTTGTATAGGCAGTCTGTTTCCTTTTTCTGATGTTCTGGGTTGCTGCAGTGCATTTATACTCATCTGAATAATGTTCTTACACAGCTCCTCTTGTGAGAGGTTGGGTTGTTACTTTGGTAGTGGAGCACTTGGTTAGTGTGGGTTGTTTTTTGATAGACTTGCATTTCTAATGTGCTGTCATTTCCTCTGCTGATGAGGATATCCAGGAAGGGTAATGTGTTGTTATTTTCTTCTTCCCTTGTGAATTTTATTCCTTTGAAGAAGTTGTTGATTGTTTCATGTGTCTTCTCTAGTTGTTCCTTTTTTATTATGATGAAAGTATCATCTACATACCGGATCCATACTTCTGGTTGTATGTGTGGGAGTACTATAATTTCTAGACGCTGCATTAAAGTCTCTGCTATCAGTCCTGAAAATAGTGATCCCATGGGTGTTCCTCTGATTTTTTGGTATATTTGTCCATCAAACTGAAAGTAGGTAGTGAGGCAGATGTTGATGAGGTCCATGATTCTGGGTATTTCAATCTTAGTGTAATTGAGGAGGTCGGGTGTATTGTGTAGTACTGCTGCCATGGATTCTTTCACTAGTTCTGGATCTATGGACATAAAGAGTGCTGTGACATCGAATGAAACCATAATTTCATTTTCTTCTACTTTTAGGTGTTTGATTTTTCTGGAGGCACTGTAGTTCTTTAAAAGTCTAGTAAATCTGATTATATGTAATATTGATATTGTTGATATTTGATACGATGTTGCTGTGAAGTACTGTCCATGGGCTGAGTTAGTGCTGTCCACCAATCCTTGAGTTGGCAGGCAACTATAACAGCATAACGTTTACTGCTCTCACTGGAGATTCTATATTGCTGAAGGCATCATGTCAACAAATGTTGTTATTATTTATAGTATACAAGGGATTTTAAGGATAAGAACTGGTGGATTCCCTCAATTTCATTATTCTCTCCTTTCACAAACATCTCCAACTGGGAAGAATTAACTTGTCTTAATCGGAGCCTAGGCTGAGCCTGGGGAAGAGGCGAGTTTTCATAATGGTTAGACTGATAAGTTTAGTTGTCCATCGAAACCTGCTCTAGTTTTTACAACTGTTTTGCATGGATGTATTTGGGTGGGGTGGGGTGTAGGGGCAACTATCAGTTCACTGGCATATGATGACATTGGGTTCCTTTTGGACATGGATTTAGCATTATTCCTCAGTAGTCCTATTTTCAGATTTTGGAATAGCAATATTCTGGAATCTTGCTAAACTCCCAGGTCATAGTCTGGAAGAAGAGTGTACATTCTTGGGAATGGCTAATGCCTTAGGGTGGCCCTAGAATGCCCTTTCCATGGTTTTAAAGAAGATACTACCATCTTGATTTTATTATATTTATTATATTCTTGAACTGTTTATTTTAATGTTTATTTAATTTTACTTATATTTGTATCACAATTAATTATGTTTGATTGTAAACCGCCCAGAGTCCCTTTTTGAGGGAGTTGGGCGGTGATAAATCGAATAAATAATAATAAAATGAAATGAAATGAAATGAAATGTCAGGTTTCTTTTGGACATGGAGTTAGCACAATTCCAGAAAAGTGCTAAACCTGTATTCAAAAGCAGCCTGAACAAGATATGATAGGGACAGGGAGAGTTGCACAATGAAGCAGCAGAGAGAAAGCCAACTCTTTATCTCCCCTACTTCATCATGCCACACCTCTGCCCCCCCCCCATCAGCTGCTCATGGGTTGATTCAGCTCTCTGAACCAGAGATCAACATGTATCTGAATGAGGATTGACATGGAGGGAAAGTTATGGAGGGAAAGTTATGGAGGGAAAGCTTGTTCTGAAAGAGCTAGACATTCCTTCTGTCTAAAACTGAATAGCATGGAAGGCTTTCCAGGCATTGAAGGGAAGGAGACATGCCCAGACCAACAAGGGTCAATAGGTGCTAGGCTGTTCTCAACCCTTAGGGACCACTTGAGACCAACACCAACCAAATGGACAGTGAAATATAATCTGATTATATCAGTCAACATTGTCAATTTCCCATGTTGTTCCACAGGAAAAACATTAACTCTGAAACAGCTAAGGTAGCTTTCAGCTGCAGACAGAGGAGGCTGCAAGGGCATGTCCATATGCTTGTTAGGTTCATGAGGAGAAAGGCCCAAGTCTTGCTTCTTTTAATGATGTTGATCTTTCAGCATAATGAACTTTTCATTTTGTACCATAAATGTTTCAGTATAAGTACATACAGCGAGTAAGTACGAGAGAAAGAGTTATCATATTGGTTTACAAAGTTTGGAATACATTTTAATCCCAAAAAAGACAATTCTAGAGGTAAAATGTAATGATGGTTTTCCATTCTCTAAAGCCATGACAAATTCAGGGGAAGTTGATAGACAAAAAAACCCAATCCCCTTTCTAAAGCTGGTCTGTTCTATTTAATCCTTTGAATAAATCGTTCTTGTGGGAGTGAATTCCATATATTAATAATATTCTGTGTCCAGAAGTCATTTCTATCTGAGCTTGCAAATAATAAGCATGGAGAAGACACACTGAGCATCTTCCAGAAACACCAAGAAATGCCAGTCTTTTCAACAAATGAATATGTTCTGAAAATTTGGCTGTATGTTCCCAGTTCATAGAGAGTTTCAACTGGTTGGACTGGAAACATTTTTCTTTATTTAATACAAAAATGCATAGTTTTGAAGGAACGCTGTAATGTTTGTTGCCAAGAAACAGGGTTTGTCTTTTAAGGCCATGCTGTAATTTTAGCAATTGAACACCTTCTTCTATAAATGGGTTCTGTAACAACAGAGCAGTATGCTATACTCTGTTTCTTGGTTCCTGAAGTCTATTAAGACAAAACAAAAGACATGCAACAGAGGAAAACTATATATAAAAGAACTAAATATACCTTTTGCTTATTGTATTATTTTCTTTTAGTATAGGTGACATTATATAAAAAAAGCAGCCTTGTCCCCATGTTTTAAAGGTGCCCTTTAAAATTTGTGCTAACTACAGGGTGAAGTTCCATCTGCCAGGCCTAATTTTTTTTTTGAGAAAAAAGAGTTTCTCTTGTCTCCAGATCATATCCATATCAATATACATGTAAAAACACAACTAAGGTACAATGACCTTTGCCCATGTCTTTTTCATGTAGAAGGGAGGCATTTGATCCAAGGCATTGGTTTATTTTGATGCCAAGGGAAACTGTCAGAGGTATGTATTTGGATTCCGTAACCATCTTAGGATTCTGCCTTGTCTTCTAGAAGGTTTATTGTGGCAGCAGTGAACTTTTGAGTGCCACCAAAGAGTGTTCAAACTGTGCTTTATCTTTGTTTGACCTGTGGATGTAAAAATAAATGTGACTGTTTTCCAGTGCCCTCAAACTCACTAAATGCTAACACTTTGCAAGTTTTCAGCACTTGGAGAAGTGGAGAGAGAGAAAAACACATGACAATATAAGGTATTTGCTGATTTCCCCTTTTTTACTTTTACGCTTTTTCAGCTTTCGCTGCTAGAAGAGGCAGGTTTCAGAGGTGCTCTTCTTTACACTGACCCCTGCAATTTACCAAAGTTTCAGAACCTGAGCAATAAAGCATTTATGGTGACATTAAACAGTGGTGGTGACCCTTCAACACCTGGATATCCAAGTGTTGGTGAGTATTTTTCCAAGAGCATTTTTTTTACTTGAAATAAAAAGTTAGCTCTTAATTTAATAGATGGTTAGTTAACAGCATAAGGCAAAAGTGATGTGTGGGCTTTGCTGTCTGCAACTATGTGTCTTATCCCTTCATGCTTCCCAGGGCCCTGTGTATCATAGGCAGACTGTAAATGTCATAAATCAGAATTGTTCAGGGTGTACACTTTAAGCATGATTTAGTAGTGTTTTGGACCTTGCATGTATGTAACACAGTTCTCTGTGATTCATGAAAGCAACCCCTCTTTTTTTAGGCTTCTGGGTAAAGCATTCCAAATCAGCTAAAGCAGAAATTTACATGAGCCCCAATTATACTTCCAGTGTACTGCCAATGGTAGGACTACCATATCTGGTCTGCAAAAGTCTGGATGATGGTAGATGATTGCAAAGAGAGTTGTATAAATGTATGTCAAATGTGAAGAAATGTACATGAAAACATACAGTATGGTTATGCAGACTTTGAAAAAAAATGTAGATTGGAGCACAATTGGTACCAAACAAAATTGAGATGGGAAAAAATGATATTTTTGTTTCATTTTTTTAAAGCAGATTTATTTATTTATTTATTTATTTAATTTATTCCCCGCCCATCTCCCATACAAGGGACTCTGGGCGGGTTACAATAATTAAAACTTAAAAATTTAAAATATTTAAAACCATACAAGATAGAAAATGTGTAAAAATATATCCAAATATAAAATAAAATAAAATAAAATCCAAGATGGATTGGGTACCTAGGGTGACCTAGGGTAACCCTAGATGACCTAGGGTTATACTGAAAGTTATGAAGAAGATTTGGCCAGATATGTCTTCTCAAGAAATGAATTGTTTCTACACTGCCTTTTCCTGGCAACAAAACTGAGAGTCTGAATGTCCACTGTGGTTCCTTACTGTAGCTGAAACAAAAGGCTGATAAATAATCTTTTTCTCCATTTCCCTCGGTTTCTGAAAGAATACATCTGCTACAGTTCAAATACATGAGACTCTTTCATGCATAGTGCACTATGATAAGAATCCCATGAGGCTTTGTCTTTGTGGAAACCCCATTTAACCTCTTTGTCTATGGATTTCATGGTAGTTCTCTTTCTTGTCTAACTTTAGCTACATGGAAAATGTCATCATGGATTATCCCTGGATTGAGACTGGGAAAACATTTAGTCACCTTTTCAAAGTTGTAGCTAATTGAAAAGGACAGGCAGCAAGTTATAATGCAGCCCTTTGCCACTAGAAAAAGGAGGTATCACTGCTAAGTGTTGACTGTTCTGCTGGTAGATTGTTGGCAAAATGTTTGTAGAAGAACTTGGTATAGCTATTCTTATGAGTCTACCTCATGGATCTAGAGGTGTCTGGAGGGCAGGGTCAAAGGGGCAAATGATGAAACCATCTATGTGCCATCATGACTCAAAAACTGCCATTTTGTGCATGAGTTGTGATACTGCATGCACATATAAAAGAAAAACAGCTTGTATTGTGATGGTGTGACACCTTCCTAGATCCTTAGTGGATGGAAGTATATCTTTGTAAATAATGTTGAATGTTGGTATGGGTGGAGAATGGAATCTATGAAACATGTCTTTAAGGTAGCATCCTTTGTTACTTTCTATGAAGAAATATAACTCACTATGAACTTCTCAGGTCAGTAATGCTGTGTAAGGGTGTGTGGGAAAGACCTTGGGAGACGGGGCAAAAAGAATGCCTAGGGAATGGTCACCTAAGGGAGAGCATACCCTGAAACTGGATAGTGGGCAGAGCAAGAAGTTCAAAAGGGACCCAACCTAGTTGCTCGGGCTGTAAAGGAGACGGCAGGAGATTTGTATTTTCAGACTTGCATGATTCTGTTAATGTAGCTTTACAATAAAGTAGAATTAGCTTATCTGGTCATGTTTCCTGTCTGGTCTACCTGGTAAGGCTGACATGCTGGCAGCAGAATATTCCTTTAAGATGTCTGTATTTTCATTTTTTTAATAAGAATTTTATTCAGTTTAAAGCAAAGATAAAAATTACAAAAAAGCAAAAAACTACAAAAAGAAAAGTGTAAAAAAAGTGAGAAACACAAGAAAAAAGAACTTTTTGAAGATTACATAGAAAGGTGACTTCCAACTTTCAACAGGAAGAATATACAGCAATTTCCATACTCAATCCCTTACTCTATATCAAACCAAGATCACATTATTTCTATAAACCGTTCCATTAACACATATACAAATCACTAATGCAATTGCTCCTTTCCCTTATATAAAGAATATATATATCTAAATCAACTTCCCTCCCCCATAAGACAACATCCATTTAGTTATTTCATTCCTATCACTATTCTCTATATTTCTGTCCACTATAATAAAAATCAAATTATAAATACATATAAATTGTTTGCTATTATAATCAATAATACTACAATAATATTTATTTATTTATTTTTATTTATTTATTTATTTATTTATTTAATTTTTATCCCACCTTTATTATTTTTACAAATAACTCAAGGCAGCAACCATACCTAATACTCCTTCCTCCTCCTATTTTTCCCACAACAGCAACCCTGTGAGGTGAGTTGGGCTGAGAGAGAGTGACTGGCCCAAGGTCACCTAGCCGGCTTTCATGCCTAAGGCAGGACTAGAACTCACAGTCTCCTGGTTTCTAGCCCAGCACCTTAACCACTAGACCAAACTGGCTCTATTAAACCTAAAAATCAAATAATTATTATTATATCTTATAAATCTCTAATAAATCTTGCAAATTAAACAGATATTAAAACAATCCCAATACATCTTAATCCAAATCATTAAAAGAAAACAAAATCATCATAACCTCATTATCAATCCAGTTATACATTCTTAAATTTTTACCCTAATTCAAAATAAACTAAGACACTTACATATCTTCCAATTATGCCCAAGGCATTTTTCTTGTAGGAATCACAAGGCCCAACTGCCCCCCTTAATCCAAACCTCTCAGTAAAAAAACTCCCACATAACATTTTTTTCCTTTCCCATAACAATCCTTCAGAAAGACATAACATTTCCCCAGAAAAACAAAACTCTTTATAATCTGCAGTTAAGGCTGTCGATGTAACCCCTTCAATTCCAAGATGTAGTCTTCACCTGGCATAGCTTCAATATCACTGACCACAAAAGTATCCCCCTTTTTGCCAAAATCTTCATCTTCCTCTTTACCATCTTCAGCCAGACGACATAGTTTAGAAATGATCTCTTCCCCAATATCCCGTATATTCTGCAGAATAACTTGACTGTATTCTGAGAGGGTCTCTTTAAAGGACTGCTTAAGCTCACCAAAAAACTCCAAAAAAACTCTTTAAAATCTTCCATTTTCAGGCAGTAGATTATGGCGCCCCTTAGCTGCTTAACTCACAGTAAATAGGACTTAACAAGTTAATAAGTTGATACAAAATTTATGAATGAAATTGAATCAATACTAACAAGCAGATATCAAGGAAATTGGACAGAAAACTAAGAATTAAAAATGAGATATCCAACGTATAGGAAAATATTCAATCCTTCAAATTCAGTACAAAAATATTAACAGGACGGCAATGTTTTTACTCTCAATCTTCCTTAATCCTTGAACAGGAAAGCAAGCCAAAACTTAAAAAGATTTTAAAAAGTAATCCAGAAATAACGATAAGCACCAAGAGAGTCCATTTCTTCTTACTGCCAGATGACATAGTTTAGAAATGATCTCTTCCCCAATATCCTGTATATTCTGCAGAATAACTTGACTGTACTCTGAGAGGGTCTCTTTAAAGGACTGCTTAAGCTCACCACAAAACTCCAAAAAAAAAAAAAACCTCTTTAAAAACTTCCATTTTCAGGCAGTAGATTATGGCGCCCCTTAGCTGCTTAACTCACAGTAAATAGGAGTTAACAAGTTAATACATTGATACAAAGTTTCCGCATGAAATTGAATCAATACTAACAAGCAGATCTCAAGGAAATTGGACAGAAAACTAAGAATTAAAAATGAGATATCCAACGTATAGGAAAATATTCAATCCTTCAAATTCAGTACAAAAATATTAACAGGAAGGCAATGTTTTTACTCTCAATCTTCCTTAATCCTTGAACAGGAAAGCAAGGCAAAACTATAAAAGGTTTTTAAAAGTAATCCAGAAATAACGATAAGCACCAAGAGAGTCTGTTTCTTCTTACTGTAAAAAGCCACTCTTAAGGTTCAAAACTTAAAAATATAAATTGGGTGTTTTAGAAATGAGAAGGCAGGACTTACTGTCCCTTTAAAGGGGCTGCAGCACAGCTCGGAAAAGATGAAATCCCAGCCTCCCGGCGAAGTCTTTACCCATCAATCGCGCACTCTGTCCACGATCTTCTGGCTACAACGCGCTATCCAGAGGACAAATGGGTCAATTCCAAGCTTTTTCCTTAATCCAGAAAAAACTCTGGGCTACAGGAGAAACCAGACTGAGCCCGAAAAAAATGCCACGAAGCCAGTTCTGCTCGCAGATCTTGTGGGCACAGCTGTTCAGTCCACCATATTCTCACCGGAAGTCCAAAATGTCTGTATTTTCAGAGGCTCATCTGTTCGACATGTCAAAGAAGGCCTTCCACTACCCCTTCCCCATCCTTAGGAGTTGTGCTTTTTTGCCATGCTTTCTATTTTTTTAAAAGGCATTATGACTTTCCTCTTCAGCCAGGCCTATCAATTTGGAATAATAATAATAATAATAATAATAATAATAATAATAATAATAAAAAATTCTTTTGCTGATTTTTTAAATTATAGATTAGAACATAGGGTAATATATGGACCAGAACATAAATGACTTATCTGGTATTGTACAGTTTTGAACATTGCAACACAGGTATCGGCAAAATAAAAATAGCAAAGTTCCATATGTGGATTCCAATATCATAAACTTTAGACAACACAACAGGACTTTCTGCTCTGTTCCTCCTTTCCCTTAGCCTTGCACACCCTCAAAATTATTCTAGAGGGATTGGGACTTCTGCCAAAAATATTTTGATAGTGAGAGGAAAGGGCTGCAGTAGAGAGGTAGAGAATTGTATCTTCCTTCCTCATCAGCAGAATATATCTCTGCTATGAGAAGCAATCAACTGGATTGCACCTCATATACTCATTCCAGTATATAATTGATATGGCGCACATTCATACGAAGTTACACTTTTAAAAATATATATTTTAAAATATGCACTTCAAGCAGTAACAATTTGAGATATACAGATGGCTCAAATTTCTTAGATGAAAGTAAAGAAAACTTAGAAGAGCTCATTATGAAAGTAAAAAGGGAATATGAATAATCTGAGTTAATGTTAAATATTAAGAAGAGAAAGTTTCACAGTTGATAGTGGTTAAAAGAAATAAAACTATTCCTATATATGATTGGCAGGGCACATATTAATTAATAATATACTTAAAGCTACATTTTAAAAAATGTATATTTTAAAATATGCACTTCAAATTGATAATTTGACATACAATATGCAGACAACACCACTATTAATGAAAGTATAGAAGATTTAGGAGAGAACATTAAGAAAGTAAAATGAAAAGTGAAAATATTGAGAAAGACAATACTTGGTGAATTCATAGTTGATGGCAAATAAGTGAAGATGATAGCCTGTTGTCGTGGTCTCAAGAACAGATAAGAGGACAGGATTCTGGAGAAGTAGAGGATATTAATCCTAGGGAGGAAGAGAATGTCAAACTCTCTTTCTCCCTAGGATTTTGACAAAAGAATGTCAAACTCATGAAAAATAAAGATATTTCTATGACAATAAGGGTTGGAATAGTTAAAGAAGTAGTTTTTCCAGTAGTAATGTATGGTGATCAAAGCTGGACATTGAGAAGGAGTGAAAGAAGGAAAGAAGATACCTTTAAAGTATGGATTTAAAGACAGTTACTAAAAGTACCATGGATTCCAAGAAGAACCAATTAGTCAAACTTGGATGAAGTAAAGACTGACTGTTCCCTTGAGGCAAGGATTAGCAAGCACTTAATAACTTACTTTGGGCATGTGATATGAATGTATGATGTACTAGAAAAAAGTACTATGGGAAGTTTGAAGGAAGTACGAAAAGAGAATCAATGGATAAGGTGGATATACAGGTTCAGGGATGCTACAGGAATGTCCTTGGAAGTGCTACATATTGTCAGAGCAGACAGGTTGAGATGGAAAGCATTTTTCCATGCAGTCACCAGAAGCTAGGTTTAACTTGATGGGAACCTAACTAACTAAACATCTTACTTGGGAAGATATTTTATTTTAATGTGCAGATGAATGCAGAAAAGGAATGAAGCAGAAGTATGACTGAAGATTTGTAAAAATGGCATGAATCATGCCCAGCCCACCAGAGCAGGGAGGCAGGGTATGTTGTGGGTCCCTTCAGTAAGGGAACTACATCTAGTGGGGCCGAGGAAAAGGGCCTTCTCTGTGGTGGCTCCCTCCCTTTGGAACATCATTCCCCCAGATATAAGATCGGCCCCCTCCTTGCTCCTTTTCCGGAAGGCCCTGAAGATGTGGTTTTCTCAGTGGGCCTGGAGACCCCAGGTCGCTTCGGAGCCAATCAAGTGGCTGGTATGAATGTGTTTGCTCCTGCTGTGTGGTGTATATTGTGTTTTTATGTTTTTAAATTCTGTAAGTTGCCCGGAGTCACCATGTGTGAGTTGGGTGTCCTTATAAATTTGTTAAATAAATAAATATAAATCAGAAAAACAGATAGATTCTCCCCTCCAACCACCACAACTGCAGAATCTATAGCTGGAGTTTTAAGATACTATTTGACCTTTACAGTATTGCAAAGGCACAGGATCCCAGGTTACAAAGTGAAAGGTGTTTCACACTTCTTGCTCTTTTCTCCATCTTACAGCCTCTTTGTGCCTTCTAGTTCTACAAGGAGGGAGGAAAACATTAAGGATCAAACTGTGAAATTGTAACAAGGTACCGTCAATAATATTTGTTGCAGTGGTGTGTCCAGACCCTGGAAATTTTTCTTGAATTGTCACTAAATCAGCTGAGGTGACAATGCTGTGACGCGACATGACTGGACTGGCATAAGAAAAGCAAGCAAACCAGAAATATTTGCCTCATCGGCATGGAAGGGTGTTAGCTATTCACAGCATGAAATGCCGTGACAACTCAGTGGGAAAGAATTGAGCAATTTCTCAGCATCTCAGACTACCTGACCTACTGTTCCCAGTATTGCCCTGAGGAGTGACAGAAGTAAATGTAGCATTCTCCAGCTTTATTCTTGCTTATTTCACAGTGACGTTTGAAAAATGGGCTGCTGTTTATCGGTTTGCTTGACTCCACGATGCTTTATGCACCCTCTATGAAAAGTAAAGTTAATTGAAAATGGTTACAGCAGTCCTATGAAATTGGGCTAAATGTCTAGATTTGATGTGCTGTCTTTCTCATGAAGGCTTTTTGGGGGGATTCCATGGGTTTCAGCTAGAATTTTTGCAGGAAGGAAAATTAAACATTAGGCCACAAAGGGGGGGGGGGGAGAGAATGTGTATAGGTGTGCTGTCCTTTCATGGGAATATGTGAAAAGTGTAGGTTATATCAAGACCGTAGTACACACACATGGACACCCACAGACAGCAATACACACACATACACATACACATACACATACACATACACATACACATACACATACACATACACATACACATACACATACACATACACATACACATACACAGATAGATGTATTTCTTTTGTTTTGTTATTTGAGAGCCTGTTTGATCTAGTGGTTAAGTCTCCAGGCTAGAAACCAGGAAACCATGAGTTCTAGTCCCGCCTTAGGCATGAAAGCCGGCTGGGTGACCTTGGGCCAGTCACACACTCTCAGCCCATGACATCAAGCTCGGGCGACAAGCCGGTCAGTCAATTCCTGTCATGACCAACAGATCAATATTCAGTTGATCCAAAAAGAGTGGACCCTGCACCTGTGGGAAAAACGCTAGGAAGAAAAAAAAAAGTATTTCTTTTTTGTTTGTTGTTTGTTGTTATTCTGTTTTCATTGGATTTTTTTAAATGTCATTATATATTTTAACCCTATCATGGATGCTTTAACTGTTGTTAATTCTGTAAGCTACCAAGCATCATCAGACATTTGAATTTTATTATCAGACCTTAAGCCAGGGGTGGGCAACGTCAGGCCTGCAGGCCATATAAGGCCTGTGGGGCTCCCGCCTAAGGCCCGCGGGGCTCCCGCCTGCAAACCCCGCCCCTTCCACGTGATTGGCTCCCGCCTGCAAACCCTGCCCCCCAGTGCTTGTGATTGGCTCCCGCCCGCAAACTCCAGCCCCTGGTCTGCGGAAATCCCAGAAACCCTGCCCCCCACCCACCCCAGTCCCCGGTTATAAATATCCAATGGCCCTTGGCAGAAAAAAGGTTCCCCACCCCTTCCTTAAGCAAATGTTAGCAGACCTTAAGCAAAAAGTAACATATTTACTTTTTGTTTTGTTTTAGAAAATGAGGAAGATTCCTAATTAGGACTAAACAGTTTTCAATCTTGATCAATGTGATAATTTAATTAGGCATAAAATGCTTTTTATTTTAGCGAGATGAATCAAGCTTGACCCTGAAAATAGGCAAGTAGTATAGAAAGAAAAAAATGTTTTTGTTCATCCCTATGTTACTTAAGAGCCCATTGCTACCCCATAAAAAATAAATGATAGAAAAATTGCATATGGATGCACAGACACACACACCCCACACACACACACAAGAACAGATGTGCCTTTTTTGGCAGGTTGCTATATTCCCATTTACCTAGTGTGTTGCTGGCAAGGAATTGTTTAGCTTCACATGAATACTGTAGTTCCATGTTATTTCTTAAACCAAAATCTTTCATCTGATAGGAAAATGACTTGGTAAATAGAGATATTGAGAAAAGCTGTATCCAGACTGCCAGACTCCCTAGTATGTAAATAGCAAAACATCTGTGCTATGAGAAGAACTCCATTCCTAAGATAAGCCACTTGGTAATAGGATTTCTATCTCTGTATTTGGAAGAGGACAGAAAAATGAGGAAATTCTCAAACAGCTTTGAAAGTGAGAGAACTGCTATCAGTTTTTAAAATGCTGAAATGCAACATTTCAATCCAAGATATACCTCATCCTCTTGCCAAATGTTTCCAATGAAATACATTATTGAAGAAATAATCTAATACAAATGAGAGGAGGAAGCTCTAAGAAAAATAATAAAAAAAGTTTTATTCTGGAACACTATCAAAGTTTGCCTCTTCTATCAGTCTCATTCATCCTAAAGGTGATAGTTATTCATTCCAGATTTGCTTGCTTCAGATCTGAATATGATTACATTACTCTTGATTATGTTTTGTTTCTTTTCTGATGTCCTTTCTGTCTCTGACAGCTTTTGTATAGTTTTATGCTCAAAATGTGAACACCTGTCATGCTTTGCTTGTTCCATTTTGCTTTCACCATCCTCTTAGTCTCAGGAATCTTCTATACTGATTTACAGGCAATGGAGATTGTGATGGTCTGACAATGTATTTATTTATGTCAAGTTTAGAAGGCTGCCAACTCCATAAAGACTCTGGGTGGCATGTAACATTAAAAAACTAAGTACAATAAAACAAAGAAAAGAATGATGTACTGTATGTCCAGAAGAGAAAACATTCAGTCTAACATATAAAATCTTAGAAGTATCTCACCCAGGTCCTCGGGGAAAAGACAAATTTTAAGACAAATTTAAAACACTTGAACACCTTATAACAGATTCCCAACAATGCTTAACACTGTTACTTTAATAAGGAGACATCACATCCAACTTGGGTAGGCTTAGAAAGTAAGCAGAGTTGGGTTTAGTCAATAATGGGAGATCACAAGAGAATCATTAGGCTATAGACATGTAGTCACCAGGAGTCAAACTCAACTCAGAATTAGCATTACCTTCACATATTTTTTAACTGAGTATAGTCAATTATTCTGCAAAATCTGAGATCATGTGTAATTTGCATAAGCACACACACTGTGATTTAAATGTATATTCACTTCCTTTTAATGAGTCCAATAATTTGTTTCTGACATACTCTGCCTCTTATTAAAGATTGTCTTTGCTGTTTGATGTTTTTATGATCCTTTATTCCTTTAAGGGAGTGAACTGTGCAGTCAGAATTCCCTGGAAATTCAACTTGGTTATTTTCCCAGGTTTTGGAATAGAGTGGCTATGGAGCCCTTTTACTTCAGCTTAGTTTTGTTCTTCTTGTTGGCTGTGTTTCTTTTATACGTATTGTTTCTTTTCTTTTGTTTGTAAGCTGCCCAGAGTCACTGAGGAGTCGGGCAGCCTCAAAACTGGAATAAATAAATAAATGTTGTCTAGCAGTTTAACATGCAGGTGCCCTATGACCTCAAATCTTCTTTGGTGGATTATCTTGACTTTCCCAATATTTCTATAGATCTTATTGGTGTGTTGTTGGCAGTGTGTAACCCAAAATTTCGATTTTAGTAGCTGCATCATTTTTATGGCATCATCATCATCATCATCATCATCATTATTATTATTATTATTATTATTATTGGTAGTCTACAATTAAATTCACAGTCAAAGACTGGTGAAAACTTAATAATTCAAGTCCTAACCAAGGACTTAAGAATTATTATGGTAGTGTCTAAGGATATAGGCAGTTCTAAGCAGGGTATTTTTTTTGTAAAAGTAGGGTGTTCAGGTCTGATAAATTCAAAATTTCCAAATATCGAGGGAGTCCTTTAGGAATTGCTCCAAGGGCTCCAATCATGATTGGTATAACAGCAAATTTCTTTTTCCATAAATGTTCAGCCTCGATCTGCATGTCCCGGTATATTGTAATTTTTTCGGATTGCTTTTCCATCATTATCATCATCATCATCATCATCATCATCATCATCATCATCATCATCATCCCATAAGAGCAAACCAGTGGAGGACTTTATTTTTTAAAAAATATACATTTAAATAAATACATGTATAAATTATAAATCATGATTATTTATAATTTATTTTTTTCCATGAGGCATGGTACACTCAATGCATCAGTATGCATGTATTCGTAGAAATCACTCTGCCAATATATCCAAGCAAAATGGAAGTTAACTGCATTTGCCTATTTCTTAAAAGAGTTAGCATCCCAGTTCTAGGACTTTTGACTTGAGCTGGCACAGCCTAGGAATGGCAGCAAAGTTAGTTGCAGAGGAAGGAAGGTCTTGCAGAAATTGCAGTTCAGCCCAATGAGTTTGACTCCAGCCAGTAGATATTTTATATTTTGCAATAATGAACTGATTGAGATTGTGTGGTATAATGGCCTTTGTTTAGGAAAAGGTGAAATAGCCAAGCATGTTTGGAGATAAAATGTTTGGTGGCTGTTAACCTTGATGATTGTATGCTCCCTCTGAATTTAGAGGCAGAATCAATCCAAATGTGCGCCACTGGAAACATGAGCAGAACGATGCTCTTCTCCAAATCTGTTTAGTCAACGTGGGAACCGAATGCATGCCTAAATACAGTAGGTCCTTGGAACCTTTCTGGTAGAATTCTTTGCATCCTTGATGGCTCACCATTACAACAATAGGCAGGTTTGTTTGTTTGTTTGTTTGTTTAATACAATTTAGAGGCCACTCAATTCCAAATGACTCTGGTTGGTAAGAAAATGAGAGAGAGAAAACTTATCATTAGCATCCAGAAGGCAAACTCTGAATAACAATAAATCAACCTGTAGGGGCTCAACAACAACTCTGCCCCAAGGCCTGGAAAAACAGTCAAGTTTTCAATGACTTTCTGAATGTTGGAAAGCTCAGATCTCTGAGTGACACTGTTCCAGAGGGCAGGCACTGTGACAGAGAAGGCATGCTTCTTGGATCCTTATCAATGACACTGTCATTGATCAGGATCAATAGGGAGCTTAAAGCACCCATTTTGCCCAATCTCACTGGACAGGCAGAAACAAGTGGAGATAGGAGATAGCTCAAATAGCCAGACTCTATGCCATGTTCAGCGAATAGCTTTCTGGGTCATAGCTTGTGGTCCTTTGTGGTCCTCTGAATTATTAGACCAATTCCACAGGCTCCCAGCATTTCTTTTGTTAGATTCCTGTCAATCAGATCCCTCCATATTTCCTGGCTTTCTTTCACATCCCCTCTAGACATCCATACTGTATTTTCTCATTTTGTCTGTCTAAAACCCAATTAAACAGATATTCCCCTTGAGCATCCACTGGCTTACATGAGGCAAATAGATTTCAATGGCATTTATTCATGGGGGAAAATAACCTTTAGGAAAGTAAAACTCGAGTGGGATCCTAGAAGGAGCCTATGTAAGTTTGTTTCTAATTTCTTTTCTTTTAGACTGCATCAATGCCTTTATATATATTTTTTCTTCAGACTGTGTGAAGTTATCACATGGAAACTAAATAGATGTGTGTGTACTGGTGTGTGCATTCAATAGAAAATATAAAATCTGCCTGGAACCAAGGAGATTTTCTTCAGACCCTCACCTACATATCCTTAATACTTCAGGATCTTGAATGTGCAAGATTATTAGGCTGCTGTGCCATAAGCTAAGCGTGGGAGGTTTTTTGTTTTTCGTATAGGTATACAAGGATGAAGGTACTTGCTTACTACAGTGCATTTATCATGCTGTAAAACATCTGACACACACCCCTTACATCAGAGCTTTCCAAACTTTTCATGTTGGTGACACACTTTTTAGACATGCATCATTTTGCGACACACTCTTACAGCAGGGCACAAGGCAGGCACTAGGACCTGCACGGAATCACAGCAGGTTTGGAGACAGCAAGGCACAAGGCAGGCACTAGGACCTGCGTGGAATCCTGGCAGGGCAAGTTTGGAGGCAGCAAGGCACAAGGCAGGCACTAGGACCTGCACGGAATCACAGCAGGTTTGGGGGCAGCAAGGCACAAGGCAGGCACTGGGACCTGCGCGGAATCCTGGCAGGGCTCAGAGGCAGCAGCAGCCAAGACACACTCAGACACTGCAGCCAACACACTAACATGTCACGACACACAGTTTGGAAAGCTCTGCCTTACATGATGTGAACGATTGTCTCTAATAGGATGAGAATGAGTTGGAAAGGGGAGTTGAGGGATGTATGAAGACTGGAGATTAGAGATTGTTGGATATCATTGCTATGTAAAATGCCAATTGCTGGAAAGATAATGCCTTTATACTCTTCTCACAGTATCTAGTTAGCCACTATAGAAGGAGGGATGTGTGACTTGATAAGCCATAGGTCTTATCCTTCTGAAGCCCTTTTGATTCATTGTGTAAAGTAATCAGTTAAGAAATATGCATCTCTATTTACCTAAATCATGACATATGAATAGAGACTGTATGATGCATTTGTGATGTGTGTTATGACTTATTCATATGAAGCCCAGAAGAGCCAAGAGTTGAGAAGGAAGACTTGAGATGTGCAAGACCAGAATCAAGTCAAACAACCATGTTAAGAAACAGAACTGAAGGATCAGATCAGGGAGGGGCCTAGTCTAATTAGAAAAGTCTATGTAGTGCTTCTTGTCTAATGCTGACAAGCCAAAGAACTTAGGATTCCTGATGTTCATTCAGGAAGATCCTGAGGGTAGAAATGCCTCAGGGTCAAAGGGGAATTTAAAAATCTTGATCTATAAATTATATGTAATGAATCAATCAGGTTCTTTTCTTTTATGTGATACTTTCTTAATACACTTTAAAGTCATGGGGAGGGGAAGAGAAAATGTATGTAGATTTCTGTTTCAAAGGAGGGATGGAAATGTAAAAGTTAACTCAAGATAAATACAAAAGAGATTTGAAGGATTCAAAAGTAAATGAATAGGTGCTAAAATGCTTGCATTCAACCACAAACAGGGCACACCATGACAGAGTGAGCCAAAAAGGAAAAAAAATAGCTAATGGCAAGCATTTGTCAAGTGCTCATTCAATATAAATTCATGAGTGTTAACAGGCACTACAATATCACCTAGTTAATTCAGCAAATATTTGGGATGCTGGTGAGCTTCTCTGAGCTCAGGTTCAGACACAAACAAGGGGGGCTCATAAAGCTCACCTCTGTATGAGATATGAGATATAGAGTCCCCAAATTCTTCTCTGACTCATGTCAAAAATCTTGGATTTGAGGGATCTCATGCAATTTCTAACTTAATGCAAAGCAAGCTTCAGAAAGCTCACCCACCTCTAGCAAATGTCTATGAAGGTTCTCAGTCATCCAGGTGGAATTGTCTGTAGCTTGAATCATGTCAACTGGATTTCTATTTTCTTAATGGAAACGTTTCGCTCCTTATCCAAGGGGCTTCTTCAGTCTGAGCAAAGTTGGTAAGGGAATCCTAAATATGTTCCTAGGTAGCTGTGTGACCTTACACCTGGGGCTAGGTCATGGTTATATTGAGATGTAATTTTTAAGTCCTTTTATCATCTAATGGAGGGTCGTTAAAAACACCATGCTGCTGTTGAGCTTCTGAAATGGTCTTAATCTTCCTAGGCACAGAAGACAACACGGGGAGGAAGATGGGGGAGAGTTTGTGCCTGAGGCCCCCACCTCTATTCAAGGAAGGATTTTCCAAGTTGGCATAAATGGATTCCTTGACCCCTCTCTCAAACCACCTATCTTCTCTGTCTAAAATGTGAACATTAATGTCCTCAAATGAGTGTCCTTTTTCTTTTAGATGAAGATAAACTGCTGACTCTGGTCCTGTGGTGTTATTTCTCCTGTGTTGTGCCATCCTCCTGTACATAGGTTGTTTGGTTTCTCCAATGTAGAGTTCAGAGCACTCCTCACTGCACTGGATTGCATAAACTACATTGCTTTTCTTATGTTTTGGAGTTTGATCTTTGGGGTGTACAAGCCTCTGTCTCAGTGTGTTGGTGGGTTTGAAATATACAGGTATGTGGTGTTTGCCAAATATCCGTTTTATCTTTTCAGACACGCCAGCCATGTAGGGAATGACCAGGTTCTTTCGTTTACTCTGAGTCTCAGCCCTATCTGTCGCTGTTTTAGGTCTGGTAGATTTAGATTTGGTGAAGGCCCAATTTGGATATCCACAGGCCTTCAGGGCTGTTCTCAGGTGCTGATTTTCATTCTTTTTGGAATCCATGGAGGTGGGGATGGTTTCTGCTCTGTGTGACAATGTCCTGATGACTCCTAGTTTGTGCTGCAGTGGATGGTGGGAGTCAAACATCAGATATTGATCTGTGTGTGTGGGTTTCCTGTAGATCCCTATTTCTAGCTTGCCACCGGTCCCAATGAGGACTTCACAGTCTAGGAATGCCAGTCTGTTGTCCTTGGTGTCTTCTCTGGTGAAGCTAATGTTGGCATCTATAGTGTTTATATGGTCCGTGAAGGCCTGTACTTCCTGGGCCTTGATTTTGACCCAGGTGTCATCCACATACCTAAACCAGTGGGTGGGCACCGTTCCCTGGAATGTGTTGAGTGCTTTCTTCTCCACTTCTTCCATGTATAAATTGGCCACAATGGGTGACACAGGAGAACCCATGGCACAGCCGTGTTTTTGTCTGTAAAAGTCACCTCTGTATGTGAAATAAGTGGTGTTAAGACACAGGTCCAGAAGATGGCAGATCTGGTTTGGGTTGAGATGGCTTCTCCTTTCCAGGGTGCTGTCCTCTTCTAGTCTCTTCCTGACAGCGGATAGAGCATGAGTGGTGGGGATGCTGGTGAAAAGGGAGGACACATCAAAGGAGACCATAGTTTCATCTGTATCCAGTTTCAGGATCTTTGCTTTGGAAACAAATTCTTCCGAATTATGGATGTGGTGTTCAGAGTGTCCAACTAGAGGTGCTAGTATGGTAGAGAGGTGTTTGGCAATGTTGTATGTTACCGAATTGATGCTGCTGACTATGGGTCGGAGGGGTGTTCCTTCCTTGTGGATCTTAGGAAGTCCGTAGATGCAGGGGATGGCTTCTCCAGGATACAGACGGTGGTAGGTAATCCTATCGATGGAGCCATCATGTTCCAATTGTTTCAAACTGTCTATTGCCTTTTTCTTGTAATTGTTGGTGGGGTCTCTTTTCAGTTTTTCATATGTATGGTGATCCTCCAAAAGTGAGGTAATTTTATTGTGGTAGTCTGCAGTGTTTAGAACCACTGTACATCTTCCTTTGTCAGCAGGTAAAATGGTGATGGTTTCATCTTTGCTGAGGGCTGTCAGGGCTCTCCTCTCTTGGACGGTAAGGTTGGGGGGAGGAGGTTGAGCACTGGACAGAGCTGCAGATATTTTAAGCCGGAGTTGTTCTGCTTCTTCAAAAGGTAGGTGGTTGTTGTGGATGGCAGATTCTGTGGCTGTAATGAGCTCCACAACCGGAACTTGCTTGGGAGTGATGGCAAAATTAAGACCTTTGGCTAGGACATCTCTCTCTGGTTGGGTAAGTTCTCTGTCTGAGAGATTTTTCACCCACATGTTCTTTTTGTCCTCTGTGGTCCTGTTGTTGTTGTTCCTCCCAGTGGTTTCTCCAGTTCCTTGTTTCTGCTTGCTGCGAGAAAGAAGAATGTCAAATTTCTTAGTTTGCCTCTCCTTTGTCTTGTGATGCTGGGCCAGCTGTACTTTATTGCCAAGCTGAATAACTCTATCCAGGATTGGGTCAGGAAGGGTGGCTGTGAGTTCCTGGTGAAGGTTTTCAAAATTGTATTGCAGGGCATCAATGGTGAAGTGGACTTGCCTTATTCTTTCATTTAGAAGATGTCTTTGTGCCTGCTGCAGGATCTGATCTGCTCTGTGACCCTTAACTGTAGATTGCAGGCGTAGGCTTGTCGGGATGAGTCTCTGTTGTCTGCATCTGAGGTTAAAACGTAGGTGGTTTCTATAGTCTGCCACCTTTCTTGCTGTCTTCTCGAATTTCCTTACCAACTTCAGGGTTTCATCCCCAAAATGTATGGCAATATGTCTATGAAGGTTCTCAGTCATCCAGGTGGAATTGTCTGTAGCTTGAATCATGTCAACTGGATTTCTATTTTCTTAATGGAAACGTTTCGCTCCTTATCCAAGGGGCTTCTTCAGTCTGAGCAAAGTTGGTAAGGGAATCCTAAATATGTTCCTAGGTAGCTGTGTGACCTTACACCTGGGGCTAGGTCATGGTTATATTGAGATGTAATTTTTAAGTCCTTTTATCATCTAATGGAGGGTCGTTAAAAACACCATGCTGCTGTTGAGCTTCTGAAATGGTCTTAATCTTCCTAGGCACAGAAGACAACACGGGGAGGAAGATGGGGGAGAGTTTGTGCCTGAGGCCCCCACCTCTATTCAAGGAAGGATTTTCCAAGTTGGCATAAATGGATTCCTTGACCCCTCTCTCAAACCACCTATCTTCTCTGTCTAAAATGTGAACATTAATGTCCTCAAATGAGTGTCCTTTTTCTTTTAGATGAAGATAAACTGCTGACTCTGGTCCTGTGGTGTTATTTCTCCTGTGTTGTGCCATCCTCCTGTACATAGGTTGTTTGGTTTCTCCAATGTAGAGTTCAGAGCACTCCTCACTGCACTGGATTGCATAAACTACATTGCTTTTCTTATGTTTTGGAGTTTGATCTTTGGGGTGTACAAGCCTCTGTCTCAGTGTGTTGGTGGGTTTGAAATATACAGGTATGTGGTGTTTGCCAAATATCCATTTTATCTTTTCAGACACGCCAGCCATGTAGGGAATGACCAGGTTCTTTCGTTTACTCTGAGTCTCAGCCCTATCTGTCGCTGTTTTAGGTCTGGTAGATTTAGATTTGGTGAAGGCCCAATTTGGATATCCACAGGCCTTCAGGGCTGTTCTCAGGTGCTGATTTTCATTCTTTTTGGAATCCATGGAGGTGGGGATGGTTTCTGCTCTGTGTGACAATGTCCTGATGACTCCTAGTTTGTGCTGCAGTGGATGGTGGGAGTCAAACATCAGATATTGATCTGTGTGTGTGGGTTTCCTGTAGATCCCTATTTCTAGCTTGCCACCGGTCCCAATGAGGACTTCACAGTCTAGGAATGCCAGTCTGTTGTCCTTGGTGTCTTCTCTGGTGAAGCTAATGTTGGCATCTATAGTGTTTATATGGTCCGTGAAGGCCTGTACTTCCTGGGCCTTGATTTTGACCCAGGTGTCATCCACATACCTAAACCAGTGGGTGGGCACCGTTCCCTGGAATGTGTTGAGTGCTTTCTTCTCCACTTCTTCCATGTATAAATTGGCCACAATGGGTGACACAGGAGAACCCATGGCACAGCCGTGTTTTTGTCTGTAAAAGTCACCTCTGTATGTGAAATAAGTGGTGTTAAGACACAGGTCCAGAAGATGGCAGATCTGGTTTGGGTTGAGATGGCTTCTCCTTTCCAGGGTGCTGTCCTCTTCTAGTCTCTTCCTGACAGCGGATAGAGCATGAGTGGTGGGGATGCTGGTGAAAAGGGAGGACACATCAAAGGAGACCATAGTTTCATCTGTATCCAGTTTCAGGATCTTTGCTTTGGAAACAAATTCTTCCGAATTATGGATGTGGTGTTCAGAGTGTCCAACTAGAGGTGCTAGTATGGTAGAGAGGTGTTTGGCAATGTTGTATGTTACCGAATTGATGCTGCTGACTATGGGTCGGAGGGGTGTTCCTTCCTTGTGGATCTTAGGAAGTCCGTAGATGCAGGGGATGGCTTCTCCAGGATACAGACGGTGGTAGGTAATCCTATCGATGGAGCCATCATGTTCCAATTGTTTCAAACTGTCTATTGCCTTTTTCTTGTAATTGTTGGTGGGGTCTCTTTTCAGTTTTTCATATGTATGGTGATCCTCCAAAAGTGAGGTAATTTTATTGTGGTAGTCTGCAGTGTTTAGAACCACTGTACATCTTCCTTTGTCAGCAGGTAAAATGGTGATGGTTTCATCTTTGCTGAGGGCTGTCAGGGCTCTCCTCTCTTGGACGGTAAGGTTGGGGGGAGGAGGTTGAGCACTGGACAGAGCTGCAGATATTTTAAGCCGGAGTTGTTCTGCTTCTTCAAAAGGTAGGTGGTTGTTGTGGATGGCAGATTCTGTGGCTGTAATGAGCTCCACAACCGGAACTTGCTTGGGAGTGATGGCAAAATTAAGACCTTTGGCTAGGACATCTCTCTCTGGTTGGGTAAGTTCTCTGTCTGAGAGATTTTTCACCCACATGTTCTTTTTGTCCTCTGTGGTCCTGTTGTTGTTGTTCCTCCCAGTGGTTTCTCCAGTTCCTTGTTTCTGCTTGCTGCGAGAAAGAAGAATGTCAAATTTCTTAGTTTGCCTCTCCTTTGTCTTGTGATGCTGGGCCAGCTGTACTTTATTGCCAAGCTGAATAACTCTATCCAGGATTGGGTCAGGAAGGGTGGCTGTGAGTTCCTGGTGAAGGTTTTCAAAATTGTATTGCAGGGCATCAATGGTGAAGTGGACTTGCCTTATTCTTTCATTTAGAAGATGTCTTTGTGCCTGCTGCAGGATCTGATCTGCTCTGTGACCCTTAACTGTAGATTGCAGGCGTAGGCTTGTCGGGATGAGTCTCTGTTGTCTGCATCTGAGGTTAAAACGTAGGTGGTTTCTATAGTCTGCCACCTTTCTTGCTGTCTTCTCGAATTTCCTTACCAACTTCAGGGTTTCATCCCCAAAATGTATGGCAATATGTCTATGAAGGTTCTCAGTCATCCAGGTGGAATTGTCTGTAGCTTGAATCATGTCAACTGGATTTCTATTTTCTTAATGGAAACGTTTCGCTCCTTATCCAAGGGGCTTCTTCAGTCTGAGCAAAGTTGGTAAGGGAATCCTAAATATGTTCCTAGGTAGCTGTGTGACCTTACACCTGGGGCTAGGTCATGGTTATATTGAGATGTAATTTTTAAGTCCTTTTATCATCTAATGGAGGGTCGTTAAAAACACCATGCTGCTGTTGAGCTTCTGAAATGGTCTTAATCTTCCTAGGCACAGAAGACAACACGGGGAGGAAGATGGGGGAGAGTTTGTGCCTGAGGCCCCCACCTCTATTCAAGGAAGGATTTTCCAAGTTGGCATAAATGGATTCCTTGACCCCTCTCTCAAACCACCTATCTTCTCTGTCTAAAATGTGAACATTAATGTCCTCAAATGAGTGTCCTTTTTCTTTTAGATGAAGATAAACTGCTGACTCTGGTCCTGTGGTGTTATTTCTCCTGTGTTGTGCCATCCTCCTGTACATAGGTTGTTTGGTTTCTCCAATGTAGAGTTCAGAGCACTCCTCACTGCACTGGATTGCATAAACTACATTGCTTTTCTTATGTTTTGGAGTTTGATCTTTGGGGTGTACAAGCCTCTGTCTCAGTGTGTTGGTGGGTTTGAAATATACAGGTATGTGGTGTTTGCCAAATATCCGTTTTATCTTTTCAGACACGCCAGCCATGTAGGGAATGACCAGGTTCTTTCGTTTACTCTGAGTCTCAGCCCTATCTGTCGCTGTTTTAGGTCTGGTAGATTTAGATTTGGTGAAGGCCCAATTTGGATATCCACAGGCCTTCAGGGCTGTTCTCAGGTGCTGATTTTCATTCTTTTTGGAATCCATGGAGGTGGGGATGGTTTCTGCTCTGTGTGACAATGTCCTGATGACTCCTAGTTTGTGCTGCAGTGGATGGTGGGAGTCAAACATCAGATATTGATCTGTGTGTGTGGGTTTCCTGTAGATCCCTATTTCTAGCTTGCCACCGGTCCCAATGAGGACTTCACAGTCTAGGAATGCCAGTCTGTTGTCCTTGGTGTCTTCTCTGGTGAAGCTAATGTTGGCATCTATAGTGTTTATATGGTCCGTGAAGGCCTGTACTTCCTGGGCCTTGATTTTGACCCAGGTGTCATCCACATACCTAAACCAGTGGGTGGGCACCGTTCCCTGGAATGTGTTGAGTGCTTTCTTCTCCACTTCTTCCATGTATAAATTGGCCACAATGGGTGACACAGGAGAACCCATGGCACAGCCGTGTTTTTGTCTGTAAAAGTCACCTCTGTATGTGAAATAAGTGGTGTTAAGACACAGGTCCAGAAGATGGCAGATCTGGTTTGGGTTGAGATGGCTTCTCCTTTCCAGGGTGCTGTCCTCTTCTAGTCTCTTCCTGACAGCGGATAGAGCATGAGTGGTGGGGATGCTGGTGAAAAGGGAGGACACATCAAAGGAGACCATAGTTTCATCTGTATCCAGTTTCAGGATCTTTGCTTTGGAAACAAATTCTTCCGAATTATGGATGTGGTGTTCAGAGTGTCCAACTAGAGGTGCTAGTATGGTAGAGAGGTGTTTGGCAATGTTGTATGTTACCGAATTGATGCTGCTGACTATGGGTCGGAGGGGTGTTCCTTCCTTGTGGATCTTAGGAAGTCCGTAGATGCAGGGGATGGCTTCTCCAGGATACAGACGGTGGTAGGTAATCCTATCGATGGAGCCATCATGTTCCAATTGTTTCAAACTGTCTATTGCCTTTTTCTTGTAATTGTTGGTGGGGTCTCTTTTCAGTTTTTCATATGTATGGTGATCCTCCAAAAGTGAGGTAATTTTATTGTGGTAGTCTGCAGTGTTTAGAACCACTGTACATCTTCCTTTGTCAGCAGGTAAAATGGTGATGGTTTCATCTTTGCTGAGGGCTGTCAGGGCTCTCCTCTCTTGGACGGTAAGGTTGGGGGGAGGAGGTTGAGCACTGGACAGAGCTGCAGATATTTTAAGCCGGAGTTGCTCAGACTGAAGAAGCCCCTTGGATAAGGAGCGAAACGTTTCCATTAAGAAAATAGAAATCCAGTTGACATGATTCAAGCTACAGACAATTCCACCTGGATGACTGAGAACCTTCATAGACATATTGCCATACATTTTGGGGATGAAACCCTGAAGTTGGTAAGGAAATTCGAGAAGACAGCAAGAAAGGTGGCAGACTATAGAAACCACCTACGTTTTAACCTCAGATGCAGACAACAGAGACTCATCCCGACAAGCCTACGCCTGCAATCTACAGTTAAGGGTCACAGAGCAGATCAGATCCTGCAGCAGGCACAAAGACATCTTCTAAATGAAAGAATAAGGCAAGTCCACTTCACCATTGATGCCCTGCAATACAATTTTGAAAACCTTCACCAGGAACTCACAGCCACCCTTCCTGACCCAATCCTGGATAGAGTTATTCAGCTTGGCAATAAAGTACAGCTGGCCCAGCATCACAAGACAAAGGAGAGGCAAACTAAGAAATTTGACATTCTTCTTTCTCGCAGCAAGCAGAAACAAGGAACTGGAGAAACCACTGGGAGGAACAACAACAACAGGACCACAGAGGACAAAAAGAACATGTGGGTGAAAAATCTCTCAGACAGAGAACTTACCCAACCAGAGAGAGATGTCCTAGCCAAAGGTCTTAATTTTGCCATCACTCCCAAGCAAGTTCCGGTTGTGGAGCTCATTACAGCCACAGAATCTGCCATCCACAACAACCACCTACCTTTTGAAGAAGCAGAACAACTCCGGCTTAAAATATCTGCAGCTCTGTCCAGTGCTCAACCTCCTCCCCCCAACCTTACCGTCCAAGAGAGGAGAGCCCTGACAGCCCTCAGCAAAGATGAAACCATCACCATTTTACCTGCTGACAAAGGAAGATGTACAGTGGTTCTAAACACTGCAGACTACCACAATAAAATTACCTCACTTTTGGAGGATCACCATACATATGAAAAACTGAAAAGAGACCCCACCAACAATTACAAGAAAAAGGCAATAGACAGTTTGAAACAATTGGAACATGATGGCTCCATCGATAGGATTACCTACCACCGTCTGTATCCTGGAGAAGCCATCCCCTGCATCTACGGACTTCCTAAGATCCACAAGGAAGGAACACCCCTCCGACCCATAGTCAGCAGCATCAATTCGGTAACATACAACATTGCCAAACACCTCTCTACCATACTAGCACCTCTAGTTGGACACTCTGAACACCACATCCATAATTCGGAAGAATTTGTTTCCAAAGCAAAGATCCTGAAACTGGATACAGATGAAACTATGGTCTCCTTTGATGTGTCCTCCCTTTTCACCAGCATCCCCACCACTCATGCTCTATCCGCTGTCAGGAAGAGACTAGAAGAGGACAGCACCCTGGAAAGGAGAAGCCATCTCAACCCAAACCAGATCTGCCATCTTCTGGACCTGTGTCTTAACACCACTTATTTCACATACAGAGGTGACTTTTACAGACAAAAACACGGCTGTGCCATGGGTTCTCCTGTGTCACCCATTGTGGCCAATTTATACATGGAAGAAGTGGAGAAGAAAGCACTCAACACATTCCAGGGAACGGTGCCCACCCACTGGTTTAGGTATGTGGATGACACCTGGGTCAAAATCAAGGCCCAGGAAGTACAGGCCTTCACGGACCATATAAACACTATAGATGCCAACATTAGCTTCACCAGAGAAGACACCAAGGACAACAGACTGGCATTCCTAGACTGTGAAGTCCTCATTGGGACCGGTGGCAAGCTAGAAATAGGGATCTACAGGAAACCCACACACACAGATCAATATCTGATGTTTGACTCCCACCATCCACTGCAGCACAAACTAGGAGTCATCAGGACATTGTCACACAGAGCAGAAACCATCCCCACCTCCATGGATTCCAAAAAGAATGAAAATCAGCACCTGAGAACAGCCCTGAAGGCCTGTGGATATCCAAATTGGGCCTTCACCAAATCTAAATCTACCAGACCTAAAACAGCGACAGATAGGGCTGAGACTCAGAGTAAACGAAAGAACCTGGTCATTCCCTACATGGCTGGCGTGTCTGAAAAGATAAAACGGATATTTGGCAAACACCACATACCTGTATATTTCAAACCCACCAACACACTGAGACAGAGGCTTGTACACCCCAAAGATCAAACTCCAAAACATAAGAAAAGCAATGTAGTTTATGCAATCCAGTGCAGTGAGGAGTGCTCTGAACTCTACATTGGAGAAACCAAACAACCTATGTACAGGAGGATGGCACAACACAGGAGAAATAACACCACAGGACCAGAGTCAGCAGTTTATCTTCATCTAAAAGAAAAAGGACACTCATTTGAGGACATTAATGTTCACATTTTAGACAGAGAAGATAGGTGGTTTGAGAGAGGGGTCAAGGAATCCATTTATGCCAACTTGGAAAATCCTTCCTTGAATAGAGGTGGGGGCCTCAGGCACAAACTCTCCCCCATCTTCCTCCCCGTGTTGTCTTCTGTGCCTAGGAAGATTAAGACCATTTCAGAAGCTCAACAGCAGCATGGTGTTTTTAACGACCCTCCATTAGATGATAAAAGGACTTAAAAATTACATCTCAATATAACCATGACCTAGCCCCAGGTGTAAGGTCACACAGCTACCTAGGAACATATTTAGGATTCCCTTACCAACTTTGCTCAGACTGAAGAAGCCCCTTGGATAAGGAGCGAAACGTTTCCATTAAGAAAATAGAAATCCAGTTGACATGATTCAAGCTACAGACAATTCCACCTGGATGACTGAGAACCTTCATAGACATATTGCCATACATTTTGGGGATGAAACCCTGAAGTTGGTAAGGAAATTCGAGAAGACAGCAAGAAAGGTGGCAGACTATAGAAACCACCTACGTTTTAACCTCAGATGCAGACAACAGAGACTCATCCCGACAAGCCTACGCCTGCAATCTACAGTTAAGGGTCACAGAGCAGATCAGATCCTGCAGCAGGCACAAAGACATCTTCTAAATGAAAGAATAAGGCAAGTCCACTTCACCATTGATGCCCTGCAATACAATTTTGAAAACCTTCACCAGGAACTCACAGCCACCCTTCCTGACCCAATCCTGGATAGAGTTATTCAGCTTGGCAATAAAGTACAGCTGGCCCAGCATCACAAGACAAAGGAGAGGCAAACTAAGAAATTTGACATTCTTCTTTCTCGCAGCAAGCAGAAACAAGGAACTGGAGAAACCACTGGGAGGAACAACAACAACAGGACCACAGAGGACAAAAAGAACATGTGGGTGAAAAATCTCTCAGACAGAGAACTTACCCAACCAGAGAGAGATGTCCTAGCCAAAGGTCTTAATTTTGCCATCACTCCCAAGCAAGTTCCGGTTGTGGAGCTCATTACAGCCACAGAATCTGCCATCCACAACAACCACCTACCTTTTGAAGAAGCAGAACAACTCCGGCTTAAAATATCTGCAGCTCTGTCCAGTGCTCAACCTCCTCCCCCCAACCTTACCGTCCAAGAGAGGAGAGCCCTGACAGCCCTCAGCAAAGATGAAACCATCACCATTTTACCTGCTGACAAAGGAAGATGTACAGTGGTTCTAAACACTGCAGACTACCACAATAAAATTACCTCACTTTTGGAGGATCACCATACATATGAAAAACTGAAAAGAGACCCCACCAACAATTACAAGAAAAAGGCAATAGACAGTTTGAAACAATTGGAACATGATGGCTCCATCGATAGGATTACCTACCACCGTCTGTATCCTGGAGAAGCCATCCCCTGCATCTACGGACTTCCTAAGATCCACAAGGAAGGAACACCCCTCCGACCCATAGTCAGCAGCATCAATTCGGTAACATACAACATTGCCAAACACCTCTCTACCATACTAGCACCTCTAGTTGGACACTCTGAACACCACATCCATAATTCGGAAGAATTTGTTTCCAAAGCAAAGATCCTGAAACTGGATACAGATGAAACTATGGTCTCCTTTGATGTGTCCTCCCTTTTCACCAGCATCCCCACCACTCATGCTCTATCCGCTGTCAGGAAGAGACTAGAAGAGGACAGCACCCTGGAAAGGAGAAGCCATCTCAACCCAAACCAGATCTGCCATCTTCTGGACCTGTGTCTTAACACCACTTATTTCACATACAGAGGTGACTTTTACAGACAAAAACACGGCTGTGCCATGGGTTCTCCTGTGTCACCCATTGTGGCCAATTTATACATGGAAGAAGTGGAGAAGAAAGCACTCAACACATTCCAGGGAACGGTGCCCACCCACTGGTTTAGGTATGTGGATGACACCTGGGTCAAAATCAAGGCCCAGGAAGTACAGGCCTTCACGGACCATATAAACACTATAGATGCCAACATTAGCTTCACCAGAGAAGACACCAAGGACAACAGACTGGCATTCCTAGACTGTGAAGTCCTCATTGGGACCGGTGGCAAGCTAGAAATAGGGATCTACAGGAAACCCACACACACAGATCAATATCTGATGTTTGACTCCCACCATCCACTGCAGCACAAACTAGGAGTCATCAGGACATTGTCACACAGAGCAGAAACCATCCCCACCTCCATGGATTCCAAAAAGAATGAAAATCAGCACCTGAGAACAGCCCTGAAGGCCTGTGGATATCCAAATTGGGCCTTCACCAAATCTAAATCTACCAGACCTAAAACAGCGACAGATAGGGCTGAGACTCAGAGTAAACGAAAGAACCTGGTCATTCCCTACATGGCTGGCGTGTCTGAAAAGATAAAACGGATATTTGGCAAACACCACATACCTGTATATTTCAAACCCACCAACACACTGAGACAGAGGCTTGTACACCCCAAAGATCAAACTCCAAAACATAAGAAAAGCAATGTAGTTTATGCAATCCAGTGCAGTGAGGAGTGCTCTGAACTCTACATTGGAGAAACCAAACAACCTATGTACAGGAGGATGGCACAACACAGGAGAAATAACACCACAGGACCAGAGTCAGCAGTTTATCTTCATCTAAAAGAAAAAGGACACTCATTTGAGGACATTAATGTTCACATTTTAGACAGAGAAGATAGGTGGTTTGAGAGAGGGGTCAAGGAATCCATTTATGCCAACTTGGAAAATCCTTCCTTGAATAGAGGTGGGGGCCTCAGGCACAAACTCTCCCCCATCTTCCTCCCCGTGTTGTCTTCTGTGCCTAGGAAGATTAAGACCATTTCAGAAGCTCAACAGCAGCATGGTGTTTTTAACGACCCTCCATTAGATGATAAAAGGACTTAAAAATTACATCTCAATATAACCATGACCTAGCCCCAGGTGTAAGGTCACACAGCTACCTAGGAACATATTTAGGATTCCCTTACCAACTTTGCTCAGACTGAAGAAGCCCCTTGGATAAGGAGCGAAACGTTTCCATTAAGAAAATAGAAATCCAGTTGACATGATTCAAGCTACAGACAATTCCACCTGGATGACTGAGAACCTTCATAGACATATTGCCATACATTTTGGGGATGAAACCCTGAAGTTGGTAAGGAAATTCGAGAAGACAGCAAGAAAGGTGGCAGACTATAGAAACCACCTACGTTTTAACCTCAGATGCAGACAACAGAGACTCATCCCGACAAGCCTACGCCTGCAATCTACAGTTAAGGGTCACAGAGCAGATCAGATCCTGCAGCAGGCACAAAGACATCTTCTAAATGAAAGAATAAGGCAAGTCCACTTCACCATTGATGCCCTGCAATACAATTTTGAAAACCTTCACCAGGAACTCACAGCCACCCTTCCTGACCCAATCCTGGATAGAGTTATTCAGCTTGGCAATAAAGTACAGCTGGCCCAGCATCACAAGACAAAGGAGAGGCAAACTAAGAAATTTGACATTCTTCTTTCTCGCAGCAAGCAGAAACAAGGAACTGGAGAAACCACTGGGAGGAACAACAACAACAGGACCACAGAGGACAAAAAGAACATGTGGGTGAAAAATCTCTCAGACAGAGAACTTACCCAACCAGAGAGAGATGTCCTAGCCAAAGGTCTTAATTTTGCCATCACTCCCAAGCAAGTTCCGGTTGTGGAGCTCATTACAGCCACAGAATCTGCCATCCACAACAACCACCTACCTTTTGAAGAAGCAGAACAACTCCGGCTTAAAATATCTGCAGCTCTGTCCAGTGCTCAACCTCCTCCCCCCAACCTTACCGTCCAAGAGAGGAGAGCCCTGACAGCCCTCAGCAAAGATGAAACCATCACCATTTTACCTGCTGACAAAGGAAGATGTACAGTGGTTCTAAACACTGCAGACTACCACAATAAAATTACCTCACTTTTGGAGGATCACCATACATATGAAAAACTGAAAAGAGACCCCACCAACAATTACAAGAAAAAGGCAATAGACAGTTTGAAACAATTGGAACATGATGGCTCCATCGATAGGATTACCTACCACCGTCTGTATCCTGGAGAAGCCATCCCCTGCATCTACGGACTTCCTAAGATCCACAAGGAAGGAACACCCCTCCGACCCATAGTCAGCAGCATCAATTCGGTAACATACAACATTGCCAAACACCTCTCTACCATACTAGCACCTCTAGTTGGACACTCTGAACACCACATCCATAATTCGGAAGAATTTGTTTCCAAAGCAAAGATCCTGAAACTGGATACAGATGAAACTATGGTCTCCTTTGATGTGTCCTCCCTTTTCACCAGCATCCCCACCACTCATGCTCTATCCGCTGTCAGGAAGAGACTAGAAGAGGACAGCACCCTGGAAAGGAGAAGCCATCTCAACCCAAACCAGATCTGCCATCTTCTGGACCTGTGTCTTAACACCACTTATTTCACATACAGAGGTGACTTTTACAGACAAAAACACGGCTGTGCCATGGGTTCTCCTGTGTCACCCATTGTGGCCAATTTATACATGGAAGAAGTGGAGAAGAAAGCACTCAACACATTCCAGGGAACGGTGCCCACCCACTGGTTTAGGTATGTGGATGACACCTGGGTCAAAATCAAGGCCCAGGAAGTACAGGCCTTCACGGACCATATAAACACTATAGATGCCAACATTAGCTTCACCAGAGAAGACACCAAGGACAACAGACTGGCATTCCTAGACTGTGAAGTCCTCATTGGGACCGGTGGCAAGCTAGAAATAGGGATCTACAGGAAACCCACACACACAGATCAATATCTGATGTTTGACTCCCACCATCCACTGCAGCACAAACTAGGAGTCATCAGGACATTGTCACACAGAGCAGAAACCATCCCCACCTCCATGGATTCCAAAAAGAATGAAAATCAGCACCTGAGAACAGCCCTGAAGGCCTGTGGATATCCAAATTGGGCCTTCACCAAATCTAAATCTACCAGACCTAAAACAGCGACAGATAGGGCTGAGACTCAGAGTAAACGAAAGAACCTGGTCATTCCCTACATGGCTGGCGTGTCTGAAAAGATAAAACGGATATTTGGCAAACACCACATACCTGTATATTTCAAACCCACCAACACACTGAGACAGAGGCTTGTACACCCCAAAGATCAAACTCCAAAACATAAGAAAAGCAATGTAGTTTATGCAATCCAGTGCAGTGAGGAGTGCTCTGAACTCTACATTGGAGAAACCAAACAACCTATGTACAGGAGGATGGCACAACACAGGAGAAATAACACCACAGGACCAGAGTCAGCAGTTTATCTTCATCTAAAAGAAAAAGGACACTCATTTGAGGACATTAATGTTCACATTTTAGACAGAGAAGATAGGTGGTTTGAGAGAGGGGTCAAGGAATCCATTTATGCCAACTTGGAAAATCCTTCCTTGAATAGAGGTGGGGGCCTCAGGCACAAACTCTCCCCCATCTTCCTCCCCGTGTTGTCTTCTGTGCCTAGGAAGATTAAGACCATTTCAGAAGCTCAACAGCAGCATGGTGTTTTTAACGACCCTCCATTAGATGATAAAAGGACTTAAAAATTACATCTCAATATAACCATGACCTAGCCCCAGGTGTAAGGTCACACAGCTACCTAGGAACATATTTAGGATTCCCTTACCAACTTTGCTCAGACTGAAGAAGCCCCTTGGATAAGGAGCGAAACGTTTCCATTAAGAAAATAGAAATCCAGTTGACATGATTCAAGCTACAGACACCTCTAGCAAATGTTGTTTAAAAATTGGGGCTATACTCATTGTAATGGCGATACAAAAATAGTGAAATTACTTCTCGAATTCGATATACCACTCTTCCTCAGACTGCATACATTATATGACATCTTTATGCACTTTTGGACTCTTTAATATTTCTTTTAAGGAACCTTCAATGTGTGATAAAGTTCACGGTCTGGTTGAACTTGATAGACATTGTGTCGTTGTCTTGATAGACACTGTATCATTGTAGGTCCTCAGTAGGTATGGTTCAAAGACAGAGGCCACTAAACACCTGTGAGCACATCTGCACCCAAAGCAGTAGAAAGCATTGGAAGCAAGCACTAAAAAGTCAGGTGGCTGATTGTTTAAGCAATTAAAGGTGTAATTAGGTTTATAATTGAACCTTTGCTGGTGTGTATTCTGAATCAGCCAAGCAAGAATAAACCCACCAGCCTTTCGCTCAGCTTGATAACTACTCCAAACCACTGCTAGCTAGCCTTAGTGGGGAAAAAGAGAGAGAGAGAGAGAATATGAATATATGCAAGTACACATTAGATGGCCCATCCTATTCTCATTGGCTGGAGAATAGCACTGAAGGTGTTTGCTTTGTTCTTTGCTTCTGTTTTTATCTTGCTGTTCATTTGCTTGTTGAAGTTTTAATGATTGTTTTTATGGCATGGGTTTTAATAGAGAACTGTTCCGCAAGCTGCCCAGGATAACAGTCTCCTCCCCAATACATTTCCCCTTAAAGTTCTTCCTCTCTGGGAGATTTCATGGAAAGCAATTGTTTCCTGATCTTTCTTCTAGAGGGAGATCTTTTAGAAGAATGAAGAATTGTTTTCTCTGTTGGCTGCCACCATCCAGCATTCGCAGGATCCAATACTTTTATCAAAATGACAAAAGCAGCATTGCCCCATTGTGTTGTAAATTCCATCCCTTTTGTACAGATGTGCAACATCGTGATGCATTACCAAAGAGGTAGAGCTTGTAGTGTGATGTTCCTTTTGTCATTTGTACTCCTTTGATCCCCCCCACCTCCCCCCCCCCATGATGCTACTGGCTTCCATGTTTTGCTATGATTATATTAAAATTCCATTATTTCTGACTAAGGCTTTGTCCTGCATTGCCCAGTTTTGGAGGATAGCACCTTGAAGGCCACACCAAGGTGGCATTCAAGGCCAAATGTAGCCCCTGCCAGCCCCCATAGCATTTTGCTACTACATTGGGAAATAAAAAATAACCCTCTTAGAGGCAGCTGCAACCTTCTGCTTGTTGTGATCCTGCTCTCTTAAAGAGAAGAGCTACTAATTTGCATTGCAGGTAGATTTGAAGTATGAGTGAATGTATGCTGGAACTTGGCCTGCATTTCTCAAGTCTTCTTCCACAACAAAGAAAAGTTCTTTTTTTTCCTCTCTCTCTCTTTTTAAACATTTTCTGGTAATGATTGAGCCCACTCTATTGTTGAAGGAGGCTGGATATATACATACATACATACATACATACATATACACACACACACACACACACACACACACATACATACACACACACACACACTGTGTGTGTGTGTATGTGTGTGTGTGTGTGTATATATATATATATATATATATACACATACATACATACATACATACATACATACTGTATACACACACACACACACACACACACAACTTTTCTGCACTTTGAAACCTCCCTAAGTATATTTCCCACCTGGAAGCCCCATGGAAACAGTCATCACACAATGACTTCCTTGGAGTTAATTGATGTTCGGGAGGGATGACCGTGAAATCAGGACGTTGATATGGACATCCCTTGGCTACTTCATAATGAAACCAGTACAAGAACACCAAAAGAATTTCTCCTTTGAACAAAACTTCAAAAGCAAATTATCTTTCATCAGATTAAATGGGAACTGGTGGAGAAAAGGAGCAGACTTCTTCTGGACTACAAAGATGTCTATTCAAAACAACTTGTGGGTATACTTGAAATGCAGCTGAGTGAGTTCTCTCTGGTTTCTGTGTTTTCCTTCTTCTGCCATATTTCCTTCCACTGTTGTGCACATGAGTTGACCATAACAAGATCCTGCAGTGTACAATAGTCTGCTCCAATAAAGGACAATGCAGGAGATGTTGTACAGTTTGCCTCTTACCACAATCACAGTTCTCTGGTCCTGTGGAGGACCTCCCCCACTCCCCCCACAACCCTGTTGACTCTCAGATTACTAATCTGGGATTTAGAAATTCTTAAAGTCTTTCAAATGACCCATGATTCTCCTGCTCCATCAGGAAGGGCCCTTTTTTCCATTAATGGTCATACCATCCTCTGCAAGGCTTCTTAGTCATGTCTGCTATACTTTCTAGAAGAAGATGATCTGGTGTTTGATGCTTCATTGCAATAAGAAAAAATTTCCATGATTTCAACTGTATCCAGTCTGCAATGTGATTATGTAGAAGATGTCTAGCATTCTCCAGAGGTCTACAGGGGCTATTCCAGTGAGAATGTGCAATTTGTTTCAGGGAACTTTAGACAGCCAATGGTAATTTGGCTGCTACTGTCCAGAAAGGTATCAGGACAAATCCAACCCATCCATATAACACAGTGCTTTCCAAACTGCCGCCGGTGGTGACACACCAACAGTGGCGGGGGCGTGCACAGCGACGCGTGGGGGTGCGTGGCAGTGTGCACAGCGGCGGCAGCGGCGGCAGCCTCCACTAAAATGCGGAAGCGCTGATGGCGCGCCGCTGCCGCCCCCGCCATACACGCCCCCGCCGCTTCCGGGTTGTGTGGCGACACACCAAACTCTGTGTTGCGACACACAGTTTGGAAAGCTGTGATATAACAGGATAACATGACTTCTAGCACCATAAAATATTTGTGTGTGTGTGTCCATATGTTATTGATGACAGTAGGAATTGGTGGTTTCTGTTGTAGCATGGAATGGGATTTATTTAATTTAGATATTTATCTAATTTAATTTAGAGCTGGTGAGAGATCAGTTTGGTTTGCTGGGCATTGTGAAGTGACCAGATTCCTATTGTACTTTCCAAGTCAGTGTATGTTGGGAAAGTGTGAATAAAAATGTCTACATCTCAGAAAACTGCAGAAAAAATTGTGTACATCTAGAAGATTTTTTTATTATTATTATTGCAAACTCACATGGAAATATGCAAAACATGCATAAGATTAGAAGAAAAACAAAGTGAAATGGAAATTGACAGTCATCCTCCTGTCTAGCATAATTAGGTACTGGTTTTTGGACAGGATGATGTCTTAAACTGGCACTTTTCCCTTGTCCTAGGAGAGAGATGTCAGTCTGTCATTTGCTCTTTACAAAAGAATTGATGCAATTGCCTTTGAATTTTTAAAACCGGAAATTATCACTCATATTTATTTATTTATTTATTTATTTATAATTCGATTTATATCACCGCTCCATCTCCCCCTAGGGAAACCAGACCTAGATACATATATCCAAAAGCCAGATGGGAATGGCAGAATGAAGAAATGGAAGGTGTTATTTTTCTTTTTTTCCTTTTTGGGGAGAACATCAAAATTAACTGAATGAATCATAAATCATGTTCCAAGTGGCCGTCCCACTGAAGGGGTAGCCTCTCAGCACCTAGTGTTGCCACTATGACTATTCTTATTGACATTTTTTAAAAGTGTTGACAGTGAATTGCCACTGAATTGTACTCTAAGTGGAATTTCGAATTTCTCTTTTGATAGGCAAGCATGGGCAGGTTCCAGAATACAATATTCTGATTTCTATCTTGGTCTACACATGAATTGGCAGAAGGTAACAATTAAGAGCAAACTAAAAAAATGTTCCAGTGATATACTGGAGTGGAAGTTGAAAAATTAGACTAATAGATGAGCATAGCTACAAGTCTGTGATGTTCCATGAATGCTCTAAGCAGTGCATTCACATGGGAATAACATTTTCAAGACTTCTTCAAATGTCAAGTGGGATTTGGGGAGAAACGTTTGGAAAATAGGCCGAAAATGGGCAGACAAAATAGATGCAAAGTCAAGGAAATAAATTAGAAACCAGACCTAAATACAGATATGGCTTTCAAAAGAGGAAAATTGATTGGTAATGGAACAAGGGCTGTTACATGAGTGACCAGTTGAAGCCACCTCATTTCCCAACTTCAGATTTGCTTAGAACAGCCGATCCTGACTTTGACACAGTATCAGCAGCTCAAGTTGTCATCTGGTATACCCTGGTGGATGGTGCTGGTATTATTTTTGAGATTATATGGGTGTATTGAATACTACTCTGTGTGTGTGTGTGTGTGTGTGTGTGTGTGTGTGTGTGTGTGTATCCTGACACAATCAGAAAAGATTCTCAGCAACTTACATTGGATAAAAAATACAGTTAAAACATCCATGGTGCAATCTAAAAGCCCTGACAGTAATAAATAGGAACAATAACAATAGATAAATATGTTTAAAGACAGTTAAGGGAACCCCTGAGTTTAGTATAATGGTTAAAAACAACAGGCTAGGAACCAGGAGACTGTGAGTTCTAGTCTTGCCTTAGGCATGAAGCCGGCTGGGCAACTTTGGGCCAATTACTTTCAGCCCTAGGAAGGAGGCAATGGCTTCTGAAAATCTTGCCAAGAAAACTGCAGGGACTTGTTACCAGGAGTCAGGACTGACTCAAAGGCACACAAAAAGAAAAAAAGAACCTCTATGAAGCACAAATCTGTCCTGCCCCCACTTTTAGATAAAGCACACATTTTGCAGCCCTCGAAAAATACAAAAGGACAGGAAAGAGTAATTTGTAATTAAGGCATTGAACAAAAGAGGACAGCCTAATTAAATACAGGTAGTCCTTGGTTAATGACCACTCATTCAGTGACCATTCAAAGTTATGACGGTGCTGAACGAGTGGTGGTTACAACCTGCCCTCGAAGTTCCGGCCGTCCTAGTGCTGTGATTGAACGTGAGGGTGACCTTGGAAGATGGGAGGAAGAGATGCCACCTAGGGAATGATCAGATAAAAAAGAAAGAAGTCTGTAACAGAGTAACGGCCAGAGAAAGAAACTGAGGATGGGCCCACCCTAATTACTCAGGTGGTAAATAGGGAAGGTGGGAGACTTGTACTTTCAGACTTGCAAGATTCTGTTAATGTAGCCCTACAATAAAGTAGAATTAGCTCATCTGGTCATGTTTCCTGTCTGGTTTTCCTGGGAGGGCTGATCACGTGATCGCGATCTGGATGCTTGACAACTGGCTCACACTTAGGACAACTGCAGCATCCCGAAGTCAATTGGATCACAATTTGCAACCTTCCCTGTCGGCTTCCCACAAGCAAAGTCAATGGGGAAGCCAGCAGGGAAGGTTGCAAGTTGCTCAGGTAAGCCTTCCCCAGCCCCTCTGCACTCGCACCGCACTTTGCTGGCCACCCACACACCCTTGTGCACCCTTTCCCACCAGGCAGCAGCCACCCCGCCCCACCACACTCATGCCGTGCCTTCCCCACCCCTCTCCCACCAGGCAGCAACCACCCGAAGACCTGCAGTGCTCACGCCGCACCTCCCCTGCCACTTGCGCACCCTTACGCACCCTTCCCCACCCAGCAGCAGCCACTTACCTGCCTGTTGGCCTGCTTGCGAGCCTCCTGGCATTTGCAACTTCCTGCCGGCTTCCCCACTGACTTTGGTTGTTGGAAGCCAGCAAGAAGTTGTGAGGAGGTGCTTGCTTAATGACCCACGATCCTCATTTAATGACAGCAATGGGGACTACAGGTATTGCCATTGCTAAGCAATGTGGTCACATGACACCACGCTTTACGACTGCATCGCTTAGCGATGGAAACTCCAGTTCCAATTGCCATCGTAACTCAAGGACTTCCTGTACAGTGATTATCAACCAGATGCACAACCACAGAAGGAAAATATGGAAAGCTCTAAGTGGAAGGCCATTGAAGAATTAAAGGTTTATTTTATGTCAATAGAAGATTCTACTTTTTCCAAAGTCTATTACTTTCATAGAAGGAAGGTCACTATTTGAGAAATTTTAAATGTAACTGTCATTTTTTGAATTTCCAGAAGCCATATCACCTCCTGACTTCTCTTTAACGTGATTTTCTAAATCTTCCTTCCTTCCTTCCTTCCTTCCTTCCTTCCTTCCTTCCTTCCTTCCTTCCTTCCTTCCTTCCTTCCTTCCTTCCTTCCTTCCTAAACAATATAGAACTACAAGAGGGTTTAATAATGTTCTGTCCATTTAAATATAACAGAAGCAACAATGAAAGGCTGTTAACAGTTAGAAGCATGGCAAAGCAATTATGGCATGCTGTTAAGGCATTATGTAAAAGGCAATTTTACCTTTTTTTAAACAGTGAGATATTTGGGAAAGGGTATATGTAGGTACAGTGACTCAGCCCCTCAATACTCAGTTTTCACACCCTCTTGGGAACATTACCAGTAATGTGATGCACAAAGCACAATCATGTGGAGTCCTTGGTGCTGTCTGAGCCTTGTTGTTTTCTTGCAGATGTTTCATTGCCAGGCTAGGCAACATCTTCAGTGCGAAAAGGGAGTGGAACTTGCTCTCTGTTTATATACCCTGGCTTGTCCTGCCTGTGTTGGTGGGGGTGTTGTACTCTCCTTAGTAGTACCTTGATTGGGTTGTTGTGTGCTGCTTGGTTGATTGACTGAGTTAATAGTTCCTTGATTAGGGTCTACTGTATTGTGTTGTTTGATTGCTCTTCTGCTGCTAATCTTGCTGTTAATCTTTGCATATCTTGTTGTTGATTGCTGTCATGATTACCTATCTGGAGGGCGATAAACTCTTCTGGGAAAACTTTAAGCTGGGTTAGTAAAAGTTCTGATAGAAGATAATATATGTACAGGTAGCTTAGGGTTGAACTGTGGATCTCTTAGTGCTCTCTGAGCTTGGCTGTTTGCTTGCAGACATTTCATTACCCGACTAGGTAACATCATCAATGCGATACATACATAGCTTGCCCTGCCAGTGTTTATATACATAGCTTGCCCTGCCAGTGTTGGTCGGGGTGTGGTTTTCTCCTTGATAGTCTTTGATTAGGGTACCCCCACCAACACTGAGAGGGCAAGCTACTGTATATAAACACGGAGCAAATCCCACATTCACTCGCACTGATGATTTTACCTAGTCGGGTAATGAAACATCTGCAAGCGAACAACCAAGCTCAGAGAGCACCAAGAACTCCACAGTTCAACCCTGAGCTACAAATGAGTTTTTCACATGCACCAGGCCTTTTTAGTGGGGGTGGGGGAGAAAGTAAGCATGGGCTGATGAACTGGCAGGAAAGGAGTTCAAGTTTAGGAGTTGTGGCCTTTGGGGAGGGTGAGTGAAGCCCCCTTTGGATTGTGTGGGTTCTCTTTTTTTCCCATTCCTGGCAGTTTTTTGTCATCCTTTCTATCTTTACTTCTTTTTTTCTTTATTGTATTTTTTCTTGTTATGTTTTAATTTGTGAACTGCCCAGAGTCAATGGGTGTCATATAAATTTTAATAATTAGTAATAAATAAAAGAAGATCATACTGACAAACTAAGATAGATTTAGACAGTTTTGGCTGCTGAGGTTTTGCAGGTTCTATGGTGGATAAAAGACCACAGAAGAGTTTGGGACTGAAAAGAATATGGAGGAAGATCATGCTTCAAGAGATCATGTCTTATCAGAGAAGAAGAAAAAGATCCAAAGAGTAAGATTAATGTTCTGCTAGCCCTGACATATTGCCAGCTAAGTGTAATGAAAGCCCTTGATTAACTCAAAGGAGGGAATTTAGTAATAGCAATACAGACTTAGATCTAGCTTGTTAGGCACACACTGACATAAATAGTAGAAGCATTTATGTGTAGGCAGTTGAAAAGTTAGTGGCTGAATAACATTAAGTAATTAAATAATTTACTGCTTGTCAGCCCTTTGAGGTTGTCCAGACCAGGAAACAGATTCTACAAGAAGACTAGAACTAAGTTTTATTGAGATAGGCCATATCAGTGTTTCTCAGCCTTGGCACCTTGAAGATGTGTGGACTTCAACTCCCAGAATTCCCCAGCTGGCTAGGGGGAATTCTGGGAGTTGAAGTCCACACATCTTCAAGGTGCCAAGTCAGTGTTTCAAGAGAAACACTGGGCTATATTAACAGAATTCTGAAAGTCTAATTGTGTTTTTCCTGTCCTCCCTCTTATACCCCAGTGAATCAGGGAGCAACCAGCCTGTCTCTCTTCCTAGTATTTTCTCCTTTCCCAGAGCTAAATGAATGCTTCTGCCTTTTTTCTTTTTGTTATGGCTTCTGAATATTTCTCTCAAAGCCATTCCATGGCTCTCTACACTGCTTTAAGCATGGTGAGACTTTTTGAAGTCAACTGGAGGAAAGAGGTGGGAATAGTATTGGCTTATCTGTTTAAGTTAACTGCTGCTTACGTGATAAACCTCGCATGGGAAAGAGAAACTAAGATTTTTCTATCTTTGAGTTATGAAATGAATAAAGAAAAAATAGTTCACAGGAAGATTTTTGCATACTGGAGTTTGTCTGGCTGAATTCTGAGACACAGTAAGGATGTGTGATGTCCTCTTTGTTGTTTAATATATTTATGAAGAAATGTATAAGGAATACTTTTAGGGATGTGTTGGTTGAGAAAATGAATGTGCATTTAGTTTTCTATGCAGGTGATGGTTTTTGGCTGAGAAGGTAGATGATTATAGAATGAAACAAGAAGTAGTGATCTGAAAATTAGTATATCAAAGTACTTGTATTTGACAGGAAAATGGAGTAAATGATTACAAGTTATGCATACATGGCAAAGCAAAGAAAAAGCCCTAGACCAAGTAGATTAATATGTGTATCTGTTGGAGTTCCTGTGTAAAAAATCAAATGGCCTTCTTCACTGTATGTTTTCCTATTCCTCTGCTCTGAGCGTTTCCCATAACAAAATGACTGATAACGCAGGTGCATACCATGTGACACATTGTTTTGGCTAGTTCCTTCAGGCATCTCGTGAGAACCTTTTCCCGGAGGAGAGACAATGTGCAACACTGCCATCTCGTGGCAATTTCTATTATGTGCAACAGGCTTTAAGTTTTAACATTATGTTTCTGTAACTCATAACTCCATGTTTTCCTCCAATCAGAAAGTTGAAACAAGTGTATAATGTAACTCTGTATGCATTTATTGCCTTATGCTACAAGTAAAGAACTTTTAGCCCTAAACGCTGCACTCTGTCTGTTTTGTTTACTCTGCGCCTGAAACCCCATAAGCCAGCAATATCCCACAGGTTATGGGCCCAGTGTGGAAGGTACGCTGTTTGCTGCGTTGACTCTGGCTGTAACAGGGGGTTTGTTTTTGAGGCTGCATTTTAGAGTAAACGTGTTTTTCTTTGAGTGGTCAGCATGGCTGCTACAGGACTGACTAGTCTGCCTTTTGAGCGCTTGGATGGCACAAACTATCGGACCTGGTGTGTGAAGATTAAGTCTTTTTTCCTAAAAGAAGGTTTGTGGAAATATGTGAAAGACCCACCTCCAGCTGGTCGCGTTTCTGATGAAGTGCAGTTGTGTTTGGATCGTGCTTATGGCAATTTGATTCTGGGACTGGAATCATCTCAGTTACTGCATATCAGCAATCTAGACACTGCACATGCATGTTGGGAGGCTCTCAAAGCTATTTATTCAAATCAAACCTCTGCTGCCATTGTTGGACTATCACGTCAGCTTTACAATTTGAAGCTGCAACCCGGTGGAAACGTGATGACACACCTCCATAAACTCAAGACTTTGTTTCTTGAACTTGTGGAGCAGGATGTTGTGGTCCCAGATACCCAGAGAGCTTGTTTTATATTGTCAAGCTTGGACAAGAGCTTTGACATGCTCATCGAGGCAACACAGACGTTAAGACCCCAAGACCTTACTGTGGATTACCTCACAAATCGGCTGCAAGAAATCCAGCAAGCCCGTGACCTGGAGAGGATGCAGGGTAAGCCACCTGTTGCTGTTCCTGAGGCTTCTAAATAGCATTTTCCTGCTGGAACAGAGTCTGTGTATGGTGTGAGAAGATGCTACGGGTGTAATTCTACCCAACACTTCTTGAAAGACTGTCCCCAGCCACCTCGCCCAGCCGGTAATGCCAGTGGAAGGAGGTTCATGCGAAAGAAGGGGAAGCCGCCTAGACCTCAGGACTATTCAGAAGCCATAACCCAAGTGTCTGCTCTGCTCACTGCTGTGAGTAAGCGATCTCCAGAGACTTGGCTGTTGGACTCGGCTTCTAGCCAAATCATTGTCAACAATGAACAGTTGTTGTTAACAAAAAGCAAGCTTAAAATCCAACAGGTTGCTCTAGCTGATGGATCCATGGCTGATGTGTCTTTTCAGGGTGAAGTATACATTCCTTGTTTGGGGATAAGTGTGCAAAATGTGTTGTGTGTTCCTACACTTGATTTTTCCCTCCTCAGCATTCCAGCCCTGGTTAAGTCTGGATATTCTGTTGTGTTTATGGGTACTGGATGTTCCATTGAAAAAGATGGAATTGAATGTGCTAGGGGAAGATTAGTGAATCAGTTGTATGAAATGCTTCCTAAACAGGGGATTGTGGCTGGACATTGTGTTTCCAATGTTCCCCCACATAATAAATGCATCCATTATTATCACAGAGTACTGGGACATCCTGGGTGGGGAAGTTTGTCCCAGATGGCCAAGGTGTATCCTGAGCTAGGATCCAGAAAATGTGATGACTTTCTTGATTGTACTGTGTGTAAACAATCTAAGATCAAGGCTGCGCCTGTTGCTAGGAAAAGTGACAGAGTGTCAACTAGACCATTTCAGTTGGTTCATGGAGACCTAGCTGGCCCCAATGCTCCTAGTGAAGGAGGGGCACGTTTCATGTTTCTTCTGGTGGATGACCATACTCGCTTTACGTTTTGTTATTTGCTCAAGTCTAAGGCGGAAGCCTTTGCTCGCTTTAAGGAGTTTGTTGCAATGGTGGAGAGAAACTATGGTTATCAAGTGGGTCAGTTTCAATCTGATCATGGTGGAGAGTTCCTAAGCCATGAGTTCCAGAATTGGCTTCGTAGGAAAGGAATCTCCCATAGACTTGCCAATGTTGGTGTTCCAGCTGAGAATGGAATAGCTGAAAGGAAGATTGGTGTTGTTAATACCATTAGAAATAGCCTGATGTTAGATGCTCAGGTGCCATCCCGTTTTTGGGGTGAGGCTACCATGACTGCAGTGTATCTAACCAACAGGATGTGGAATTCATCTGTAAATGAAGTTCCTTACTTCCTTTTGTTTGGCAAGCGCCCTTCACTGAAGCACCTGCGTGTCTTTGGAACATTTGCATATGTTCACATCCCCAGGTCTCAGCGAAGGAAGAACCAACCAAAAGCACAGCTCTTAAGGTTTGTTGGCTATTCATCAAGATCTAAGGGTTACCGTTTTTCTGCAGGCTATGGTCAAGTGGAAGTCTCCAGAAGTGCTAATTTTGAGCACCCTACTGGTTGGGACAGGTTGAATGCTAGTTCAGAAGTGTTGTTGCAATCTAGTGTACAGCCAACTGTCCATGCTCCTGTGAATGGACAACAGCCAGTCCAGCTACCTTCTGTTTCCCAGTCTCCTAGTGTGGTGAGAAGGAAGAGGAAATTTCACCTGAGCAGGTTCGGGACCTGAAGGGGGAATCAGTTAGTGAAAAGACAGAGGACAGTGATGAGGAAGAGGCAGTGGTCATTCCTCGTAGGTCCTCTCGTTCCACAAAGTGTGTGAAGCCTGACAGATTTGTGATTCAGCAGGTGAGAGTGTGTCAAATTACCTGTGAACCTCAGTCTTTTCAAGAGGTGTTGCTCCTGCCAGTTGAAGAGCAGGAGAAATGGAACACAGCGATGGATAAGGAGTTTGAGGCTTTAGTGAGTCAAAAGGTGTTTGAAGTCACTGACTTGCTCCCATCCCAGAAAGCTGTAGGTTCCAGATGGGTATTCAGAAAGAAGCTTCTTCCTGATAATACAGTGCAGTACAAAGCCAGGCTTGTTGCTCAGGGATTTTCACAAGAAAGGTTTTTGAACTATGATCTCACATATGCACCCACAGCTAGACCAGAGTCTTTATGTATGGTACTTTCTCTGGCTGCACAGTGTGAAATGGTTGTCCATCATTTTGATGTTGACACAGCATATTTGAATGCAGATCTCCCTGAAACAGTGTACATGAAGCAGGCTCCTGGCTATGCTTGTGACAATTCCCAGAAAGTCTACAGACTACGCAAGGCGCTTTATGGGTTAAAGCAGGCCGGTCGTTGTTGGCATCAGTGCTTGGATGCAGCTCTAACAAAACTAGGATTTAAAAAGTCAGTTGCTGATCCCTGTGTGTACATAAGAGGTTCTGGAAGTAGCTATACAGTACTGCTTACGTATGTGGATGATTTTTGCTTAGCAACTGGTTCTTTGCACCTTGTACAAGAATTTGCCAAACAGCTAAGACAGTATTTTCGGCTAAAAGATTTAGGCAAACTGAAATATTATTTGGGTATTGAAGCCTCTAGATCTCAGAGTGGTGAGTTTTATCTGAGTCAGAAGAGAAAAATTGTTCAGTTGTTAAGTCAACTTGATATGTCAGATGCAAAGCCTACCAAAACACCAATGATTCTTGATTTCCTAAAATGTGACACGTGTGAGGAAGCTTGTCCTCACCCTGAGTTGTATCACTCTGCTGTAGGCAGCTTGCTACATTTAACACAGTGGACACGTCCTGACTTAGCTTACTCAGTTGGAGTGCTAAGTCATAAAGTAGCCAAGCCGTCTATGCAAGACTGGCAAGGGTTAAAAAGAATCCTGCGTTATCTCAAAGGCACAGCAGATCTCTGTCTTAAAGTGTCAGCTACTAAGTCTGAAATGCCTGTGATTTATGTTGATAGCTCCTTTGCAGAAGAGGAAAATCCGTGAGTGGTTTTCTTTGTCTGTTTGCCAACACAGCCATTGCCTGGCGCGCAAGAAAGCAGACTTCGATAGCAATTTCCACCGTGGAGGCAGAGTACAGTGCCCTCAGTGAGGCAGTAAATGAATTATGATGGTGTAATCAGCTGTTTCATGATCTAGCTGTAAACATAAACTTACCCTATACAGTCTATGAAGATTCACAATCATGTATTGCACTTGCCCTATCTGAAAGTGTCAGAGGCCGCACAAAGTACATTGATGTGAACTTTCAGAATGTGAGACATGCAATACAAGAGGGGTTCATACGATTAGAATATTGTCCTTCTGAACTGAATGTGGCAGATGTGTTCACAAAAGCCTTGACCATTGAAAAACATGCAGCCATGGTCACGAAATTGGGACTGAAGCAAATGTGTTTGGAATAAAAAATCTTTTGTGTCTCTGTGTTCTTGCAAAATGACAGTTTTCACCCCCCAAACTGTTCCAAATGCCATTTGGAAGGGGTGTCGGAGTTCCTGTGTAAAAAATCAAATGGCCTTCTTCACTGTATGTTTTCCTATTCCTCTGCTCTGAGCGTTTCCCATAACAAAATGACTGATAACGCAGGTGCATACCATGTGACACATTGTTTTGGCTAGTTCCTTCAGGCATCTTGTGAGAACCTTTTCCCGGAGGAGAGACAATGTGCAACACTGCCATCTCGTGGCAATTTCTGTTATGTGCAACAGGCTTTAAGTTTTAACATTATGTTTCTGTAACTCATGACTCCATGTTTTCCTCCAATCAGAAAGCTGAAACAAGTGTATATCACAGCTGTGAACTATGGGTCTATGCTTCTTGACTTCTCGACTTGTTGCCATGTTCCTATATGTGTAATCTGTTCCTAGCCTATACACGCCTGGCTGTCTGTGTAAGCCATGGCGTTCTTCACATCTGCTGATGGAACCAAAGGAACGAAACTCTGCTTATGGTTTGTTTTTTCCTTTTTGCAATAATGTAACTCTGTATGCATTTATTGCCTTATGCTACAAGTAAAGAACTTTTAGCCCTAAACGCTGCACTCTGTCTGTTTTGTTTACTCTGCGCCTGAAACCCCATAAGCCAGCAATATCCCACAGTATCTTAGTGGAATCCTTACTTAAATTAAGAAATTGGAAGGAGACATTTTAAAATATGCAAATGCTTGTTGAAAGGTAGCTGGTAATATATTCATGGAATGAAGGTTTGCCAAAAGAAGCAAAAATGGCTGTGTCTAAGAGTATATTTCATGCTTACTTTGTATGTCAGGAGAAACATAAAGGTAAGGTGAATATAGGAGGAATGGGTTAGTTAGTGAGTGTTGTAAAAAAAGAAGAGATAGGATCACAAATGTATGGGTTCTGAATGAAAGTGGACTGAGTACAAAACTTACTGACCGATATAAAAGAAATTATGCTCCTGTGGTTTGGCCACATAAAGATAACAAATGAATATTGAATTCAAACAGATATATAAAAGAAGAGTGAGTGGGTAGAGCAGAAGGGAAAGTCTTCCATGATTGAATGGAGTTGATGAGATCCTGAAAAACACAGTGGTTTAATGAACAAAAGGCCATGTATGAAATATTGTAAGGATGTGTTGAAAGTAAGGATGGTTTGCAGTGATATAGAGTATGGTGATGTATAGTGAATGGCTTGAGAAACAGATGAATGTGAGAAAGCTTATTCTATTTGTTGGTTTAGCTGTATATCCTTCTTTTTCTTTCCTCTTTCCTCAATTCCTTTGGCTTGCTATTACTTACTCCATTCTACATTTTTATAATGTTGCTTACCCTGAAAGGGAAGAGCATGTTGGGAATGCAATGTATGCACCTCCCGCCTAGGGAGGTGGAAGTCACATGCATTAGGTAGTAAATGGAGGTCTGCCAGCATAATTGTATTAGCTCTAGAAAGACATTATTGTCATTCACAGAATCACAGAGTTGGAAGCCTACTGAAAGTCTCAGCAGCAGCTGGCAGTCCAGTCTCTACTTGTACAGTATATATCCAATAAAGGGCATCGCTCTGAGTAAACTGGTTGAAGTGTTTATCCCATTGGGAATGTTGTTTTCCCTAACATTAAACAGGAATTTACCTTCCTAAAAATGAAGGCCTTATGCAGTAAATGGACCTTGAGATTTTGGAGCTGGTCTAGTGAAGAAAAAAACATCATTTATTGACAGTACAATGAGGAAGTTACGGTAGAAGGTTTGACTGTTTAGAACACAGCTGATATCAGGTGATGGCTCTATGGATTAATACTATCATTAATGGGGCTGAAAGAGTAATTAAGGCACAAAGAGGAATTAGCACCTGGTATTAGACCAACATTCATTAAGAATTGATAATATGCATTTAACTGCTAATGACTTTGAACATGGTAATGTTACAATTGCTTCCACCATTGATTTTCTGGGACACAATAATGTGTCCTTAGCTATTGAATCTGCTATGGCTGGTGATAGCATTGTTGATTTCTAGAGGCTGAGACTTATCCAAATGAAATCCCTGCAGAAACACAATTTCTTAAATAGGACAATCCTACTGGCCCAGCTTCAGAAGTGGGGAATAGAGTCAATGGACAGTGGGGCTCTGAGTGCATTGCATGAAATGAGACTGAAAATTCAGATGTTATCTTCCTTATACTTTGATGTCAGTCTTCCCAAACCATTTGTTATACAGATATACATGCAATCAACCATTGTTATTTGTAAACAATGGTTTATAAGCTTGACTTATTGTTTAGGTATAGCTGCCATTTCTGGGATCCAAAAACCTAGACAACTCTTGATGGTAGTTTTTAGGGCCATAGAATTGTGAGGATCCATCCTGTTATGGCAATCTAGACATGGGTTAAATCAATAACCAAGTTAAGTATGTTGTGTGAACCCAGCCACTGTGTAACCCAAGAATTCATAGCTACAGTATAATGCTATAGTCTTCTTTAGAGTACAGGATTTGAGTACAAACACTAACTGATTTAAAACATCAAGACTGAAACCAAACAGAGATGAAGAACTAAAGGTGATCTCTAGAAATGTACAAAATTTCCAACAGGATCTTTCTTTCCAATGACATTATTCAGGCCACAAATGTGCTTAGAAAATCTGCCTGCCTGCTTGAAGTTGTTGGCTGAGTTTTGTACTGTGTTTCAAATCAAACCAAACCTGTCTTATATCCATAATGTCAGCAGATGAGAGAGTGATCTGGTTGCAACACCTGTCATCCCATAGATTCTAGGGTTGATCTGACTGGAAAATGAAATTGGTCTGTTGGATTCTGTATTTTGTTTAGTTGCTCTTCCTGAGAAGAGTGAAAGCAGTTTAACCATCCTGCTGCTTTGCATTAAGCCAAAACTCACAACAATGTTGGTGTAGCATGACCTATATATATGGCCCCTGAGTAGAGCCCAATCTATTTTCGCACATGCACATATACAATTGTAACTGTGGTGCTTCAGTCAACTTCATAGCACATCACTTCAAAGAGATGTCAACGGCCGAGTCCAAAATGCAAAAGAAGCAGGCAGATACATCTTCAAGTACAATCGACTTGAGTTAGCATGTTCCTTGTCTTTCTTATGCATTATGGATGCAGCTAGGTTAAGGCTAATGGGTAAGTTCCTTGCTAATGGCTGCATCTCAGATCTTTGAACACCACCCAACACAATGTACTATAATAGCTTGTTTTAGTTTTCTTGCTGTAAACTTTTTTAATGCTAGTAAATAGAGTATGAAGTCCTTAATTTGGGGGAAAAAAACTGAAGTCATATTTATCTGACATTACATTTCAGACATATCTATATGCAGATATAAGGATAACCTGGTCAATCAGGACACAAAAACTAAGCAAAACATCATCTGCCTGTTAGCTACTAAGCAGGTTACCCACTGAAATAGAAACAACCAGAGTCCCAAAGGGGCACCCTTCTTTGGTTGATAGAAACAAAATGGTATTTTTTTCAATATAGAAATTGTGACAACTGTATTCATTTTTTATAAGTTTGTCCCAGGTGGCAGTCCAGAGAGAGCAGACAAAACCTTTTTTTTTAAAAAAAGAGATTGCCCTTTAATTCCAAAAGAAAATAATATAATTCTTTGAGAATATAAGTTACAAGTCTGGAGCCAAATGCCAAAGTAAAATGAGCTCTTCTGCTTCTGTAGGAGTTGATAAGTTAATGTATCTCAGGTGCCCTTTAAAATTCATCAGATATCTACTAGGACTGAAAGTCCCCTATTCTCTCATATTCTCTATTATCTGAAAGCCCCATGACCTTTAAAATACCGACTGTATACAAAAATACATATAAAGAAAAATAAATAAATTGTTCAACGGTATTTCAGTTTGTCTTAAGAAAGACATAGTTACGGATGTTTGGTGCAAGGAGTCCTAGTGATGGCTATAAAATTAATTATCCAGCTCACTTTGTTAATATTTTCCTTAAGGATGATTACACAAGTTCTAAACAGATTCTAACATTTTGTACACAACGTCAGAAGGATCAAACTGATTGGATAGAACTGCATGTGTTTTTTATATGTCTGGAATATCAGAAAAATTATTAGAACATCCTGATTAGGCAACTTTAAAAGTGGATTTTTATTTTATTTTATTTTTTAAGAAAGCAATCTATGCTTCCACATAAAATAATTAGAATGATTTGCATTTAATGCAGGGTTACATAATTTTTTTAGCAATTGGTCATGTGATGGAAGAGGGCATTAATCAGAAATTTGCATTTTTCATGAGGAAATATCTTTATGTGTTTATTCCTTTTAACCTTTTTAGGCCAAAGAGTTTATTTGTTGCAGCCCTTTTTTGATAGTCTCAATCACTCACTTACTCTCTCTCGAGGCCAGGTTAACTTCTGGTCTGGTGCCCTTGTGGTAATGGGTAAAAACCAAGCTCTTCTGGATAGTATTCAGAGGATGATTGGCTGTATCCATCTAATTATTGTTTTAGTGTAACATTGTTTTAGTTTTATACATGTTGTGGCTAGGCGAAGAACAATGCTGAGCCTTGGAATTAAGCTCTAGATCTTTATTGTTCTACCTTATACAGAATCTTGCCAAACTAAGCCACACTAAGCAGTTCTCTGGGAAAAAAAACCCAGGCACCCTAAGGTGGTTCCGGCCTGACTTTCTTGGATGGGCGCCCAAGGTCTTTGACACTGTGAACACGTTTCTCACCCTGGAAAGCACCCACTCCTCCTTTGCCCGTGATCTCCATAACATCACATCATTTTTATTATTTTACTAATGTGAACCAGTGGGAGTGGTTGTGATGTTAGTGATACATAAATAAATAACCTGATAAATTCTCCATTGTCTGAAGCAGAGCTTTCCAAACTGTGTGTCGCGACACAAAAGTGTGTCACCACACACAGCGTGGTGTGTCGCCACACCACCCGGAAGCGGCTGCGCGTGTGTGTATGGCGGCGGTGGCAGCCGCCGCCGCAGGCCCCCCGCACCACTTCCGTGCGCACGCCACCGCCCGCCCCCCCCGCGCCGCCGCCATGCACGTGCACCCCCCCCGCGCCGCCGCCGTGCGCGTGCGCGCCACCACCGCGCTGCCGCCACCACCGCTGCTCATGTGTCGCCAGCGGCAGCACTTTGGAAAGCCCTGGTCTGAAGATTCTTTAAAGCCTGGGCTAGCAGTCCAATACTACAGAGAGTTAGAGAAAAAACTTTTGGAACCGCTTCTAAGGATAATGATTGAAATTAAGGATACAAATTTTACCAATGATATGGGAGGGAGCATACTGTATATAATTTTGATCTATTAAGGGAATGATCCAGAGAAACCTCAATCATATAAACCAATTTCTCTATGTTGCTTATGAGATACTTCTGCTATAATACTGGCTGAACGTCTGAAGAAGTGCATTTCTGAAATAATACATATAGATCAAACAGGTTACATTCCCAAGAGGAACATGAAAGACAACAGTAGATTTATAAGAAATGTATTAGAATATATCAATAATAAGAAAAAGAAGACAGCACAAATAATGCAAGATTCAGAAAAGGTTTTTGATAATTTGGAGTGGCCCTTCTTATTAGCTTTTTAATGAAATGAATCCAGGGGAAGAATTTAAAACTTCAGAATCTTTATAATTCATATCTTGATGGATGGAAAAATGTAAAACTTTCATGGTTAGGATTTATTGCAATAGTAAAAGTAATATACCAGCCAAGATTAACTTTCTATTCTAAATGACACTAATTCTAATCTCAGACAAAGTTTACAGGATTGGCAAAGGCTAATTAACAGATTTATATGAAGTGAGGAAAAAGAGAAGGTAAGACTTAAAATTGTGTAAGACTCAGAGTCAGACTTGCATTTCCTAAACTTAAATTATATTATCTTGCAAGCTGCCTATCAAGGATAACAGAGTGGGTGAAATCCCCAAACCGCAGAATATCAATCACAGAAGGAGCTGGCCTAGCCAATGGACTCCACAGGGATTTATGGTTCAAAGAAACAAAAGAAGAAAAGAACCCAGAAGGACATATTATGAGACAAAGTTGCTAAAAATATGGAAACTTTTAAAAACAAGAATAAATTCAGCAATTTTACTATTAACATCACTGTCAAATACTTTCTATTTTATGGATAACTATAGCAAGAAAGAGGAGCATGATGGCTCAGTGGTTAAGATGCCAGGCTTGTCGATCGGAAGGTCGGCGGTTCGAGACCCGAGCACCACGTGATGGAGTGAGCTCTCGCACTCGCCCCAGCTTTTGCCAACCTAGCAATTCGAAAGCATGCAAATGCAAGTAGATAAATAGGTACCACTTCGGTTGGATGGTAACAGCGTTCCGCATGTGTCATGCTGGCCACATGACCATGGAAGCATCTTTGGACAACGCTGGCTCTTCAGCTAACAAACGGAGATGAGCACTGCCCCCTACAGTTGGACACGACTGTGCAGGGGAAAACCTTTACCTTTACTATAGCAAGAAAGATGTAATCACATATGCTAATAATTTACATTCAGACTCAGAAAATAGGCTGAAGTTACAGCAACAACTGCTCAGTGAAAGTAGAAATCCACCATGGTTGATGTATTTACAAATTGCTGGAAAAATAAAAAGTGTTCTTTAGAAAGCAGGAGCAACCTTGAGAATGATGACAGAATTTGAAACATGTAGAAAATCAAGATCACCTATTATGATGCATATATAAATTGTTATTGAAATACGAGAGGGAGATGGAAGAAATTAAAAACTATATGATAAAGTGGATGCACAACTTCAGCAAAATAAACATAGTACAACAATGGGAAGAGCTATGAAAAAATTCATTAACATTTATTCCAAGATATAACTGAAGGAAAAATTGGTACAAAATCTATTATAGATGATATATAACTCCATCAATAATTACCAAGGTAATAATAATTACCAAGATTGACAAATAATAGAATAATAAACCTAGGAAATCCTACTATAAAGAAGGAACATTCTATCACATGTGGTGGTTTTGTAAAAAAAAATACCCCTCATAAATACTGGAAAGAAGTACATTAAAATTAACAGAAAATTCTACAAATAAAATTTTAACTGAAACCACAAATAGTTTTATTAGATATAATTCCAGAAAATGTAGATGAAAAAATATCAGAATTGTAAATATCAGAAATGTAAAGATACAGGTTGATAGCTGCAAAAATGAATTTGGCACAACCTTAGAAAAAAGAAACTTTGCTGACGAGGCAAGATTGGGAAACTAAAATTGGAGAATATGCAGCAATGACAAAATTGACAGTGTATATCCATAATAGAAGTTAACTAAATATAAGTAGGAATGGCTTTATATACTACACATTATACAGCAAGGCAAATTCAGACATTTGGAACATGGTTTCTAGGAAACGAGTCATGAGAACAATTAAAAGTAATAGATGAAATTACTTAAATACATACAAGCAATATTTTTTTAACAGTGCAGATTAAAGTTGAACACGGCAATACAATTTCAATAAATTCAACTAAAGTTGAGTGTGACAATGGAAGAGTTAAGGGCATGATAGCTAGTGGAAAAACTCTGTGGTGCCCCCTTCCCCTAAGCATGTGTTTATTTTGCTTAATAGTTAATCCAGGGCTGATTAGGATTATACTTCCATAAATTGTAATATGTTTTTCAGTCAATAAAGGATAATGTAATGGTTAAGATATTATATAAGGACCAGGGAGACTTCTTTAATCGTTGAAGATGGATCAAGTGACTTGGGTTCTTGTTAAGAGGGAAAATGGAAGTGCTACATATATCATTCTGAATGGCAAGATACACCTCCAAAAAACAAATAAACAATGTGCAAAACTATAATGAAATGGGAAATGCTTTAAAAAATTTTATGTTACAAAAATAGTGCCCATACCAAAGCAGGTATTAGGAGAAATTCACATGGAAATATGTGTGCTCTTAAGGAAAGATTTTTGACATGCAAAGGGCATGAAATGAATGGAAGGTAGGAAAGGGAAGGAAGGGAGGGAGGGAGGGAGGGAGGGAGGGAGGGAGGAAGGAAGGAAGGAAGGAAGGAAGGAAGGAAGGAAGGAAGGAAGGAAGGAAGGAGAGATTAATTGTGCTCCTTAGGCATGAAAAGACAAAGATTTCAAAATGATTAAAGTAGGATTGCATTGCATATCTTGGGCAGGTTTGTGCTAAGTTGCTGTAGATTGAGTCTCTGAATTTAGCTAGTTCTTTAAAACAAATACTGTAATATACAAAAAAGAAAAAGTATTATTTCCACAAATACAAAACAATCTGTTAAAAAAACCCTAAATGAAAAAGATTACAATGAAACACATATAATGAAACACATATACAGCACCAAAAAAGCCCCTACACATAGATAAGTAAGATCTTAAATTATATTTTGTCCACAGAGGATCATATTAAATATTTCCATTACAACTGGGAAAACACAGGCCTTGATAATACACACCTTTGTTGTCAGCATGACATTTTTGAATTTCAACCTTTTGTTTAGACTTGTCATAATTTTTCCCCCAAGTGGCAGCTACCTCTTTTTCTCACAGCTTACAGTTACTATCCCTGGGAAGTTTTGAGCCTAGGAAAATAAAGTACTGTATGCTACTACTTCAACTTCTTCTCTACCTATTTGCACTGGGGTAGCATTGTTTGTTAACATAAAAATATCAAGCAGCAGACCAGCTTTTTCATTCTTATTTCACCTTAAGATATTCCTTAAGTCCTCCCACATTCCAGCCTGAGTGGTATCGGTGGTACAGTATATGCCTGAGATTGTTGATGATTCTTCCAGCAATTTAAATTCCATTTTCTTTTTTTTCTAGTCCAGATTTATTATTATATATGCTGAATATCAATTAAACAAGGTGATAAATTACAACTTAAGTACACTCCTATTCCAATGTTCAACCATTAGTTACTCCATGTTCCATCCTAACTATTGTTTCCCGGCCTTCTTACAATTTTTCTAAGGTCTATCCATAATTTATTGCGTCTACACAGTCAAAAAGCCTTTATATAATAAATATAGGACAAAGCAAACAAATGTTGAGAATTCCCTTATCTTTTTCATTATCCCTTAGCAATGTGAAATTGGGTGCCCCTGCTTCTTCTGAATCCAGTTTGTACATCTGGCAGTTCTCGTTCCGTATATTGTTGAAGTCTGGACTTTAAACCTTGAGCTTTATCTTACTAGCATATGAGATAAGTCCAGATGTTTGATTGAGCATTCTTTAGCACTGTCTTTTTTTGGTAGTGAAATATAAACTGATTGTTTCTAGTCTCTTGGCCACTGCTGAGTTTCCCATACCTGCTTACAAGCCACACTAACAATATTTTAAACATTTCTTCCAGTATTTAATCAACTCCTGGTACCTTTTGCTTTCTGCCTTCACCTATTTTCAGTTTATCAGCAAACACTTTGGCTTTATGCATTGCAGGATATTTTTCTTGGCTTCATCTTTAATGATGCCACAAAATTCAGTTCAGAGTTCTTCAGGCACTCTATTTATGGAATCTAATCCATTACATCTATTCTTTCCCTTCACCACGTAATCGCATGAAATATTGCTGAGTTGTATCTTGTTGGTCTGAAGATTCTATTTGCTTTCTTTTGTTTAAGCTGTAATATTGTAAGACAACATTTTCTGTAGTCAGCACAAGGTCTGGGTTTTGCTGAGTGAATAGAGCTTTGACATCTTTGCTTGCAGAGTATATAGTCTATTTGATATCTGAAGCTAAAACAGATTAACAAGAAATTCAAACGCATCTTGAGAATGAGATAAAAATATAGAAGCATCTTTTTGTGACTGTAGATATGTAACTTTCAGAAAATTGACACAGTATTTATAATACTAATGGCATTTGCCTTTATAGAGCTCTTAATATCTGTGACTAAACTCCCTGATGTATCATACTAACTCCTACTATTAATTTCTATTGCATTGGGCTGTTTAAACACTTCAAATAGGAAGATGCATCTCTAGTGATCAGCTGCCAATGTTAAGCTGTAGTTCTATGTGTGGCCATATGTACAAGGCCTGGAAGATTAGCAATTGTCAGTGCCCTAAATCTCTTGGCTGTCTATTATTTGATTAAATTATTCTGCTATGATGTATACTCTGTAGCTTGTCTCATTTTGTGATGAACCCACTTTCTGCCATATTGGTCCCAAGCCTTCCTCTTGGTCTGACAGCTGTGATTTGCCTTTAATGCCGAGTGATTTTGGAAGAGCCTTCTTCATCTAGGATGTCAGCACCAGAAAGGGAGAGCAATTTAGAGGATTAAAGAGCTGCTATACTCTCTAGGACAAAGACATATACTTTTGATAAAAGCTGAAAATGGTCCAGAGAAATTCTCTGGGATAAAAATAAACATATCCCCAGGGATTCTCTTAGAAATATTTTATGAATCCTTATGGGATGAATCTATTTCTTTTTTCCCTCCGGGACTGAAGTGGCTGAAGAGCAAAACGTTTGCCGAGTACTTGATGTGTAAAATTCCAATACATTTTCTGCAAGGTACTTGTTTATGTTCTTTTCAGAGCTCAGTTATTGAAGAGACTCAGGACAAGGATTGTTGCAACTCCTTTGATGTAGTCCTTTCAAGTTGTTTTTGTATTTTGGGAAAAAGAGTCCCCGCCAACACTTTGTTCACCATGAGAGGAAGCAATAGAAAACTCCTTTCCAAATTGTATTGCACTTACAGTTCAGATAGGATAGTTCATTCTGTTTCAAATAGTACATGTCAGTTTGTTCCTTGTAACTCCATTTCATTCTATTTCTACATCAACCTAAAACTGATACAATCACATTTTTTAAAGAAAGTATTACTTTTGACTTTCTTATATATAAAGTGGTTATTTACATGGATTTTACCCATAAATATGCATGGTGGGATCTATTTGTTAATGCAACAAGTGGGTTAATATTTTTATTAATAAAATTAATAATTATTATACATTTTCTATTCCAAAATAATAATTTTTTTCTATGCATTTTGCTCAAAATATACAGTATACAAATTAACACACAAGACAGATAATGAGCCAAGAAGAAATCTTGTCACAAAACTCAGCAGAGTTAAAACCAGAAATATCCCAAAAACCACAATTGTGCAAAGTCTTTATTAGAACCAATTAAACTGATACAAATGATGTTCAAAGTTCCAGATTCTCTAGAGCTTATAACTTGCTGGGGTGATATAAAGATCAAAGATGGAGAAGTACTAGAAATGTTAAAAAATCAGACCAAATGTTTTTAGCCATGAGCTTTGCTGTTTAGAGTAACTATCATATGGAGATTGTAGACTGAATGTGTTTGCAATTAGTATGCTCTGCAAGGTGGTGTAAGATTATCCCTAGTGGCTGGGTCAAAGCAGCAGTGGTAAACCATCCAGTTTTGAAATGCAAAGTTTGGCTGAACCTCAGACTAACTTCTTATCCATTGTCTTGTGGAATAGGAAAAGTGAATCATATTTGTTCATTTAAAACTGCGGAGTGCATGAAAATGCAAGAATTCATATACAGTATATATTTTCATACATGCAGAAGCACAAAAGGAATCACAGCTTGATTTTCTGCTTCATTTTTACCAGGAATGGACTGGAGCACATTGAAGTATTCCAGACATGCAATATCTGACAAGCATGTAGACTCAAAGGCATTCTGAAGGCCATATACTGTCTTTTCCAGTCCCCGCAAAGTAAATTGATTGTGACTCTTGAAAGAGTCAGGGAATTGAATAAAGTAAGGAAGCAGAGTCAAACAAAAAAAATCTGATCAGGCTCCAATTTTCAGTGCAAACGATTCTCTAGATTTGGTACAGCATCTGTTGTAGGTCACACTTTCAGATTCCAACTTAGAATATCACAAATGTTTGGCAAGAGATCAAATGTTTCAATGATTGTTCTGGCAATTGTGAAGCCCAATCTAAAAAAAAATACTATAGGGGTAATGTGTGGCTTGGTTCCTCTGAAGGTGTCTTCACAAAGTATTTTCTTAAAGCTGTCATTGAAACAGGGATGTGCCTTCAAGTTGGTGTCAACTCTTAGCAACCATATAGATAGATTTTCTCCATAACATTCTCAACCTGCTCTTTCAGGTCTTCCAACAATGCACCCATTGGTGCTGCAATTGAGCCCGCCCACCTTCTCATCCTCTTCTTTTTTCTTCAACCTTTCCCAACATTATAGACTTCTTCAGAGAGCTAGGTTTTCACACTATGTAAGTAAGTAAGTAAGTAAGTAAGTAAGTATGTAAGTAAAATATGTCCAAAAATTATAATTTGAGCCTGGCCTTTTTTGCCTTGAGTGAGAACTCTGAGTTGATTTGTTCAATTATCCATTTGTTTTCTTGGCTATCCATGGTATTTTCGGGAGTCTTCTCCCACGGTGAAATTCAAAAGCATCAATATCCTTTCTATCCTCTTCAAAGCACTATTTTGCTTCCATAGAGTATAACAGAGGGTCCCTCCTTGTGGGGGAGATGGGCGGGATATAAATGTAATAAATAAATAATAAATAAATAAATAAATAAACAGGGAAAACCACTGCCTGCACAATTCTGATGTTTGTGACTATAGGCACCACCCGGCATCTGAATATCTTTTCCAAGGCTGCTGTAACAAGTGATATTTTGGAGTGTATTTCTTGACTGCTTGTTCCTTTATTGTTGATAATTGGCCTAAAAGGCAGAAGCTATCCACCACTTCAGTGTCTACATTGTCAGTTCTAAGGTTGGCTGCTGTACCTATTGTCATTAATTTGGGTCGACTTTATATTTAATCTTTTCCCATTTCTTCACTGTGTTCCTTGACTTTCATTACTAGAGGTTGCAGATCATTTGCATTTTCAGTGTTATGAACATAGAGCAGATTATTGATGTTTCTTCCTCCAATTTTAAAACCACACTCGTGTTCTTCCACTCTAGCTTCCCTCAGTATATATTCTACATATAGATTGAATAAATAAAGGGAGAGTATACAGCCTTGCCTTGCCTCACTCCTTGCCAACGAGGAGCCAGTCTGTTTCACCATGTTCTGTCCATACTGTGGCTTCCTGACCTGTGTATAGGTTTCACTTGAGGACAATGAGCTCTTGCATATTGCACAGGAGAAGGCAATGGTAAGCCACTCCTGTAAACCACATGGTTTGAAAACTGGATTGAAAATATAGAAAGAGACTTTATAGAATCCCCCAAATAGCTTTCATTAGACATGTAAAACATCTAACCCTTGCCCATCATCAGGTGCTGGTTCTTCCTTAGACGAGGCATCTGATGAATTCTGAAAGAAGCTAGAAGTTACAGTAAGAATCTTATAGTACACTATAGATTCCTACTTCCCATTCTAAATCAGAAGAACTGTTCTTACAAACAGAACAAGCACAAGCAAATGAATCTACATTTCACCTGTCTACTGGGAATAGTGCAGTTTTCTCTGATAGCCATGATAGGATTTTCAGTAAATCTCAGGGTTTTTTTTCTTTGAATCTTTGAGTCAGTCTTGATTCCTGGCAACTGCCTGGACAAGTCCCTGCAGTTTTCTTGGCAAGGTTTTTCACAAGTGGTTTGCCATTGCCTCCTTCCTAGGGCTGAGAGAGAGTGACTGGCCCAATGTCACCCAGCTGGCGTCATGCCTAAGGCAGGACTAGAACTCACGGTCTCTAGCCTGATGCCTTAACCACTACACAAAACTGGCTCTTACTACCATAGTAAATATTTTACTCTTCTTAAGAACAGTACAAGCTTAATTAGGTGACTAATCAGGATGCACTTTGGTTTTCGATCTGTGATATCCTTTTGATTTTAATGGCTTGCCTGTTTTTCTTACTTGCCTTTAAAACTGCTAATGATGTTTTTTTGTATTGTCTGGTTATGTAGCCCAACAGACTATTTTCTTTCTCCTTTTTTAATCACTTCTGACATCAAATTATTATTAAATAGATAAATGGCAGTTAGCATAAATCCACAAGGAAGAAATAAATCCACAAGGAAGAAATAATAATATTTAGAGCTGGCTTGCTCATCTTACATTTCTGGTCATTTGTTTCCTTATTAAATGTATCTACTTTCAAAGTCTGTGTTGTTAACTATCATTTTCCATCTCTTTCAAGTTTAAAACAAAGTCAAGATCCTTCTAAAGTCATAGAATTGGGCAAGGGTACTTCTACCTCTATCCCTACTCCAATACTAACAATTAGCATTTGCTATTTCACATTTTAATTTTTTTTCTTCCATTTTTAACCCTTGTTTTCGCAAATACTGCAAGATTTGTAGTGAAAACCTACACTGCAGGTGAATCCAAGCATGTTTGATTGTATCTTCCCCTGGGTGGAATTGAGAACCACATTATTAAATCAGCTACATTTAGTGGTGAGCTTCAGAAGTTCCATCAGCTTCAGTTCTGTTGGGTTCTGCTGGTATGGTTCAAAAGTATGTTCAGATGCAGATAGCCTTTAGCTACTGAGTCATGATGTTAGTTGATTCCAGGCTGGAAATTTCTCCTGCAACAACAACAACAACAACAACTCTCATTCCTGTTGAGGAATGGAGTTGGCTTTAGAAATAGTTTACAAAGGAGAAGAGAATTTTGATGAAATTTTCATAGGTAGACTAGGGGTGGCTTTGCCCATATTGAATTACATATAGTGGTAAAACAGTTTGTGATGAATTGGAAGACACAACACTATAGGATAAGTGTCCTTTTATCTCCTGGAGAACTCAAGGTACTCATACGTGCCATCTTCCCTTCTCTGCCTGCTATAATCTCACAATGTGGAAACTCCAACTCTTAAGCCGGTAGTATCAACATTTGGCCTTTCTTTTCCAATTGGTGAAAGCTGATTGGTGAAAGAGATTCCATTCCAAATAGCTAAATATGAAATAAGCCATTTTTATCTATCAGCAATAACAAGTGTTAGGTAGATAATTTTTTTTCTGCCTTTTTTCTACTAGTTCTCATTCATTCTTCTTGGCTTCTCATTAAATCCTAAGGAAGGTTCTCATGAGGAAACTCCTCCCATTTTTTCCCAACAGCATTCTTACTGTTGACTATTTATACTGTGTATAAAAAAGTCATTTGAGAAATGTGAAACAATGCTCTGTTCAATTACTCTACCAACAGATTCAACTGAGAGTTTTTTTTGCTCCCAGCTGCATAAAAACGAACTCACTACAGATGTTTTAAGACCCTAGACTGGAGGTTACTAAGCTCATGGTTGGATACAAAGGGTTGTTACATTTTCAGAAAAGAGAGGTCTGCTACTTCTCCTGACCTGGCACGTTGGTAGCTCTTCTAGCCAAAACACTGTCCTAGGATGCTTGCAACTAGACTAGGACAGTGCATAATTTTGGATTTAATCTAAAAAATTCTGCTTTGCAACACATGGGGATGCAAGCATCACACCTATCTTCAATACCTGAAACGACCTGCATCTTTTCCTGGGGCTGTGCTCCATCATCCTAGGAAAAGACACAACTACTTTAAGGTGTTGTAGACAGATGAAACTGAGTTCCTACATGTTGCAAAGCACCTTTTGGAGGTCAATATTAAACACTCCACAGCCATACTAGATATATATTTCGAAGTTGCTTTTATTTTCCTTAATAAATTATAGATGTGTTCAAAGAGGAAACAATCCTTTGGGAATTGCACCATGCAGTAGAGAGAATTGTTATTTCTTCTGAAGCAAAACAATTCTATGGCTGTTGTGGGTCTTCCGGGCTGTGTGGCCGTGTTCTGGAAGTTGTGGTTCCAGCTTCTGTCTGTGCTCCTGCCCTCTGAAGATGCTGGCCACAGATGCTGGCGAAACGTTAGGAACCACAACTTCCAGAACACGGCCACACAGCCCGGAAGACCCACAACAGCCATCGAACTCCAGCCGTGAAAGCCTTCGACAATACACAAAACAATTCTTTTTTTTATATACTGTAACTAGAAAATGTAAAAGAGGGTAAATTCCCTTTGATATCAGCGAGAAGCTCTTTCCTAAAGGTTCAAGCTTTATGGGAAGGGAAGAGTTTTCTTTAAAATATGCTGGGAAGAGGAAAAGTCATTCTTATATGCTGCCCATAGTATATAGAGGGGCATGGGAGAATAAATAGCTGCCTATTAAGGTTTCAGCTTCAGTTCAGAAATGCTTCAGAATGTGCAGAAGCCTCCTCAGAGCGGCTATGCAATCCTGGAAACAAGACATGGGTATTTTAATGATTTGCAGGCAGGTGCTGTGTTTGTGCTCCAGCAAATTCCAAAATTCCAATTAGCAGTGCCAGTAGCTGAGAAGATGATTGGTAGGTAGGTAGGTAGGTAGGTAGATAGATAGATAGATAAGCTTGGTTGATAAGAATCTAATAGACTCCATTCATATCCCCCCTGACTTTTTGGGTGGAATGTTAGTTTGGGAGTTGGCATGGGTGTTGTGTTCAGTGGTTTGGGTTTTTATGGAGCCTCAATGCAGTTTTAACTTGTTTTTGTTTTCATGCAATTCTCTATTTTTGTGTGTGCTGCCCAGAATTTCTGGGATAGATGGGTGGCCATATAAATTTGAGAAATAAAGAAATGATATGTCTGCTATATTTTCTATCATGAATATAATTTCTTTCACTGTCTTTCATTTCTGTAACATGAAAGACATTCTTCCTTTGAACTACCTGTGTTTTTTTCATGCTTCTTTCCTTTGAGATGAGATGACGAATCTGTGCTTTTTATACACACACACACACACATACAATTTCTTTTAACTTGTATCAAAGATGCTTTTCCTAAAATCATGAAGGGGTGTAAATGTTGAGGTGAAGGGTGAATTGATCAGCATTTACTTCTACAACAAACTGATTTGACATTGAAGTAAAGGCATAGAATAATACTTCCATAAAGGTCAGTTTGCACTTTCCCCTTTTTCTCTTGTTCTGATTCAATCAGTGCTTTGCAGGCCTTCTTGTTCAGCTACATGGAATAGAAAAACTTTGCAACTTGTACATCTAATCTCCCTACTCAGCACTATCTCCAGAAGTGTTCCTAATCTGTCACCTCTGGCAATTAATCTTGCAAATTTGTACCCTTATAATAATTGCCTTAATGGGTTCAATAGGTATGCAGATGTCATTCAGAATCAAATGAAGGAAAAGCTGGTTAATTAAATAAATAATACGTTGGATTAGGAGTTTAATTTCCAAAATGTGGGTTCAGAGGAAACCTAGAGTTCTTTAAGAGTTTGAAATTGACTGTTGATAGATTCATAAGGCTACTGTGGCCATTACCCATCTTTCTTCTGTTACAAAAATGTGTGAATTCAGGTTAAAAGGCAGTGGCCTGAATGGATAAAGCCATATTAGGCATAGCAAAACATCTGCCCTGGGAAATAGTTGTTTTTGTCCTGTAAGAGTAGCAATAGTTAGTTACAGTATATAAATATATTCATTGCCTGAAGTTGGGCATGACGTTTATAAGGCTGGCCAGATGTCTCTAAATAATTTCTCGATGTTTGATTGGGTTAAGGGGAGCACCAGTTGTGTTCCCTCTCCAGAAGCACAATAACTTGGCCCATTCCAAGTTATTTGAAGGCCCATTTGTTTGGGGCTAAAACTGACTGCCTATAAATTTTTTAGCCAGTCACTCTCTCAGCCCACTCTCATGGTGGTTCTTGTGGGGTAAAGTATGAAAAATAGGAGGAGGGAATGCTATGTACACTGCCTTGAATTCCGGAAGGGAAGGGAAGGGAAGGGAATCAGTTACTGTATGTCACCAAATACCACAAACACCCAATTCTAAATCTGCTTTGCAATTGGTGATTATGATATCACTGGCAACAAAACCTTATTTTGGGGAATAAAGTCTTCCCAGTGGAGTTGAGAAACCTGATTGGTTTTATGTTGAGTTGTTCATTGTCCATGTGCTGCACAGATGTACATTGATTTGAGCACAGCCTTGAGCAGAACGTGCTGCCATTGAAACAATAACTTTGGAAAAATAAAATAAAATGGGCAGAATCTCTATATATCAGGAAATCCAAGGCCCTGAAGCATTGTCCTAATCATCACCATCTTATCTTAATAGAGCCAGTTTGGTCTAGTGGTTAAGGTGCTGGGCTAGAAACCAGGAGACTGTGAGTTCTAGTCCCGCCTTAGGCATGAAAGCCGGCTGGGTGACCTTGGGCCAATCACTCTCTCTCAGCCCTAGGAAGCAGCCAATGGGAAACCAGGAGACTGAGCATTCTAGTCCCGCCTTAGGCATGAAAGCCGGCTGGGTGACCTTGGGCCAATCACTCTCTCTCAGCCCTAGGAAGGAGCCAATGGGAAACCAGGAGACTGAGAGTTCTAGTCCTGCCTTAGGCATGAAAGCCGGCTGGGTGACCTTGGGCCAATCACTCTCTCTCAGCCCTAGGAAGGAGCCAATGGGAAACCAGGAGACTGAGAGTTCTAGTCCCGCCTTAGGCATGAAAGCCGGCTGGGTGACCTTGGGCCAATCACTCTCTCTCAGCCCTAGGAAGGAGCCAATGGGAAACCAGGAGACTGAGAGTTCTAGTCCTGCCTTAGGCATGAAAGCCGGCTGGGTGACCTTGGGCCAATCACTCTCTCTCAGCCCTAGGAAGGAGCCAATGGGAAACCAGGAGACTGAGAGTTCTAGTCCCGCCTTAGGCATGAAAGCCGGCTGGGTGACCTTGGGCCAGTCCCTCCCTCTCAGCCCAACTCACCTCACAGGTTGGTGGTTGTGGGGAAAACAGGAGGAGGAAGGAGTATGAGGTATGTTCGCCGCCTTGAGTTATTTATAAAATAATAAAGGCGGGAGATAAATAAATAAATAAAAATCTTTGCTCAGCTTTGTATTCAAGGAACATGTAAGAAAGAGTGGAAGAAAAGTCACAAAATCTTAGGATATTGAGGATCTATTGTGGCTACATTGCCTTAGCATTTATCAGAACAGTGAACAGGGAGGAGAAAAGCATAATAAATAATGTAGTCCTGAACACTGGAAAGGGAAAAGTGATAATCAAGGAGGAAGAGGAAGAAGAATCTCTTGCCCACTATTTTGCACAATTCAGACAAATCTGGCCATAGTGTAGATTCTCCCAAGGAAGTCTCTGCAGGCACATTGGTACCTACTGGTTCTACAGCAGAGACCCAGACTTTAGTGGGACACCATAAAGTTATTTTCTTCCACTGCTGCTGCTGCTGCCTCCACTGGGGCCACTGAACAAATCAAACTTTGGATGAGAAAAAGCAGAGTCTTCAGTTTTATGTGCTGAGATCAGTAAAATCAATCTCAGTGAGAAGACAAATCAAGCATGGGTATAATAGGTTGTTGAAATGCTGTAGCTCATCAGAGTCCTACAGGATTGTTCTAAATTAAAAAGAGAAGCGAGGGACTGAAAGCCACCCATATAGCCTTACTTAGTGCAAGTTCAGAAATGGGGGAAGGAGTAGAATACCATCAAAGATGAGATGCAGTCCTTTGAAAACAGGGCAGTTACTTTTTTTTTCTACCTAAAAGGAAGTGACAGGTAACACAGTCCATGTCTGCATGGTGGGGAAAAGCAGCTCTGTGCCAAAATGCACAGAATGCCTTGTTGAACATAACACTAGCATTTGGTCTAACCATGCAGCAAAACGAGGTGGAAGTGAGGTAGCAGAGTCTTTCTGAGAAAGTAGATTGGACTAAGAGTACTGGTGGGGAATCTTCTGTTGTGATCGTAGTGATGGCAGGCTTGTTTTGCTTGCTGTTTTTGTTAAGGGAAAGAAGATAATACAGCAACTGAGGATTTTTATTTTTAAGCATTTTTTCTATTAGGCATTCTAAAGAAAGAGTGTAAACTAAGAGAAATAAAACACAAGTAAAAAGAATAAAAGAGTAAAATACAAATAGTGAAATACAAATATTAATCAATGGATCTAAAACACAGATTACAATTTTCATAAATTATAAATTAAATATATTACTTCAAAAAAACTAAGAATCGCTATTAAGCTTTGAACTAAGAATACATAGGAATCATGGTCAAAGCAGTATAAGTCACTGGCTGAAATTCTTCTTCCTCTTCCTCCTTCTAATTTATATGTCACTCAGCTCCCAACAACTCTTTGAAAGACTGCTAAGTAAGACTTTAATGGGCTAAATTAGGACATTAAAGCTCTAAAAGATTGATTGCCACAGCCAAGTACAGAAAGGGTCCATTTTAATCTATGCTAATCTCCTATTGAAAGCACATGACTAAGAGGGATCATTCTAGGATCAAAGACTCATATGCAATTTGCAAATTAGCTTCTCCCAAGGGTGTTAGGGAACCCATGAAAAAGATTCTGGTACATTTTATGCACCTTTTACCAGGGGTGCAGGTGAGATGACCTGAGGTGATGTACATTTGGACACACTTTTCCCAAATACACACATTTTAATGCACATTTTCATGTTACCAGTCAAAGAGAATATTTGTAGCTCAGGGTTGAACTGTCCTTGGTGCTCTCTGAAACTTGTTTTCTTGCAGACGTTTCATTGCCAGACTAGGCAATATCTTCAGTGCGAGAAGGGAGTGGGGTTTACTCTCTGTTTATATATAGTGGCTTGCCCTGTTTGTGTTGGTGGGGGTGTTGTTCTCTCCTTGGTAGTTCCTTGGTTAGGCTGTTGTTTGCTGCTTGGTTGATTGACTGAGTTAATAGTTCCTTGATTAGGGTATTTTGTGTTGTTTGATTGCTCCTCTGGTGCTAATCTTGCTGTTAATCTTTGCCTATCTGGTTGTTGATTGCTGGCAAGGAGGTGTTCTGGTCTTCTGGCTTTTCTATTGTCTCTTTTGAATGGTATGTAAATGTTGTTTACCTCTATGTACCTGTTGATGGCTGACTTGTCTGAATGTCAAGCTTCCAGGAATTCCCTAGTATTTTTGGATTTGGCTTGGTCTAGGATGCTCATAGTTTCCCAGTTGAAAGTATGGTTGAGATGTGTTGTGAGATTAAGGAGTTTTCATTGTGTCTTCTGACTGCTAGTTGGTGTTTGTGGATGCGCTCTGCTAGTCTTCTGCCTGTCTGTCCTACATAGTGGCTCTTACAGTCCTTACACTGTATGTTGTAGATAACTCCTGTTTTTCCTTCTTGGGCTACTGGGTCTTTTGGTTTGCTTAATATGTTCTGGAGGGCTTTAGTTGGTTTGTGTGCTATGGTGATGCCATGTAGTTGTAACAGTCTGTTGGTAGTTTCCGAGATGTTTCTGATGTATGGCAGTGTTATCTTTTTTCAGATCAAATCAATAATTACTGGAGCCATTAGCCAGCATACGCATGATTTTTGCAAAGTTCTCGTGGCTGCTTCAAGGGCTATCTCTGCCTATCTGCACATGGTTGTACAGGTGCCAGCAACCTGTTTCTTCAGGACTCCCAATGGTGCACTCATCACCATTGTAACTGAGTCCATCCACCTTGCTGCTGGTCATCATCTTCTTCTCTTTCTTTCCACCTTTCCTAGCATTAGAGCCTTATCCAGAGAGCTAGGTCTTTGTATAATGTGTCCAAAGTAGGATAATTTGAGCCTGGTCATTTGTGCCTTGAGTGAGGACTCTTGGGTGAAGCAAACACATTGCTATATTGTAATGGACATTTTTGTACTGTGACCTCTATTTGTCTCTGGAACAGAAAACTTTCTATGCTTTCATTTGCCCCAATACCAGACTGAAAATGCTTGAGCTATTATCATAGTGTCAATATATCACTAATACTATATTGCTTTTCATTCTGTGGGATATGACTTCTTCTGTATGAAATTCCATTAGGAACAATGATTCCTAAAAAAGAAGAAGAAGAAGATTCCAAAGAAGAAGGGAATGGATGAAAGAGAAAAGGAGTTAAAGGAAGAATCAAAAGGAAAGGAAAGGGAAAGGAATAGATAGAGAGAGAATAGGTTAGAAGAGATTGAAAGATAAAGGAGAGAAAAGATTAGAGACAAAAAAAGAAGGATACATTGTATTAAATATAATAAAAATAATTATATAAAATCAAATGTAAATATATATACATAAATGTAACCATTGTTATGTGTTATATATGATCATTGTTATGTGTTATATGTTTTGTTTATGTTTTATGTTGAATGTAATAATAAAAAATTATATCTGCAAAAAAAAAAAAAAAGGAACAATGATTGTTAGAATAGGTGGATTGAACAACACAAGAGCAAAATAGGCTTTCCTCTCCCTTTTCTCTGGTAAATCCTGGAACAGTATATACAGTATAAATAGTGAACAACCATGTCAAAGCATAAAAAATATATTTTGCCACAAGGGAGAAAACTTTAAAGGAATAAAATGGTCCTAATTACTTAGTTACCAATAGCAAGGAAAGGGTCCAGCTATATTTCATCAAACAAGGCATCCCATAATTTGAGACAACCATGGAGAAAGTTTTGTTTATTTATTTATTTAAATTTATATGACCGCCCATCTCCCCCAACGGGGGACTCTGGGCGGTTTACAATAAAAAGAAGATTAAAATACAATATAAATAAATATGGCATCATAAATATAAATATAAAATCCAGTCTGGATAATTAATCTTAAACAATAAGGAAGGTATTATGATACTAACCACCCCCAGGAGGAGCTGTTTCTCATGCTACTCAAAAATATCCCCGCCATTGATGGGATGGAGAGAAAGGAACAAGCAGCAAGATACACAAAGTAAGTCATGTCTCCTTAAGATTGAGTGTGACTTCTGATGATATGGGATCTCTCCATGTCATGTTCTCAGCAACAATACAGAACATAGTTGCTGTTGCCTTTTGGGCTGTACGTTACTTTGACCAGTTTGGTGTTTCCAAGTAGTCTCTCATCCCAATTAAAAGAAGGTTAGGATGTTCATGGTTATTAATCAGTCATATGTATTCAGGAAATCAAAAAATTGTTGTTGTTGTTGTTGTTGTTGTTCAGTCGTTTAGTCGTGTCCGACTCTTCGTGACCTCATGGACCATAGCACGCCAGGCCTTCCTGTCCTCCACTGTCTCTCGGAGTTTACTCAAATTCATGTTCATTACATCGGTGATGCTATCTAACCATCTCATCCTCTGCCGTCCCCTTCTCCTTTTGCCTTCAGTCTTTCCCAGCATCAGGGTCTTTTCCAGTGAGTCCTCTCTTCGCATTAGGTGGCCAAAGTATTTGAGCTTCAGCTTCAGTATCTGTCCTTCCAATGAGCAGTCAGGGTTGATTTCCTTTAGGATTGACTGGTTTGACCTCCTTGCAGTCCAAGGGACTCTCAAGAGTCTTCTCCAGCACCACAGTTCGAAAGCATCAATTCTTCGGCGCTCAGCCTTCCTTATGGTCCAACTTTCACAGCCATACATTACTACTGGAAAAACCATAGCTTTAACTATACGGACCTTTGTCGGCAAGGTGATGTCTCTGCTTTTTAATATGCTGTCTAGGTTTGCCATAGCTTTCCTCCCAAGGAGCAAGCGTATTTTAATTTCATGGCTGCAGTCACCGTCTGCGGTGATCTTGGAGCCCAAGAAAATAAAATCTGTCACTGCTTCCATTTCTTCCCCTTCTATTTGCCAGGAAGTGATGGGACCAGATGCCATGATCTGGGTTTTTTTAATGTTGAGTTTCAAGCCAGCTTTTGCACTCTCCTCTTTCACCCTCATCAAGAGGCTCTTTAGTTCCTCTTCACTTTCTGCCATTAGGGTGGTATCGTCTGCATATCTGAGGTTGTTGATATTTCTCCCGGCAATCTTAACTCCGGCTTGTGATTCATCCAACCCGGCATTTCTCATGATGTACTCTGCATATAAGTTAAATAAGCAGGGTGATAATATACAGCCTTGTCGTACTCCTTTCCCAATTTTGAACCAGTCGGTTGTTCCATGTCCGGTTCTAACTGTTGCTTCTTGACCCGCATACAGGTTTCTCAGGAGACAGGTAAGGTGGTCTGGTACTCCCATCTCTTTAAGACTTTGCCACAGTTTGTTGTGGTCCACACAATCAAAGGCTTTAGCGTAGTCAATGAAGCAGAAGTAGATGTTTTTCTGGAACTCTCTTGCTTTTTCCATGATCCAGCGAATGTTGGCAATCTGATCTCTAGTTCCTCTGCCTCTTCGAAACCCAGCTTGCACTTCTGGTAGTTCTCGGTTCACATACTGCTGAAGCCTAGCTTGTAGGATTTTGAGCATAACCTTGCTAGCATGTGAAATGAGAGCAATTGTACGGTAGTTTGAACATTCTTTGGCATTGCCCTTCTTTGGAATTGGAACGTAAACTGACCTTTTCCAATCCTGTGGCCACTGTTGAGTTTTCCAAATTTGTTGGCATATTGAGTGCAGCACTTTAACAGCATCATCTTTTAGGATTTTAAATAGCTCAGCTGGGATACTGTCTTCTCCGCTAGCTTTGTTGTTAGTAATGCTTCCTAAGGCCCACTTGACTTCACTCTCTAGGATGTCCGGCTCAAGGTCAGTGACCACACCATCGTATTGATCAGGGATATTAAGATCTTTCTTGTATAGTTCTTCTGTGTATTCTTGCCACCTCTTCTTAATCTCTTCTGCTTCTGTTAGGTCCCTGCCTTTTTTGTCCTTTATCATGCCCATCTTTGCACAAAACGTTCCCTTGATATCTCCGATTTTCTTGAAGAGATCTCTAGTCTTCCCCATTCTATTGTTTTCCTCGATTTCTTTGCATTGTTCATTTAAGAAGGCCTTCTTATCTCTCCTTGCTATTCTCTGGAATTCTGCATTCAATTGTTTATATCTTTCCCTTTCTCCCTTGCCTTTTGCTTCCCTTCTTTCCTCAGCTATTTGTAAAGCCTCATCAGTCAGCCACTTTGCTTTCTTGCATTTCTTTTTCTTTGGGATGGTTTTAGTTGCTGCCTCCTGTACAATGTTACGAACCTCCATCCATAGTTCTTCAGGCACTCTGTCTACCAGGTCTAATCCTTTAAATCTATTCCTCACCTCCACTGTATATTCATAAGGGATATGATTTAGGTCATACCTGAGTGGTCTAGTGGTTTTCTCTACGTTCTTCAATTTAAGCCTAAATTTTGCGATAAGAAGCTCATGATCTGAGCCACAGTCAGCTCCAGGTCTTGTTTTTGCTGATTGTATAGAGCTTCTCCATCTTTGGCTGCAAAGTATATAATCAATCTGATTTCGGTATTGACCATCTGGTGATGTCCATGTGTAGAGTCGTCTCTTGTGTTGTTGGAAAAGAGTATTTGCTATGACCAGCGTGTTCTCTTGACAAAACTCTATTAGCCTTTGCCCTGCTTCATTTTGTACTCCGAGGCCGAACTTGCCTGTTATTCCGGTTATTTTTTGACTTCCTACTTTAGCATTCCAGTCCCCTATGATGAAAAGGACATCTTTTTTTGGTGGTAGTTCTAGAAGGTGTTGTAGGTCTTCATAGAACCGGTCAACTTCAGCTTCTTCGGCATCAGTGGTTGGGGCATAGACTTGGATCACTGTGATGTTGAATGGTTTGCCTTGGATTCGAACTGAAAGCATTCTGTCGTTTTTGAGGTTGTACCCCAGTACTGCCTTTCCCACTCTTTTATTGACTATGAGAGCTACTCCATTTCTTCTAAGGGATTCTTGCCCACAGTAGTATATATAATGGTCTCCTGAATTAAATTCGCCCATTCCTGTCCATTTTAGTTCGCTGATTCCCAAGATGTCGATGTTCAATCTTGTCATCTCATGTTTGACCACATCCAGCTTACCTTGATTCATAGATCTTACATTCCAGGTTCCTATGCAATATTGTTCTTTACAGCATCGGACTTTCCTTCCACTTCCAGACACATCCACAACTGAGCGTCCTTTCGGCTTTGGCCCAGCCGCTTCACTCTTTCTGGAGCTACTCGGAATTGCCCTCCGCTCTTCCCCAGTAGCATTTTGGACACCTTCCGACCTGAGGGGCTCATCTTCCGGCGTCATATCTTTTAGCCTTTTGATACTGTCCATGGGTTTTCTTGGCAAGGATACTGGAGTGGTTTGCCATTCCCTCCTCCAGTTTTGGACCACGTTTTGTCAGAACTCTCCGTCATGACCTGTTCTTCTTGACCTGACTTCATTGAGTTACGCAAGCCCCTTCGCCACGACAAGGCAGTGATCCATGAAGGGGAATCAAAAAATACAATATATTAAATATATTAAACCACCCCTTTCCACCCACCCAGAACATGACGAATTTTGCCAGTTTTTCGGCATTTTTTTGGGGCACCCGCCACCTCTCCTGTGGTTGGGGGACCCCCATGAGGATGAGGGGCACCTGTTTCTACCACCACCCCACCCTCCCTGGAGCACCCAAGGTCACCCAGCCAGCTCTCATGCCTAAGGCAGGACTAGAACTCTCAGTCTCCTGGTTTGCCATTGGCTCCTTCCTAGGGCTGAGAGACAGGGACTGGCCCAAGGTCACCCAGCCGGCTTTCATGCCTAAGGCGGGACTAGAACTCTCAGTCTCCTGGTTTCTAGCCTGTTGCCTTAACCACTAGACCAAACTGGCTCTCTAATTACAACTTGAATACAAGTATTTATTTGATTGCCCTGTATGTCATGAACCCCAAGCATTTAATATATTGTAATCAAAAAATACAATATATTAAATGCTTGGGGTTCATGACATACAGGGCAATCAAATAAATACTTGTATTCAAGTTGTAATTAGAGAGCCAGTTTGGTCTAGTGGTTAAGGCAACAGGCTAGAAACCAGGAGACTGAGAGTTCTAGTCCCGCCTTAGGCATGAAAGCCGGCTGGGTGACCTTGGGCCAGTCCCTGTCTCTCAGCCCTAGGAAGGAGCCAATGGCAAACCAGGAGACTGAGAGTTCTAGTCCTGCCTTAGGCATGAGAGCTGGCTGGGTGACCTTGGGTGCTCCAGGGAGGGTGGGGTGGTGGTAGAAACAGGTGCCCCTCATCCTCATGGGGGTCCCCCAACCACAGGAGAGGTGGCGGGTGCCCCAAAAAAATGCCGAAAACTGGCAAAATTCGTCATGTTCTGGGTGGGTGGAAAGGGGTGGTTTTGGATGCCTGGGTCTACTGCTGCATTCGAGCTGTTCCCAGGCTGTCCTGAAATATGCAAGAGGAGGGAACTTGCCAAGTGGTTTACAGGCAGGAGCCAATCACGTGGGCTGGGGCCGGGGTTTGCAGGCAGGAGCCAATTGCGTGGGCTGGGGGGCGGGGTTTGCAGGTGGGAGCCAATCATGTGGGCCGGGGGCGGTGAGCCCTGTTATTACTGTGTCGCGAAATGATGCATGGCTAAAAGGTATGTCACCAACATGAAAAGTTTGGAAAGCTCTGGTATAGAGTATAGTAATGGTCATAATAATAGTATAGAAATAATAGCAATAGAACCGAATATAGGATAAAGGTAATAGGAAGCACTCACATATAGATTTGTAAATTTCATACATCACTTTTAAATAGGTGGTCCTCATTTAATGACCACTCATTCAGCGACTGTTCAAACTTACGACAGCGCTGAATGAGGGGTTGTTATGACTGGACCTTGTACTTGGCTGTCACAGCATCCAACAATCGTGATTTGCAACCTTCCTTGGTGGCTTCCCACAAGCAAAGTCAGTAGGGAAGTTGGAAGTTGCGGTCACATAAGGCCTAACTTAATGACCCGCACTGTCCTCACTTAATGATGGCAACCTGGTGCAATGGTATGTGGGAATAACCTTGATGGATGAGGGGAAGAGATGCTGCCTAGGGAACGATCAGACAAAAGGGGGAGGAGCCCACAGCTGCATAATGGGGAAAGAAAGAAACTTAAAAAGGATCCGCGCTAATGTATCAAGCTGTTAAAAGTGAGAGCAGGAGATTTATATTTTCAGACTTTCAAGATTCTGTTAATGTAGCCTTACAATAAAGTAGAATTAGCTCATCTGGTTGTGTTTCCTGTCTGGTTTACCTGGGAGGACTGACACCAGGACTGCCAGAACTGCCATTGCTAAGCAGCATGGTCACATGGTTTTTCAACTTATGACCGCGTCACATAAAATGGAGTTTCCCATCCCAATTAGTGTCATTAAACTAGGACTACTTGTACCTTTGTTTTGCAAAATAAAAAGTCTCCCCATCCCTTATAGGGAGATATAAAGAAACCACCTGGTCCAGGGTCCAGTGCTTTTGTGTCCTTCTTGAGTCTGGGTCAATCTAATTGGGCATGGTTTAAAAAAGAATCTGTGATACACTTCCAAAAATGTTGCCAAGGAAACTGCAGGGATTTGTCTATTTGGTCACCAGGAGTCAAGACTCACATGAAAAGACTGACTTTGTGTATGAAAATGCTGAAAGTGGTACCAGTATACAGAAAATAGGCCTGTTGTAATTTCATCCCCCCCCCTTAATGTTCATTTTGGATTTTAAACTATGGCATGGATTAGAAGAACATACACAAGTAATATTCAGTATGTTTTTCAAGAACAATGAATCTTGAAATGACACAGTGCCACCTCCTCATTTCTGATGGCTGACTTAGCTTCCTATAGTTGAAAGACTGCAAAACAGCAATTTCATCATGAATATCCTGCGATGTAAGGTATTTATGCACAGCTGCCTTGCCAATTCCCTTCCTTCTGAAATCTGAGAAAAGAGCAGTTTGTCCTTCCATGGCTATCATTGCCAAAGGTCATGTGAATTATACTTACATCTGGCAAAGAATAACTCAGTTTCTTTAGCTGCTTTTTCTTTATCACAATAAATATAGTTACATTTTCTATGTCCTTTTCTTGAGTTTATTATTAAGTGCATTCTAGCTGCTTGGCTGTCATGTTCCCCAAACTATTGGTAGCTCGATGTTATTATTTTGTAATGTACATTCAGGCATCTTGTGTTCAGAAAGAGATGCATACCATTAACAACTGTTTTATTTTATTTTTAGGTTACTATTTTGTAGTCACTCTGCTTTTGGTGGAAATTAAATACAATAAAGTACCTATAATACTGTATCTGCATAATGAGGTCAATAAATGTGGGGGGAAATAGCATAGTGTTATAACTTTAGATTAACATTTGATTGTTAAGAATTCTGCTGGAAGAAAGTTAATTATATTTAATGCCGATTGTATCAGGGTTTTTGTCTGTGCAAAACTGTACAAAAAATTAACATAACTAATTTATTCTGTAAACTTGTCAATGTAGATTATATAAAAATGATTATTTTGGAAGGTATTCAATTGCGCTTATTATACAGCAGCTTTTTAAAATTAGTCTCAACAGAGCATTGTGAAGTTTATTACCCAAGTTCAGTTATTCTGATGCTTTATTGGAGGGGCTTTGCCTACACAAAGTTCCATAGGAGCAATATTTCCTCTATATTATTCAGAACCATGAATGTTCCATATATTAAAAATGAAGAAACTCACTTTGCCTTGAGTTCTGTGTCTATAACTGTAGGACTTTGACTACTGGATATTTACAGTATTTGTCCATATATCTCTTTGCAACTATTTGTATGCCACCTACTCTCTGGATCCTAGGAATCTTGCTTTAATTATTATTATTGATTACGTGCCATCAAGTCAGTGTTGACTCTTAGTGACCACCTAGATAATTTTTTTTCCATTATGATCTGTCCCCATCCTGGTCCTTCATATCTTCCAATGGTGCACCCACTGCATCTATCCACATTGCTGCTGGTCATCCTCTTCTTCTTTTTCCTTCTACTTTTTCCAACATTATAGACTTCTCCAGAAAGCTCCAGAAAGCTTCTCCAGAAAGGTCTTTGCATAAGGTGTCCAAAGCATGAAGTCTGGTCATTTATGCCTTGACTGGGAACTCTGAGTTGATTAGTTCAGTGATCCTTTTGTTTGTTTTCTTGGCTATCCATGGTATTCTCAGGAGTCTTCTCCAACAAAAGTGTCAACACTTTTTCTATCCTGTTTTTTCAAAGTCCAATTTTGACATCCATAAAATGTCATAGGAAAAAAACATTGCCTGCACAATTCTGATCTTTGTAAATATATGCACCTCCCAGCATCTGAATATCTTTTCCAAGATCTTAATTGCTACTCTACCAAATGCTACCCAGGACTTTGAGGATTTTGAGGACTGCCCAGTTTCCCTTTTAGGGGAAAAATATGGGCGTGACTGGCTTAGGGAGGGCAGCAGCAGTGGTGGAGGGCTGGTGCCAGAAGGCTGGCATTATTTCCCCCCTCCCCCTTGCAGAGGCCATTTTGTCTTTGGCTCCAGAAGCCACATCCTGAATGATGTGGGGTTTCCCCTGTTAGAAATTAACCATCCTCTCTCAGGTGAGAGCTGGGGGGGGATTTGGTGTTTGCATGTGTGTGGGTGGGTGCATGTACATGTCTGTGTGGTGTATGGATTGGAGGGTGACCCTGACTAGATGGTGAGAGCAGTTGGTTGCAGAGGCCATGGCTGATTGGTTGTGGAAGGGAGGGGGTTCTTCTGTGTCCTCCATGGCTCCGGGAGCATGAGCTGAAAAATAACAGGCTTCAACTGCACCCTGGCAAGACTGAGTGGCTTTTGCTTTTAGGGCCTTCTGATTCCAGGACTCTACCATCTTTGATACTGGATGGGGTTGCACTGCCCCAAACAGACCTGATGTGCAATCTTGAGTTCCTTCTGGACTCACGACTCCTGCTCAAGGAGCAGGTGGCAGTCATGGCCAGGAGGGCCTTTGCCCAACATCGTGTTGTGTGCCAGTTGTGCCTGTTCCTGGATCATGAGGCTCTGCTCAGAGTTACTCATGCCCTGGTCATCTCCCAAATGGACTACTGTGACATGCTCTACGTGGGGCTGCCCTTGAAGTGTATCTGGAAGTTTCAGCTGGTGCAAAATGCAGCAGCATGGGCAGTTATGGGTGTTCCAAGAAGGACACATGTTGCACCTCTGCTCCATGAGCTGCATTGGTTGCCAGTTTGCTTCTGGGTGCAATTCAAGGTGCTGGTTTTGACCTTTAAAGCCCTACATGGCATGGGGCCAGTTTATCTGCGGGACCGCCTCTCCCCAATTACTTCTACCCATCTCATCAGGTCCAGCAGGAGAGGTATGTTGCAGGTCCCGTCTGCTAAGGCATTCCATCCAACGGGACCCAGGAGATGAGACTTTTCTGCTGTGGCCCTCGGGAACATCACCCCCCTGTGGTGAGGTTAGCTCCAACCCTTATGGCCTTTTGGAAAGCCCTCAAAACATGTTTTTTTCATCAGGCCTTGGAGTCCCCTGGCAGCAGAGTGCCCGCATATTGGTTGCACCACATATAACATCTGAGTTAACCCTCTCAAAGTCTTGTTTTTATTTATGTTAATTATTTAATTGTTTTAACTGGGTTTTATATTGCGTTTTAATTGTTGGTTTTATTGTACACCACCCAGAGTCACCTTGTGTGAGATGGGCAACCGTATACATTTGATTAAATCAATCAATTAATGATAATCTTGGTGTATTTCTTGACTGCTGGTTCCTGGGCAATTTACAACAATAAAAAATGCAATAATAACACAGCAATTAAAGCAAAACAAACAAAAATGCAAATGATTAATGGAACATTTGCTGAGTTGATTCATTTGGATGAGTTTCTGTCGTCTTCCCACCCCCACTCCCCGAACTCCAAATATTAGCTTTCAGCAATAATGTTTTTGGCTTATCTCAAGAGAAAAAGAACTGGGCAATTTAATTAATGATGACGATGGCATGCTTACTTGAATTAAGCTACACTGTGTTTGGCTTTTAGAATTATAGTAGGGAATATTTATTCCTGGCTTCCCCAACCAAGTTCTTTCCTAATGTACTAAGGTTGAAACTCCCAAAGTTCCCAACCAGAATCTGGAGGCAAGAGACTGGAGATGTTGGTTTGTTTCTTTCTATGTCATAACCTTTTCCTTTTTATTTATTTCAGACAGTGCCTTGGTTCTTTTTTTACTCTGTAAACAATCCTCTTGTTTAGATCTAGTATCCCAAGCTTTCATCAGGCAGATATTAAAGTAGAATCTAGCAAAACCAAAAAACTTTTAACCATATTTTTTTTAGATAAATAAATAAATAATTTAATATCTCCCATGACCTTAAATGCTTTTGACAAAGTAAAGCTTTTTAGCTTCTGAGCAAGTCAGATCTATTGCCAGTTATCTTGTATTAGGAACTGTTTCCTAAAGTATCTGAAATAACTCCTTTCTATTTCCACACATGAAACTTGTGCAGTCTTAACTAGAGACCGAGAAGAATTTTGCACCGGTGTTTGTGTGATTACTCATCATATATCGGAAGAGAGCAATCTACACTTAGGCTTCTCTTAGTTGCTGATTAGAGCTTCCCTCAACTTGTTGATCTCCTTGGGACAGATTCCAATTTCTTAGCATCCCTCTTAAAACATAAGATCCAGAACTAAAGAGCTGTGTAACCCCCCACCCCAACTCATTTCATGACTGAATGTTTCACACTGAAGGAGATCCAAATGTTTTTGTGTCATCCAATCTCCTCAGGATTCTGGAGCAAGGGTTAGAAAAGAAAACTGAAGCTCACCCTTCTGATATCTACCATGGAGAAAATAAAGGTTATAGGTATGGCAAGTTGAAATGCCGTGATTGGGACAGATTTAGAAATTGATATCAAGTTTCTTCTTTGCCAGCACCACACAAGTGTTATAAAAAAGGTAAAGGTACCCCCCGCACATTTGTGCAGTCGTGTCCGACTCTAGGGGCCGGTGCTCATCTCCGTTTGTTAGCCAAAGAGCCAGCGTTGTCCGAAGACGCTTCCACGGTCATGTGGCCGCATGACACGCGCGGAACGCTGTTACCTACCCACCGAAGTGGTACCTATTCATCTACTTGCATTTGCATGCTTTCGAATTGCTAGGTTGGCAAGAGCTGGAGCTAGTGCAGGAGCTCACTCTGCACACAGGGCTAGGGATTTGAACCTCCGAACTTGCAATCTTCCGATCAACAAGCCTGGCGTCTTACCCGCTGAGCCACCACGCCCCTACAAGTGTTATAAAGACACCTAATAGCTTCCTGTCTAATTAAGACACTTGAGACCAGACATGTTTGCTTGAAAATATAACTTTGCCTGAAAATATATAAAAGGGCAGAAGTGTGAGGCAATGGAGGAAGAGGTTGTTGTTGATTGTATGCATGCTCTCTGTTCTGCTGTACATGTGCTGATGAATCCAGGCTCATCTGCAGCTGAGGACACAGGAGGAGCAAGACAGGTCTGTGAAGCAGACTAGCAACATTTGGAATGGAAAGACCCAATGTCGTGTCATGGTAGACAGCTTGACAAGGTATTAGAGTTCCAAGAGGCTCCAAAACTCTTTTTTAAAAACAAACTCAAGAAATGGAAGTACTGTAGCTGTCTAACAGAGTGAGAGTACTATGAGACAGACAGACAGACAGATGAAATAAGCACAAATTATTTATCTAAAAACACTATCACAAATAAACATCACTGTAATTTAGAGATGAACAGTGTGTGCATGTCTGGAAACTTCCTATTTTTTCACCACGCTCCAACAATGGGGATCTGGGTTTGTACATTTTGCTTTTTATCAGAATGGAATCACATTGAAAGAGAAGTTGGAACATGGTAAATGACATAGGCATGTGACTGTTTATAAAAAACATGGACATCCTCTCAAATTTTAAAGCTGTGATAATGGTGAGTCAGAAAGTTGTGATGATGATTATGAGTCAGAAAGGAATGAAGATACTCAATTGTGTGATCCACTATTAAGAGGTAATATATCACAGTATATCAAATTATATAGAAAATGGTGCTAGGGCTTTCAGATTACACATTAGCTATTTACAGTAGCTATTCACTTTGAGATTTAAGGTATCATAATTTGCAGCACAATAGACCCTGCACAGAGGAATATCTGTAGCAAATTTCAGGCAAATAGTTTGATGGGGTTTTATGCCAAGGGAGGGTTTGATGACAAAGAATAATGATGTGTCTTCTTGAATGCCATGGAGGTAATTGTTGAGAATTAAGGAATGCAAATTAAGCCATTCATATTTTCTTTTTAAAAAGTTATTTGTTGGGGTTTGTATATACCCAGGAATTTACAGATAGATAAATTATACTGGAGAGGCTTGATATCTAGGTGAGAGGGGAATTATTCTGCAAGTCACCCAATTAGCAGCCATTGTTGTAGGGATGATGTGGCAGTGATGACTCATACTACAGGTGCTGTGATTTAGTTGGGTGTGGCAGATGATGAGAGTGACCTATAATGTGATTAGTCAGTTTATGTATATAGGCAGAGAAGATCTGGTGTTCTTTCTTCTCATTGCTGTTAAACTTCTCATCACTGTATTCCATCTCATCGCTGTATCATTTGTTACTGCTGTTGGATGTATTTTGGACTACGTATGTATATAAAGTAAATAGGCTATTTTATCTAATCTCTGCTTGAGTGTCTATTTACTGCATAGAACGTGGATCACTGGTGTCTTGGAAAAAGGAGCAGGCCGCCCCACGGTGCGCACTATGACAGGTTTCGGGCCCAGCAGTGGAACGTGTGCAGCTGGTATGCTGGCACGGCTGTGAGGACGTTGGAAGCCTATCCAGGGGTCGTTTGGATATCTGGGGCGAGTTTGGAGCTTTTGCAGGTTCCGTGCCTGGCCGTGTATTTTTTCTAGGCCTGTTTGCAGCTGAAGGACGTTCTGATAAAGTCTGTGCTATTTATTCATCGGTGTCTGCCCAGGAGGGGCTGAGGAGCGATGAGCACAGTGAAAATGCAGTCTACAGTTGGAGGTGGTTTTCCTATGGAACGGCTGAATGACACCAATTACTTGTCATGGGCGTACAAGATGTAAATGTTTCTTCGTCTTGAAGGTATTTGGAAAGTCATCCATGAGCCACCGGACAAGTTGGACGCTGAAGAAGTTATTTTGCAGAACGAGAGAGCATTGGCAAGCATAATTTTATGTTTGGAGGACAGCCAATTATGTTATGTTAGAGAATTCCAGTTAGCCAGTAGGTGTTGGGAAGCTTTAAGAAATGTTTATCTTAGAAGCACACCGTTATGCAAAGTTATGTTGACAAGAAAGCTTTATCATGCTAAATTACATGACAGTGGGAGTATTCTTGAACATTTGCATTATATGACTGGTTTGTTCCTTGAATTAGCACAGAGAGGTATGCAGTTCTCAGAAGCGCATAAAGTTTATGTAATTCTCAGTTCTCTTAATGAAACATGGGATAATTTAGCTACCAGTTTCGGGTCTTTATCTGAGAGGGATTTGACCATAAATTATCTGACTGGGAGACTTCTGGAGGAGGAACAAAGAAGGAAAGATTATAACATAATTAAGCCAAAGCAGAGCAGTATGTCTTTTGGGGAATGTTGTCCTTGTACTACTACTGATAAGGTTTTATCTGTAAAGCGTAATTGTTTTCGCTGTAGTTCTGAAATGCATTTGCAAAAGAACTGTAATGTTGCACGGAAGGCAAAAGTCAAGCCGAGGATTGTCAAGCAATGAAGTGCTGTCCAGCTGTCGGTGATTAATTCTACAGGAAGGAATTTAAAGGAGACATGGCTCCTTGACAGCAGAGCAAGCGAAAATATTGCCAATAACAGGAAGATGTTTAAAAGGTTTATGCAGGCTGAACGGGACCATGTTAGCCTGGCAAATGGAAGTTTTGCATCTGTTACTGGCAGAGGGTTTGTGTTTGTACCTAGTTTGAATATTGAATTATCTATGCTATGTGTACCAGACCTAGAGTACAATATCCTGAGTGTTTCTCAGTTAGATAAACAGGGATATGATGTAAAGTTTGGTAAGGGTAAATGCATTGTTATGAAAAATAATCATGTCTGTGGTAAGGGTTTATTACAGAACAATTTGTATGAGATGAAACCCAAGACAGATGTAAACCATGATGTAGCAATGATCAACAAACCAAACCATGATTCATGTGAACATTTGTGGCATAGACGGTTGGGGCATCCAAGTTTCAAAGTAGTTGAAAAGATGTCTGAAGCAAGTCCTGGAATGGATTTGAAACCGTGCCAAGCTTATCTGGATTGCACGGCATGTAAGGTTGCTAAGTCAAAGGTGTATCCTGTAAGCAAATTAAGTGATAGAAAGTCACATAAATCTTTTGAATTAGTTCACGCTGACCTAATTGGCCCATTACCAGCCACATTAGGTGGTGCTAAATATGTTTTAGTAATTGTGGACGATTTCACCAGATTCGGGTTCTGTTATGTATTGAAAGCTAAAAGCCAGACATTTGATAAGTTCAGGAATTGGGTGCAGTTTGTAGAACGTAGATATAGCACAAAGATGTGTACTGTACAGACTGACCGGGGAACTGAGTTTATGAGTGGCAGTTTTCAGCAATGGCTCAGTAGGAGGGGCATTGCACACAGGAGAACCAATCCGCATAGTTCAGCTGAGAATGGCGTGGCGGAACCAAGAAATTTAGCGCTACAGACAGTAAAGGACGCATTGTTAGCTGACTCAGGGTTATCTAGAGGATACTGGGGAGAAGCTATACTGACTGCTAATTATTTAATTAACAGGTTGTGGAGTGTGTCTGTAAATCAAACACCATATTATATTTTGTATGGTAAGAAGCAATCATTAGCTCATTTGAAGGTGTTTGGGTGCACAGCCTATGTTCACGTGCATAAGGAAGTACGTAGGAAAGGGCAGGCAAAAGCACAGAAAATGGTTTTTGTGGGGTATGAGCCAGGAACCAAGGGATATAGGTTTACTGATGGCAGAGGACTTGTTATTTCATGATCAGCAAGTTTCAGTGAGCATAGCAATTGGCAGAAGTTACATGGAAGGAGTGAAGTTTTTCTTCCTAGTTAGAGACAGTTTGAGCTATCAGAGCAGCGAGAGTCCAGAGATGTGATTCAGGATGAAGAGGAATTAACTCCTAGTGTGCCAATAAAGCAGGATGCTACTGTATTGCACAGATCTGAAAGAGTTAACAAGGGCATACCACCTCGGCATTACAAACCAGGTGATGTTAAAGTGTGTTTTGTTAATTATGAACCTCGTAGCTATTCAGAGGTAATGGAGTTGCCACCACAAGAGCAGAAAAAGTGGAAAGCTGCTATGGATGTGGAAATGAATGCCATTAATTCCCATAAGGTGTTTAAATCTACCAGGCTGCCTGAGGGGCATAGGGCAGTGGGTTGTAGGTGGGTTTATAAGAAGAAGACCTTAGTCAATGGTGATATTCAGTATAAGGCTAGGCTTGTAGCACAAGGGTTTTCCCAGGTTAAGAATCAGACTTATGATGAGGTTTTTGCGCCAACGCTAAGAGGGGAGACATTCAGGTTTGCCTTAGCAATGGCAGCAGATGGGAATTGTGTAGTGAACCATTATGATATCACCACAGCATATCTGCATGCTGATTTGAGGGAAGAAATAAGGATATGAATCTAATGAGGCAGGTAGAGTGTACAAGTTGCAGAAAGCGTTGTATGGACTCAGGCAATCGGCATGTTGCTGGAATCTGCGATTAGATGAGGCATTGCAAAGAATGGGGTTTAAGTGTAGCAAAGCTGACCCATGTCTGTATATAAAGCAATGTGATAATGATGAACTAGTGTTGCTTTTGATCTTTGTGGACGATTTGTGTTTTATAGCTAAAGATCAAAGGAGGGTAATTGAATTTACTGAAAAACTATAGCAACAATTTGATGTTAAAGATCTGGGAGAGATTAAAAATTACCTAGGCGTAGGTATTCAGAAGGTTGATGGGGGTTACGTTCTAGAGCAGCGGAAGAAAATTGAACAGCTGCTAAGATAACGATATGGAACATTGCAAGGAGGTTCCTACCCCAATGACAACTGATTTTGTTAAGACAGAGGCTGGAGACGATGACCAAACATGTAATCAAGAACACTATCAGTCAATAATTGGAAGTTTATTGTATTTAGCACAATGGTCGCGTCCCGATATCGGGAATGTACTGAGTAGGTATGTTGTGCAACCTACACAGAGGCATTGGAAAGGTATTAAACGTGTGTTTAGATATCTTAAAGGGACTATTAATAAATGTTTATTAATAAAACCTTGGAAACCATTGGAATTAAAATGCTATGTAGATAGTGATTGGGGTGGTGATGTACATGATAGGAAATCAATGTCAGGATTGATAATTATGTTTGGTAACACATTGGTGGGGTGGAGGTCTCGGAAACAGAGTTCTGTTGCCGTATCTACTGCATAGGCAGTGTACACTGCACTATCTGACCTATGTTCAGAGTTAATATGGTATAGGCAATTGTTAAGAGATGTAAATGTAATAATTGAGTGACCTATATGTGTATATGAAGACTGTGAAGCGTGTATACAGATGGCAAATAATGATAGGATCAGAGGGAGGAGCAAACGTGGATATCAAATATCACAATGTTAGGAATGCTGTAAAAGAATCTCTGATTAATTTGCAATATTATCCATCTGAAAGTAATGTAGCAGATGTGATGACAAAGCCTCTAAGTGTAGAGAGACATAGGATGTGTGTATCCAATATGTGTATGTCTTCTATTCTGTATAAATGTAATGTAATATCTATTGTAAATTGGAGGGGTGTTGGGGTTTGTATATACCCAGGAATTTACAGATAGATAAATTATACTGGAGAGGCTTGATATCTAGGTGAGAGGGGAATTATTCTGCAAGTCACCCAATTAGCAGCCATTGTTGTAGGGATGATGTGGCAGTGATGACTCATACTACAGGTGCTGTGATTTAGTTGGGTGTGGCAGATGATGAGAGTGACCTATAATGTGATTGGTCAGTTTATGTATATAGGCAGAGAAGATCTGGTGTTCTTTCTTCTCGTTGCTGTTAAACTTCTCATCGCTGTATTCCATCTCGTTGGTGTATCATTTGTTACTGCTGTTGGATGTATTTTGGACTACGTATGTACAGTATATAAAGTAAATAGGCTATTTTATCTAATCTCTGCTTGAGTGTCTATTTACTGCATAGAACGTGGATCACTGGTGTCTTGGAAAAACGAGCAGGCTGCCCCACAGTGCGCACTCTGACATTATTGAAGTATGAACTTTGTGGGATGATGATGATGATGATGTTAGACTGTTGTGCTCAACCCTTGGTGACTGCATGAAGCTTTCTTGGTAGTCTTACTGAAGTATTTTGTTATTGCCCTCTTGGGAATATCTTTTGGATTTCTCAGTCTAGCCAGCAGTTTAGAGTTCTATGATTAAGCTACACCCATAATGTAGATTATTTGACATGATATAAGTGGAATGTCATTATCTTCTTCCAGGATATTTTTTCAACTTCCCAATTTGGTCTAAGGTCCTAGAATACTACATGGTTTTCCAATCAAGAATCAACTAGGACCAGCCCTGCTTAGTCGAATTCTGAAATCTGTCAAACTGTACTTTCTGACTTGAGTGAATCAAAATGTATTCTGAATTACCCTGATCTCCTCCACATTAGGATTTTGTGCTGAGCCCTTCTAAATACTGATGAATACTGCTTGAGTTGGACCATTCATTTTTGTAAGAAACATTTAATGACTTTCAAGGTATTTTGTGTGCACAAAACCCCCAGATTTTTAAAATTTCAAATGAACCATCTTAGATTCCATATTTTTGTGGCAATAGGTTGAGAATTACTCATAGACATAGATTTTCTCCTTTTCATGTGGTATGGCCTATTTGTAATGCCAACAGCATGAGGTATGAACAGACAGAAGGTGAACAAGGTTAAGGGCTACATTTCTGTTTAGAGGAGGCACTTGGGGGTAATAATTGATCCGTGAACACACCACTGACAGACTTTTAAGAATCCTGATTACCATCCCCAATCATTTTGATTAATTTGAGTGTCTACGACTTACTGAAAATCATTGCTCACTGAAACAGCTTTCTTAGTAAAGTGATGACACAGTTACTTTGCACTTGATATTTTTCTTTTCATTTTCTAATAGTAGGTTAAGTGTGCTTTGGATTAATTAATATACCTTCTTTCAGAAGGGAGTGAAGACATGGTTATGTCACCTTGCCTGGGATAGGGGGGGGGACAGCTATTCATGGGGGTGGTTAATACCGTGAGGGTGCCAAGGAGAAGATCTCATCTCCCATCTTGAATTTTATATTTATATTTATATATTTTTATTTTTTATTTGTATTTATATTTATTTATATTTATAGTTATATTGAATTGTTTTCGGCAATTGTTATTTTTATTATCTGTGAGCTGCCCAGAGTCATTATAAGTGAGTTGGGTGGTAGAGAAATTTAATAATAAATAAAATAAATAAATATAACTCCTTATCAAAAAATATAAACACAAGGAAAATTACAATTATGCATTGGTAGGCTTTATAATGAGTCTGAAATATTTTGAGTAGTACCCCCCTATACACACACAAATGTATCCACACATACACCAGCTCTTTACTGTTTCTCAAGGCTCTTCAGCTTATTACTTGATAGAGATAAAACTCTCTTCTTTCTTTCCTCTTTGAGTAGCACTCTAAGATCAAGACAGACTTGTGGGCAGGCTTCCAAAAACCTGTTCCCCTTCCCCTGAAGTCTTGCGTCACTAATGGAACCTATCAATGTTGTCTCTGTTTCTTCTCCCAGCATGTTCTGTCCCTCAAGTGGGAGAGAAGCCGAGCGTGACATTTCAGGCAGCATAACAATGCTGCACATCACGTATGATTTTGTCCTTTGTTAAGACAGACCAGATGATCAATTTGTCATTGTGCAGAAAATAGCTATGAAAGGACAGCATGGTGAAGCGTGTGATGGCAATAAGTAGAAGAAAAATTATATTTTCAACTATCTTGATAATGTATTTTAAAATTCCATACATGTAACATTCAATTTCTGGGTTTGTACAATACATTGAATCATAAGAGTCTGAGCATACATAATGTAGTAAGGCATAAAAATCAGGTTTAACACTAAACAAGCTTAGCATACTGTGCAAATGGATCTGCTAGGACGTAACCTAAACTGAGTAAAGGCTTTATGTGAAAATAGCCAAGTACTATATACAGTAGCTAGGGAATGGATTTTGCACTGGCATGTTTTTGCTGATGTTGGAGCCTGTGATATTTATTTATTTATTAGATTTATCACCGCCCATCTCCCCCCAAGGGGGACTCTGGGCGGTTTACAACAATATAATTTATTAAATTACAATTATAAATAGACTAAAATACACCTTAATTAACAATTTATAAATATAATAAATATAGTAAAATCCAAATGGCAGAATCTTCTTAAGTCCATGGGAAGGGCACTCCAGGGCCACCCTAAGGCACTAGCCATCCCCAAGAGCGTACTTTCTCCTTCCCGCCCCCAGCATATTGACACAACCAGGTTTTCAGCTTTTTCCGGAAGTCCAGGAGTGAGGGGGGATGTCTTATCTAGTGATATAGTGTTAAAGACCTCCTATGTGCTAGAACTAGTAACAATGGATTGCAAACATCCAGGTACTGTAGCTATTAGATGGCACCAGAGAGATAGAGAAAAATAAGTCTTTGCTGCCATCTCAGGATCATCTTGATTTTGCAGCTTGGATATGGTAGGTGCTACTAGGTGCTTTGCTCAAATAGTAATATTCAACCTTTGGAAACTGCATAATACAGTATATGTGGATCATTTATATGGAATCTTCTATCCATGTGCTTCCTGGACTTCAAGCAGGTGGCAGAGGAGAGGAATAGCTAGAATGACAGAAGTGCCAGACTGTCCTTCATTTAAATGATCCAAGGAAAGCAGGTCTCTTTTACTAAGAAAAAGAGTTTGTCTCATCAAACAACCATTCCCATTAATATCTCTGTTAATGCAATGATAGGTTACAACAGGTAGAGCAGTATAGAATAGCATCAAAATACATTATACCCTCAGGAATCCAACCTGAAAGATGAGTTCTGACAACCAAAGCAACCACTAATTCTTGTATTATAAGATAACATTATAATATGCTGGACTTTATTCACAAAGCCAAATCAATGAATCCCAGGTGAATGAAGTGGGCTGATCCCAAGGAATTCTCCTTCCATATCTTCTGGAATAACTCTGAAGGATATTCATATATACAGTATATCTCTATCTCTATCTATCTCTATATCTACAGTATATCTATAGGAAAGTTGTGCACTGAATGTTAAAAATGTGTACAAATAGGAATTGGGGACATTAGGAAAATATCTGCAGCAAATATGTAATCTAAGTAAAGTTAAGAAAATAAATGTGAATTTTCAACATATGTGTGTATGCATTTTAATTGCAGAACAATGAATATTTGATAGAACAGATTTATGTGTGACTGTGTTGGAGATACAGCAGGTGACAGCACACTTAGCTGATCAGACCTAGTTAATACTTGGATTGGAGACCATCTCAGATCATGGGATTCAAACGATAACCTGGGAAGTTGAAAAATACTGGAAGAAGACAATAAAATATTATTTCCATAACATGCCAATAAAGTTTTATCTTTGACCTATCCATTAAATCACAGGAACTAAGCATGATTGAAGAGAATGTTTGGTGGTTGGGCCCTTAAACACTCCATAGCCTTTTACTGGAGTCAATTTGGAAGTTCCGCATAGCCTTGTATCCTATTTCAGTAACAGTTTCATTTTGAAATCCAGAATGAACATAAGTATTAGCATTTGGGGGAAGGAGGATGATAATCCTTAAACCTAAAACAACTTCATCATGTCAGCATAAACAGCTTTTCTTTCCCTTTGAAGGTGCCAAGAAGGGGTTATGAACCTAATTACAGCAAGATACAGTAGTTCAGAGCATTCCAAACTGTGTGTCGACACAGGTGTCGGCTACAGTGTTTGGGTGTGTCGCTGCTGCTGCTGCCTCTGAGCCCTGCCAGGATTCTGCGCAGGTCCTAGTGCCTGCCTTGTGCCTTCCTGCCTCCAAACCTGCTGTGATTCCACTCAGGTCCTAGTGCCTGCCTTGTGCCCTGCTGTAAGAGTGTGTCGCAAAATGATGCCCTGCTGTAAATGTGTGTCACAAAATGATGCATGTCTAAAAAGTATGTCACCAACATGAAAAGTTTGGAAAGCTCTGCAGTAGTTACTTAGAAATTTGTGAGAAAAGTAGTTTGAATATATTTCAAACTGACCATAAAGAGTCCAATTAATTTCACACAATACTTTATTCTGTTCAATAACAGTCTATAGAGGGGGAAAAACCCACACAATTACATTAACTGTTAGCATTTCTAATTCAAAGTTATTGTGGCCAAGGACTTTAGGTTCATAATTGTGTTTGTTCTGATTACATATTAAGTGAAAACTTTTTGTTTGTTTGGAAAGAAGGAAAGATTTCAGGCTGCGGGCTGATCTTTAGCTAGTTTAAATGGTACACTTTTAAAAAGTAAGCAGATTCACAAGTGGCATGTGATCACAAGTGGATTGAAACAGGAGCTGAAGCTATAGTAATTGAAAGTAAACTTTGTACAATTTATTTTTAAAAGAAAATAACTGCTTGTTGATTCCCATTACCCTTAATTTCTCCCATGCCTAAGATTTGTAATTCCACCACTACCACCCCCTGTTCTTATTTCCATTTCTCTGTATTTCAAAGGAGTGTGCATTAGGAATTGTGGCAAAACAAAAGCTGGTCATATTCTTATGAAACGGGGAGTAATTGCTACAAGATTATGTTTGTTGTTGAAAACATGGTGCATTATGTGAGCTCAGACTGAATTTGTATCTGTCCTTCCAAGCCTACAGAACAGGAATCAGAGAAATACTCTAAATATGAAATTTAGTTCCTATTTGAAATTGAACCTGGCATTTTTAAGTAATACCACAACTGAAGCTTAGCATGTATTTATTTTTTTTTTAAATAATGCACATATTATGGAAAATTGCTTGCCAACTTGGTGTAAATTAGATAAAATTCCTAACAAAAATGGATATGTTTTAAGAAATGGGACCCAAAATAGAAATTTTAGAATGGACATATCTCCAGTTCAACAGTTTTGTATATTTACAAAACTTGGAAAAGCTGAACATGAGATATATCCTGAAAGGAGCAATGGAAGAACCCAAATCAACAGATTTGCCCCTCTCCCTTGAAAATGTTGAAAATGAATGGCAACTACCTGCCTCGTACTCTGGTGTGTTTCTCTCTTGCATCCCCCCCCCTTCTCGTTTCGGAGGAAAAGGATAAGAAAAAGATCCATCAAACTCTACAAGGTTGCTATGCATAACTGGTAGATGATAGGCTTGTAAACACAAATGTGAATAAAAAGATCACATGCTTTCAATCTCTCCACTCTAGACCACATGCTGGAGACCACTGATTGTTGGCTTAGTCCCATTATTACTAATTACCGCCATATCTTTTTATATATATAAAAAAGAATAAACTGGGGAAATTTATTTCAGAGCAAAAAAGAGCCAGTTTGGTCTAGTGGTTAAGGCAATGGGTTAGAAACCAAGAGACTGAGAGTTCTAGCCCTGCCTTAGGCATGAAAGCCAGTTGGGTGACCTTGGGCCAGTCACTCTCTCTCAGCCCTAGGAAGGAGCCAATAGCAAACCAGGAGACTGAGAGTTCTAGTCCCACCTTAGGCATGAAAGCCAGTTGGGCGACCTTGGGCCAGTCACTCTCTCTCAGCCCTAGGAATTAGCCAATAGCAAACCAGGAGACTGAGAGTTCTAGTCCCACCTTAGTGTCGTGTGTAGATGCAGAAATAACATGCCGAGGCCAGGAATCTAGTCTCTAGTGTTTATTGCATACCTACAAGCAAAATCCTGCTAAACTAACAGGGCCTGAAGATTCCCCAGAATATCAGTTCACCCTAGGGCGGAGCTTTCTTCTGACGTTTGGGAAAATAGGCTAGGCTCTCTGAGCTACGTGCTCGCTTCTTATCTATAGTCCAGCCTTCTTCTCTGCTCTCTAGAGTCTCCCTGACACTTAGGCATGAAAGCCAGTTGGGCGACCTTGGGCCAGTCACTCTCTCTCAGCCCTAGGAAGGAGCCAATAGCAAACCAGGAGACTGAGAGTTCTAGTCCCGCCTTAGGCATGAAAGCCAGTTGGGCGACCTTGGGCCAGTCACACTCTCTCAGCCCTAGGAATTAGCCAATAGCAAACCAGGAGACTGAGAGTTCTAGTCCCACCTTAGTGTCGTGTGTAGATGCAGAAATAACATGCCGAGGCCAGGAATCTAGTCTCTAGTGTTTATTGCATACCTACAAGCAAAATCCTGCTAAACTAACAGGGCCTGAAGATTCCCCAGAATATCAGTTCACCCTAGGGCGGAGCTTTCTTCTGACGTTTGGGAAAATAGGCTAGGCTCTCTGAGCTACGTGCTCGCTTCTTATCTATAGTCCAGCCTTCTTCTCTGCTCTCTAGAGTCTCCCTGACACTTAGGCATGAAAGCCAGTTGGGCGACCTTGGGCCAGTCACACTCTCTCAGCCCTAGGAAGGAGCCAATAGCAAACCAGGAGACTGAGAGTTCTAGTCCCGCCTTAGGCATGAAAGCCAGTTGGGCGACCTTGGGCCAGTCACACTCTCTCAGCCCTAGGAAGGAGCCAATAGCAAACCAGGAGACTGAGAGTTCTAGTCCCACCTTAGGCATGAAAGCTGGCTCGGTGACCTTGGGCCAGTCACTCTCTCTCAGCCCAACTCACCTCACAGGGTTGTTGTTCTGGGGAAAATAGGAGGAGGAAGGAGTATTAGGTATGTTTGCCCCCTTGAGTTATTTATAAAAATAATAAAGGCAGGATAGAAAATAAATATCTTTTATGTGTTCATCACCATTAGATGTACAACCACCATTCCAGGCAAATGAGCAAAAGAGTCAGATTGTATAAATGGATAGATCAAAGTCATTCTGTGACCAGTGAGACTCACATATCTATATTGATCAGATTAGTAGGTTAAGTGTACCTAGAAGTTCTTAAGGTCTTATTAGTATAGAAAGCTTCCTTGGCTAGGGAGACCAATCGATTTGCTGAAAAAATTAGTTGAATACTGAATTTTGGAACTTTAACACCTGGGACACAGATAATTTCTTCAGTAGCTACTGTAGATCTCACACTAAAAAGCTTAGATAATCACCCTGCCCAAAATGTCTACAGGGAGAATATTGGGAGAATGATACAAGGCATCCTTTGCATACAGTTTTCTAGCACCTATATGTGAGCTAAAAAATCCGCTCCTGCCTAAAATCTGGAGAATTGCTGCTGGTCAGTGTATACAGCACTAGAATTGATGGACCGGTATGTTTTCATGTATTACTGTTTTCCTCCTCCTTCCTCACTTCTCTTCAGCAGAGGTCAAGATTATGTACATGGTACTCCAGCCTCCTATTTTGTCATAATGGAATAGGATTGCCAGATCCAGCTGCAAAATATGGATCACCATGAGATGGCAGCAAATAAAGTTTTTTCCTACCTCTTTGCTTCCCATCTGAATATTACTGCACAGATCTGGTAGCTCTTCAATCCTTAGGCTGAAAATTAGGACCTGGCTTAAGGGGATACAGTGAACTTTTTTGTTAAATATGAATGATTCTGGATTTCCCTATGTGTTGATCTTCCTGATCTCCAGTAAATTCAATGTTGCTTACAGCCTATTATTGAAAATATTGTAGTAACACTATTATTCATTGAGACAGGATGATCATACCAACTTGATTACATTTTTTGTGACTACAGATTAGCAGTATGAAAAATAAACAACCAAACTTGGCTTAATGGATCCATATTCCCTTTCCCACCTGGAAGACATCTGGTCAGGTCATCTAAGGCCTTGATTGGGTGGTTTGAACTTCCCTCCTTGAAAACTACTACTGCCTTCTCCCAGGAAATCACTATTGGGTCAACCTACTTCGTCTTTCAGAGGTTAGCAGTAAGTAAAGGTAGACTCAGCTGTAGAGTCCCAGAAAATCATTCTAAAAGTATAATATGCAAAATAATATGCAAATATGCAAAATAATATGCAAAAGTATAATATGTTTGCAGCAATGCAAACCTTAGACATGGATTCTCATATGCTCAGGATGAAGTTTAGAGATTTTTGGAAATCACAGAAGCAGTGATGGCATATATACTTTAAACATATAGAAAGAAAGGGGCTCTGGCACTTTGTTCCATCTCTCTGTTAGAGGTACAGATTAGGGGTATCATATATGGAGTACAAACATCTAGACAGCCACTAGATAGCAGAAGAGAGATTAAAAAAACCCCTCAAACTCTCTGCTCCCATCTAGTGGTTATCTGGATGTTTTGCAGCCCGAATAAATTAGCTCTAAAACAGAGCCCCTTCACCCCCAGTTGTCATATTTGTCATTTGTTTTACATACTTTGATCCATTTAAAAACCTTGTAATGTGTCCAGAGAAGTTCTATAATTGATTATCTTAAATAAATAAACAAGCAAACACATACATGCAATTTATGTCACCTTGGAACTAATATGGATCTATTTGCTTATAAAATAAGCCTATTAAACAAACAAAAATTACAAAAATGGAGACAGAGGGAAAGAGAGAAATACCTCTTCCTCCTTACTAACAACCTAATAGCAGAAGTCCATCACAGCTTTACAATTGTTGGAGTCTTTGAGAAGGAAGGTAGGATTATCCGGCCCATCTTTAAAAGGACAAGAAAATGAATCCTGGATAAAGAAACTGTTTCCTCTGGCAGGATCCTACAGTAACAACAATAACTACGACAACTGACTGACTGACTGAGGAGATGGTAGCCTGTTTTTCTAGGGATATTTAATCTGAGGCTGTATAGTCCTGTACTGAATAAAGGGTCTAGTCTGATGACCTCTACATTCATTTCCAACTCTGCTTTTATCAGCTCAATTGGAATTAATATATGAATAGTATAAGTCTCCTATTCAATCCACTATTGAATTCTAGCACCCTGGATTGTACTGGTCCAGCCACCTGAATCCAAAAGAATTCAATAAGTTATACAATTCAAGAAGAACATGTTTAAAATTTATATAACCGCAGAGATTAGGTGTAGTAGATGTTGGGCACTGTGCCTTTAAAAGAAATTGAATTCTCACATTGCACAAAGCCAAAATTAAGCAAATTACAATATGGCTTAATGAGTAAACTCAGCCACTGTTTATGATTGAGTATGATGTACAATGCCAACTAATAAGAGATTCTTCACAGGTTGGTGGTTGTACTAAGTTCAGAAAAAAATCTTATGGTTCAAAGTATATTCCAGTTGCTGTCATGCAATCTTTGAATACCTTCCCAAAGAGTCTTCCTCAAACTGCCACTTCCATAAATTGCTGTTATCTAAAAGCAAAAGAGAAATAAGAAGTCACTTTCAGAAGTAACTGGTATATTTCAGGAATTCCAAACTGAACATACAGAAAGCAAAGGCTAAAAAAAAGCAGGATCCAAGCAACTGTCCTGTAAGTGTGTGTCTGTATCCACAAAATTATGGATACAATCACCTAGATGAAATGCCGAGATGTATTATCTGTTCTCGGTGTCTATTATCCCTGGCACCAATCTCTTTAAAATTCAGGCTTGTGGAAGAGCCTTCTTTCATTGCAGAACCTCTTTGTAACAACAATCAACTATCCATCCCAGGGGTTTCTTTCAGCATTGCAAAACTCTTCCATCAAAACTTCCCCAGCAAATATGCTAAGCATAAACTGTTCATTTCAAAGCACAGATTATGAAAGTAGAGATCAACTGGCATAAGCTACACTTTTCATAGGCAACATTCCCAAACTTATTTCATTCTTACAAAGCTAATGTGCTGTAAGGTAGAGCATATTTATCAAGGAGAACCTACTGATGGGGAATTAGGTCTACTATTCTCAGTCCCAACAGTTTAATTCTGCCACTCATTTATTTGTTATTTTCTTTATGATTTAGTGGGAAAGGACTTTATTTGCGTTTTGCAGGGAAAAATCAGCAGATGGATATAATGCGAAATCATTTTCCCCATAATGCAGGATTCTCAACTTCATTTTTTTCATATAGATACAAGATGGAGTGGTGGCTATATGTAGGGATTTGTACCTAGCAGATAGTACTTAACCCTTTGTCTACTACCAATTCTTCCTTGTCATTTCTTTTTCCTTTCTGCTGCCCCTAGTAAATCATTCTTTGGCTATAGCCAGATACATACTAGCATAATCCTAGGTGCAATGAAAAACAAGGGTGGGCATTCTCAAGGGAATATCAGTGATCTAACAATAATCACTGAAATCCAGCCACTTAGACCCCCGAAGATTTGTTTTAATCAATGACACATATTTGCTGGTATAATGTCTATCTCTAACTTTATTCTGAGTTTTCAGTGAAATACAATGGGTGTGTGTGTGTGTGTGTGTGTGTACTATTTTGTTGCTAAGCATTTGATTACTGTGCTTGATTTTTTAAAACCACTCTAACAAACCTGCAATTGTTTGCTACTAAATGCTTGATATTTAGTTAGCATTTAGTTTGCAAAAGATTGATACAAGTACTTTATTTCCACTTTTTACTTCCATCTGCTGAGCATCTCCTTAGAGAAATTAACTGCATTCCATACTGAAACTGTGAATGTCAAATTCACCATGTATGCAAAGCATACAGAAAGGGATATTCCCCCTGGATATCACAATGGTTCCCTTTCAGGAATAAATATAAATTTCGTTGGTATTTAACTCCTGATAAGTTATCAAAAATGTATAATGGTGTAACAAATGTTTGTTGGAAGTGTTCACAGGTAGAAGGAACCTTTTATCATCTCTGGTGGACCTGTGAGGAGGCTAAAAAATTCTGGGATCAAATATGTATTATTATCCAAAAGATTTTAAAAGTGAATATACAAAAAAAAAAAAAAAAAAGCCAGAACTTTTTCTTTTGGGATTGATGGAGAAGGAGTTGGAGAAAAAATATGGAATTTTGCTTTTATATATGATCACAGCTGCAAGACTTTTATATGCACAGCGATGGAAAGTTCCACAGATACCTACAGTTGAAGAATGGATTGTTAAATTAATGGATCAGGCCCAAATGGCTAAACTAACAGCATTAATTAGAGAACACTCTGTGTCTGGATTTATAAATGTTTGGCAACCACTTCTAGATTATTTGCTTGTGGTGGAAAAAAATGAAGCTTTGATTTTGGGTTTTAATGAATAAATGGTTTGTTTTAATAGAAATAATGATACTATGGGTTAAATAATGGTAAGAGATTATATATGTAAATTTACCTATATCTGGTATTGGAGAAAACGGAAGTTGCTTTTCTGTTTTTGTTTTCTGTCTATTTGCACTTTTATAGTTTTTTTCTTTTTTCTTTAGTTCTATTTTCTAGCTTTTCTGTATTTTCTATTTTAGTTATACTCTGAAAATTAATAAAGTTCTTTTTTAAACAAATGAATAAATATAAATTAAACAAGATATATAGGGAGGAAAGGAAAAGTTATATGGAAAACACTTGAATAAACAAAGCTAAGAAAGGTGATGGTACTGGCTCTCTTCTAAAAGAGCAATTGATCTCAGAAAACATATCTCATGAGGACTTTACTGGCATGATACTTGAACTCTATATATGCCACCTTGAAGTGAACATTTCATTTTTACTCCAGGATAATCCCATTTGATTGTTTGTTTATTTATTTATTTATTTGTCAAATTTCTCTGCCGCCCATCTCGTATACAACGACTCAGCTAATTCAATTGAGAATTGAGCATAAAATTTCCAAGAGTTATGTTAGGAAAGGTCAGAAATATCTTATTGCATTATGGATCTTCATATGAGTCTTCCATTCATTCACTAGATACACAATGGAAGCATGGATCATGACTATGAGCTACATAAGCCAAACTCAGGAGAAGTATCAAGTGATATGGCTGACTAGCATAATTCAGTGTACCCTTCCCTCTCTGGATTCTTTTTGTTAACATGAGGATTTGGGGACAAAGCTAAAAAAATATATTCTTATTTTACCACTCTTGTAATTGTAAGTCATGGAAGACGTAAAGCTCAACTAGTTTGTTTCAGAAGCCAGTTTTGAAGGAGAGATGTCACATTCACCACCACTACACTAAAATGTTTCTCTATTTCTGTTGAAAAAATGATGGAAATCTGAAAAGAAAATAGAAGGGGCAGCATCTAATATTTTTTAAACAAAGCAATTTTAAAAAAGCAATATTTGGATAACATGCTCCAACTGAGAACTAAACATTAAGTCTGCCATAAAAGTACATAACACCCTAGGAAAAGTGCCCATTTCACTCTGCCATGCCTCAAATCAATACAAGGTTCTTTCCTTCTTAAATTTACTCTTGATCTTTGTGCATTTGAAAATCGCACATCACACCAGCTCACCCAGGGAAAATCTTCGTGCTATTACAGAAGCAGGACGAGCCATTTTAAGTTATCTGGAAAACAATTTTGAAAGTGCCCTTAAAACAGCTCTGTTAAAAGGGGCTATTATTTTAGCTTCTGCAAGATTTGCTTTTGTATTAAAATATTAATAATAAAAATATTCTTAGTTTTGCTTATTAATAAGAGCAATAGTTTGAATAAGGAAGTAGCAGATTGGCAGCGTACCGTTCTGCTCATATGTATCCTGGCATCACAGAAATGTTGAAATTTTTTTTCATATTGTTATTTTCTGCTGGCTTGTATTTCCATGTTGCCTTTTAATCCATGCAAATTTGGCTGTTTGCTTCATCTACTCTTTCTGCCATGATGAACAAGACACCCTTCTGAAGTTATTTAGAACATCTGTAGCCTCACTTACATTGAAACTCAACATTAAAAAAAAATCAGATCATGGCATCTGGTCCCATCACTTCCTGGCAAATAGAAGGGGAAGAAATGGAAGCAGTGACAGATTTTATTTTCTTGGGCTCCAAGATCACAGCAGACGGTGACTGCAGCCATGAAATTAAAAGATGCTTGCTCCTTGGGAGGAAAGCTATGGCAAACCTAGACAGCATATTAAAAAGCAGAGACATCACCTTGCCGACAAAGGTCCGTATAGTTAAAGCTATGGTTTTCCCAGTAGTAATGTATGGCTGTGAGAGTTGGACCATAAGGAAGGCTGAGTGCCGAAGAATTGATGCTTTTGAATTGTGGTGCTGGAGAAGACTCTTAAGAGTCCCTTGGACTGCAAGGAGGTCAAATCAGTCAATCCTAAAGGAAATCAACCCTGACTGCTCATTGGAAGGACAGATACTGAAGCTGAAGCTCAAATACTTTGGCCACCTAATGCGAAGAGAGGACTCACTGGAAAAGACCCTGATGCTGGGAAAGACTGAAGGCAAAAGGAGAAGGGGATGGCAGAGGATGAGATGGTTAGATAGCATCACCGATGTAATGAACATGAATTTGAGTAAACTCCGGGTGACAGTGGAGGACAGGAAGGCCTGGCGTGCTATGGTCCATGAGGTCACGAAGAGTCGGACACGACTAAACGACTGAACAACAACAACAAAGCCTCACTTACACTGTACTTCTATCTGTCAAGTTAACCTTCTTTTGGCTGTTGTGGGTTTTCTGGGCTGTGTTGCTGTGTTCTGGCAGTTTTGGTTCCTAACGTTTCGCCAGTCGCTGTGGCTGGCATCTTCAGAGGACAGGAACACAGCTAGAAGATTCTCTCTGTGCCCAAGTGGAGGGTGTGTCTTCCTGCTGGTGTTTATATCTGCTGAGAGGGTGTGTGTCTTCTGTGGGTCATTTACAAGAAATGGAAGGTGAACTACCATTTTTAGATGTCATGGTCATACGCAAACCGGACCTGCAATTAGGACACAAAATCTACAGAAAACCCACCCACACAGACCGGTATCTACACAAAAATTCCAATCACCATCCACGACAAAAAAGAGGCATCATCAAAACACTAGTGGATCGCGCAAATCAGAACTGTGAAGCTCAATTTCTCAATTCTGAACTCAACCATTTGGATTGGTCCCTACAGGTGAATGGCTACTCCAAGAATGAAATCAGGAGAGCTATCAAACCGAAAAAACAGCACTCAACTGAAGAAAAACAGCCCCCCACAAGCAAAATATTTCTGCCCTACATTAAAGGAGTCACGGACCGCATGGAAAAACTAATGAAAAAAACATAACCTCCAAACAGTCTTCAAACCCACCAGAAAAATACAACAAATGTTAAAATCAGCAAAAGACAAAAGGGACCCCCTCACCGCTGCAGGAGTTTACCGCATACCCTGCAGCTGTGGACAAGTATACATTGGGACCACAAAACGCAGCATCCACACCAGGTTAAAAGAACATGAAAGACACTGCAGACTACAGCAACCTGAAAAATCTGCAATAGCTGAACATGTTCTCAAACAAACTGGTCACCAAATCTTATTTGAAAACACAGAAATACTGGACAACACCAACAGCCACTATGTTAGACTATACAGGGAAGCCATTGAAATACATAGACACCAACACAGTTTCAATAAAAAAGAAGAAAGCTTAAAGATCAGCAAAACCTAGCTGCCAGTCCTGAAAAACACAGCTTGCAAAAGGTCAATGAACTCTACTCAACCACAGAAATATGCAAACAACTCACACAATAGATGTGCTAATCCCACACACGACAGCACCACACCCCCTAATCACCACAATAAACCCTCTCCTAATCTCTTGTAAATGACTCACAGAAGACACACACCCTCTCAGCAGATACAAACACCAGCAGGAAGACACACCGTCCACTTGGGCACAGAGAGAATCTTCCAGCTGTGCTCCTGTCTTCTGAAGATGCCAGCCACAGCTACTGGTGAAACGTTAGGAATCAAAACTGCCAGAACACGGCCACACAGCCTGGAAAACCCACAACAACCATCAGATTCTGGCCGTGAAAGCCTTCAACTATACATTAACTTTCTTTTGTTCATTTCCTCTGAACACTGATTTCCTCCAGCTGTGCTTTATATTTAGAGCATGTGTGGGTATGCACATAGCACTTCTCAGGAACTCCTTAAACCAAACACATTGCATGTCAGCTGTGAAGGGCAACCAGAAAATCTCAGGAAAAGATGCAGTATGTCTTCAGCGTGCCATAGAGATGCTAACATGAGCTCCAAATCACATTTTCTCTTTTGAACCCAGATCTCTGCAAAATTTTAAAAAGAAACTCTAATTCTTACGATAGAATATTGATTCTGATTAGATCACTTGTACATACTTTCCAAAAAAGGGTGGGGTGTTTTTTTTTAGGATCAATTGGGTTGAACAATGTAAAAAAATAGACAGAGGTGCATGACATATGTAGGCAAGGCTAGAATTCTTTCATTTCCCCACCCCCCAAGTTCAATTTTGATGGGCTTTAAACACACACAAAGACACACACACTTCAAATTATGAAATATAGTGCCATTGAATTTTGGCAAGTGAAGTTAAAAAGCACTCTTGGTGCTGCGAAAAAGTGGCTTAGATGTCTCATGCAGTTCTGGAGACAGAGGTTATTCACCATTTCTTTGAACTGTTATTTAGTTTTTGCATCTCTACTTTATCCACAGACTCCTCAATAAGAAACAGTACGTATATGAGTTAAACTACAACTTATAGTTCATTGGGGAAATCTGTGCTTCCCCATGTGACATATCTTTTTTTTCAATAATTATTAGTGCCTTGTGCATAAGGCAGGAGGGAAAAATTCCCAAAAAGTTTAGTACCAATTATATATGTAAAAGAGATTTCCAGATATATCACAACCACTGTAAAACCCAACATATTTTTAGCACATGATCAGTGCCTGTGTAAGAAATTGAAACCTAGTCATGTGTCACAAAATTTTGAGATGGGATTCTGATACGTGTGAGAACCACACATATTATAAGTTTCTCTTGCTCCCCAAATTATAATGCTTAAATTCAGAGTATACCCTTTAAATATAAATTGAACATGTCCAGGAAATTGCTGATTGTGCTTGTGCACTCTCGTTGAGTGAGCCAAATTCTTATTCTACCAAACATTCTTTATTCATGATTTGATGTTGTAGGTTATAATTTCCTAGAATACAGCTGTACAGGTTTTATTCTACTAAACATACTTTGTTTTCTATTGTAATTTATACTTTCCTAGAACACAGCATAGGTTTCTTTGGAGTGTCTATTCAAAGCATAAAACTGTCACATTTCCATTATGCTTAAGGTGAAAAATTAATGAACCATTCAGTTCTGTTATTTCAAAAGTAATACAATTCTATTAGCAATGTAGTTAAAAGTCAGTTGTATGTTGGAGACAATTTTTTTTTCGTTTCTAAAAAATAAGGGGGGGAGAGAGAAGATCATTAAAATACTGTTCTAGGGCATAATAAGGGAGGATTTAAAATGTTTAACAAAAATGTGAAAGGAAAAGCCTTTTCTCAGCCTTGTTTATACATGGCTCACTTTATTCAACAATGAGAAAGCATAACTTCCCTATATCACAATTTACTAAAGCACAATAAATTGTCTTTTCATAATGTATATGTTATACAGGTGGAAAGTAAACCTTTAAAAGCTCTCTGCCGAATGTTTCTCAGGGAGACCTAAAGAAAAACTGTGATTGCAGCTCAAACTGCCTTCTCTATTTGCAGTTCTACCATTCTTTTTTCTCCAGTCCTGAAGATCCCTTTTCAAACCCATCATGCTATTCAAACAACCATCCTTTGAAGTTAATAACATGGAGTGGAGAAACATTCAAGGTCACCGCATTTATTCAGGGATATCATGTTGTAAGACTTCTGCTCTACTCATAGTAATGGTGCTATGGGGGATTAAGATGTATTGAATGTTCCTTCCTATTTAGCATCAGTGTTAAACCCCCAGGAGAAATTATTCAGATAGAGGTCTCACCATCACTTTAGACCAGAGCTTTCCAAACTTTTCATGTTGGTGACACACTTTTTAGACATGCATCATTTTGTGACACACACTTACAGCAGGGCATCATTTTGCAACACACTCTTACAGCAGGACACAAGGCAGGCACTAGGACCTGTACGGAATCACAGCAGGTTTGGAGGCAGCAAGGCACAAGGCAGGCACTAGGACCTGTGCGCAATCACAGCAGCTTTGGAGGCAGCAAGGCACAAGGCAGGCTCTAGGACCTGTGCAGAATCCTGGCAGGGCAGGTTTGGAGGCAGCGAGGCACAAGGCAGGCACTAGGACCTGTGCGGAATCACAGCCAGTTTGGAGGCAGCGAGGCACAAGGCAGGCACTAGGACTTGTGCGGAATCCTGGCAGGTCTCGGAGGCAGCAGCAGCCGCGACACACCCAGACACTGCAGCCAATACATTAACCTGTCCCAACACACAGTTTGGAAATCTCTGCTTTAGACTGATGTATCATCACTACTGGAACATATTCTGAGAAGGACAACAAAAGTGATATGGAGGGTAGAAATTGTGTCCTCCGAAGATGGACAATGTTTAGCATTGAGAAGAAAAGGTGGAAGGAGTATAGGATAGCCCTTTTGAAGTATGCAATAAAGGAGACCAACATCATCCTAGATGGCAAAGTTCAGACCAGTGAATTTAAATCACAAGAGGGCACATTCCAGCTGTATGTCAGGACAAATTTCCTAAAAGTCGGAGCACTTCAACAGTGGAACCAACCAATGTGATAGACTTCCCTTCCCTGTATGTCTTCAGGCAGAGAATGATTAAACATTTGTGAGGGGAAGGAATTGTTTGTAGGTGTTCGGTTTTTTAAGAAAAAGAAAATGTCAGTGTATTTCTAAAGTGTGGGTTTCTGGCAATTATTTTAGTTATGAAGTGGTTGAGTGTGGGTGGGGGGGCATGTGCATATGCCATTATGTATTATTATGTTTATTTCTTTATTTTACAGCATTTCTATGCTGTCTCACTCACCTGAGTCCAGATGGTGTATCAAATCACCAGTACAATAACCATCAGCTAACAATCCTTCCCTACTCCAAATTAAAACATCCAAACTGCAGTAAAACTAAACAGTCATCCAATGTTACTCACTGGGAGGCAAAAGCCCACTGAAAAAGTAGCACTTTCAGTGTCTTCCAGAAAACTAGAGGACAAGGGACCAAGCCTACATCTGGAAGTAGTGGTCTCCATAATGTGGCAGCCAGCCTCCCACCAAGCATCTGTCCTTCACCCCAGATAATCCATGATGAGAGCAGAAAAGTGTTTACATTCTAATTAAAACCCATGTGAGGTCGCCAAGAAGTCCCCATCATTTAACATTGGAAATTGGAATAGAAATTTGCCAGATCAGAAATATATTCCTAATGGCAAAGATGGAATTAATTTACCTATTACCATTACTCTCTTTGAAGAGTATCTGAGTGCAGGAATTGGCTAATCTGGATCAGTTTAGAGCAGTGCTTTCCAAATTTGGCAACTTTAAGATGTGTGGACTTCAACTCCCAGACTTCCCTGGCTGGGGAATTCTGGGAGTTGAAGTCCACAAATCTTAATGTTGCCACGTTTGAAAAAAACTGGTTTAGAGCTTTATGACACTATCCCATATGGCGGAGCTTTCCAAACTTTTCATGTTGGTGACACACTTTTTAGACATGCATCATTTCACGACACACTCTTACAGCAGGGCATCATTTCGCGACACACTCTTACAGCAGGGCACAAGGCAGGCACTAGGACCTGCACGGAATCCTGGCAGGGCAGGTTTGGAGGCAGCAGGGCACAAGGCAGGCACTAGGACCTGCACAGAATCCTGGCGGGGCAGCTTTGGAGGCAGCAAGGCACAAGGCAGGCACTAGGACCTGCGCGGAATCCTGGCAGGGCTCGGAGGCAGCAGCAGCCGCGACACACCCAGACACTGCAGCCGACACACTAACGTGTCCCGACACACAGTTTGGAAAGCTCTGCTGATGAAGAACCCACTATTGTGAAAGTATTAGTTAAGGGTCTTAAATTTGAAATGCTAAAGACATGTTCATAGACTGTAGGGACATTATTTCACTATTTATACTGCAGCCCTTCCTGGACAGAGGTAAGCTTGCTGCAAAGTTGCTTCCCTTCAAAACAACCTGACACTATTATTATGGATACATATTGATGCCAGAATTATTTTAAAGAAGAAAAGCAATTGTTGAGACCCATCTAGCTGTGATGTTGATTCAGTCACCACTCTTTGTGGAATTGATTTTATTGTCCCAGGTATTAATTTAAGAATTCTACCATGCAAATGCAGGGATCTAGAACAAAGGTTTGATAATTATCACTTACTATTGTTTTTCCTTCTCTTTCTCTCCCCACCCCCGGACTTCTTGAAGATGGAAGCTATAAACAACACCGATCAAACCTCACTTCTCTATTAGTGCAGACGATTTCTGTGACGCTGGTCAGGAAGCTGTTCATTTCCCTTGAGGAAGCTGGTGAAAATGAAGTTTGCCAGCCACTGAGATTGCCTTTTGCAGGAGGTAACACCTTCTTTCTCTCACACTCTATTTCTCAATTTGATTACCTTTGTTAAATGTTGCAAGTTCTTTAAGTCCACCAAATGCATTGTGTATAATTGCATGTAATTGGGTCTTTGACTAGTTGCAGCCATATTCATTAAGAAGAGACAAGGAGCAGGCACAACTGAAGAGCTTGCCAAACTGGGGGAACAAATTATGTGAAGTGCACCTGATGAAAAAAAGCCATTTTAATGTGTGTGCATGTTCCACATATCATATTCCATAGGCTAGTTTAACAAAACAAGAAACAAACAAAAAGCTTCATAGAGCTATCACTCTTAGCCGGTGGCTGCTATATCTGCCAAGATCCAGTGGATGGAAATCAAATATCAGGAGTAGCAAGTCTCTTAGTACCAAGCATTAAAGTCTAATGCATGATATTGACCAAAAAATCCATCTGACTGTAAGGACTTTCACCCAAGAGATGCTTCAGTAGCCAGAGTGCAGTTTGATAAGCCCTTACTGGACAATACAGAATATCAAGGAAACATTTAAAGTAGTAGGGGAGCAACAAAGCAATCGTTTTTCTCATAGTCCTGGGCATCTCCTTAAACCTCTACATAAATATCTGTGTTTGTATATTCTTCAACTTGAATCTTACTACTGGAATGACTTTCCTTAATACATGCACACAAACTCATGCACAATAAAAGCATGAAGAGCATGCTTTGCCTTTAGTGTTTTCTAATGTTTTCTAATAACAAAACTGTCTTGAGCCTCTGGAGGATTCAGTGAAAGGCATTCTGATCTGAATGCCCTGCAGTGCCTTATATACCCAATGAAGAGTAATCTATCAGAGAGGGCTGATTTTCGAGAAAGGGTGTTTGATGATGTCCCATTTTATGCTGTAGAGGCATCCACAGCTTGAGGGGCAGGCAGTCTGTTCTTCATATAAGCATTCTATATAGAATGATAACCACAGAACAGGAGGACTTGGATAAGAGAAGAATGCCTCCAAGCTGTCGCTCTCCCAGAGTTAAAACTCTAAAGTAATGTTTAGTTATTTCAACTTTTTTTGCCCCAAATTGTTGAATCAAGAGATACCTTTTCGATACAAAAGCTTCCAACTTTAATTTCCAGGATCTCTAGGCTGAGTTTGGGATACCACTCTGAAACCTCAAGAACCTGCTGCCAGATCATATGTGATCAGCTGTGACTTTTTCAGCCATGCATTTCCTTTTCGTTAGTTTCATACTTCCCTGTAGATTTACTGTAGCTTTGGCCTTGAGAAGAGGGAAGGAGTGGTAAAACAAGTGCTTGGCCCTGGGAAAGTGAGGAGCATGAGAAAGAGACTCAGAACAGCCTTGTCTTGATCTTGATAGAGCACATAACACATATATTATTTGAGTGTCAATTGTATAAGAAAGAGAGAGATCAATATCTTGGACAGCACATTAGATGAACAGCCTATTGGGATCCTTATATTAACATATTTCATGTGTGGTCAGAACTCCAAAATTACATATAATATGGCCCTTTATTTGAACAAAATAGTATAATTGAGAACTGCATATGTGGATCCAGTTGGGGTAAATTGTAGGGGTGACACAGAAATATGATTTGCATTTTCTTTTACTTATGTCTTTTATTCTACTTTTTAACATATGGTCTTATAACTGTTCTGTATTTTATATTTTGTATCCTAATATGGCCTAATGGCTAATCAATAAAGTATTACTGTATATAAAATTTGTTCAAGTATCTGGTAAGTACTACATGTGTTTTCTTTGAAGGCTGATGTTTGGGTGACAAAATGTGAAAGAATGAAGGGAAAGAAAGGATGTGGGAAACCACTTTTTATTCTGGTCCCTCTTATTTCTTGCTTCAACTCCATCAGTCATGAAGCTCCATCAGATAATCCATGAGGGAATGCAGTCTTTCTCTGGAAAAAGTGGTCAATTCCAAATCTAGAAGATGCTGACTTAGGTGGACCAATGATCTGATTTGGTATAAAATGGGACCATAATGTCCTATGTTTCTATAACAGACAAGTCATGATTAAAAACCCCAGCACAATCAGTCTTGCAAGATTCTGTTATTATAGCACTCTCAATAAAAGTAGTCGTAGTTTTTTTTTAATCCCATCTTTACTTGCAGGTCAACTCAAGACTGCATACATATGTAATGCTCCTACTTCCTATTTTCCCCACAACAACAACCCTCTGAAGTGAGTTGGGCTGAAAGAGAGTAACTGGCCTAAATTCACCCAGCCAGCTTTCATGCCTAAGGGAGGCCTAGAACTCACAGCCTCCTGGTCTCTAGGCCAGCACCTTAACCTCTACACCAAATGGGCTATCTAATCTTCTTGTGTCTCACAACTATACATTTTATTCCCACATTTTCAATATCCAGCAATGGGTGTGAATTTCTCATTTTCCCCCACCCCCCAAAAAAAGTGCTGTGTGGATGTGGATTGTAAAAATGTCTCACTGCCTCAACACATTTCCAGTTTTGCTTAAATGCTAACAACAATAACAGAGCCATGAATTAATGAACTGCAATTTCAAACACTTGGGATATATTCTTTATTATAAGAACAATGGCAGTAACTATATATACATATATAGCTATAAGCAACCTGCTATACTCCAGACGTTTTGGACCATCTCTCACAAACTATGACCACTGATCTTGTTGAAATAAATAAATAAATAAATAGATATAAACAAACAAACAAACAAACTAGGTAGCTGCCCTCTGATCTAACATGGCACCTAATCTTCAGTGCCCAGGGCCAGCCCAATTATTAGACAAATGAGGCTTGGGCTGTCATTTTTTCTCTGCCATAGGCAGAAAAAATATACTAGAACTGTCCCAACCATCACACACACACACACACACACACACAGTATACATTCCATGCTTAAGCAAATTGTAGGTCTAATGTTTAATATTTCAGCTCAGAATCAATGCCAGGAAAGTCTGTGTTTCTAAAACTACTTTGCTACATCCTTAGCATCTTGAGTATTTAGTACATCTATTCTGAAACTCGACAGTGGACAGAGAATATTTAGAAACCAATTTATCGAGGAAATTAAAATAATAACATTAATATTTCTTATTAAAATGCAATTAATTATGAAATCATAGCACTGAAGTCACTTTTTTTAAAAAAATAATCAAATCAGATAGAACTTGGAGAAGAATTCAAGCATATTCCATATATTAAAATTCTGTCCTCAGTGAGGAAAAAGAGAATAATTTCTTTTGGAAAAGAAATAAGCTATTATTTTAAAATAGTGTCTCATATATACAGCTTTCCAAAGATAGCAGAGAATCTCACATAGTTCAAATGATGCATTTATGATAAAGGAAAGGGTTTACCAGTTTTGTGTAGCATTGCTATACCTGATCCAACGTTCAAGACAAGGTCTTGGGTAATAGGTATACCTATTATCTAAAAGCACACCATTCTTTTTTGCTTCAGCACTATTTCCATGTACTCTTTAATCAAGAAAATATCTAATTATGTAACAGCTCTACTTATCAGTTATATCATGTGTTTTAAAACACTTTACAGGTAATTGTTTCAGATGCACTGAAAAGTATGACATTTTTTTCCCAAAAAAAGATCAAAAGCAGAGTTATTCACCTGTTGCCATTTATTTTATTACCATATTGACTTATGCCTGCAAGATTTTCCCACTGCTCATTTATGATTCCACTCTGTGCTGTGGGACGATTTCTTTTGTTAAGAGCCAGTTGGCAAGATCTAAGAAGGATGATGAGAACAAATGTGAATAAGTTATACATGTCATGGATTGGCTGTGATTACTTCATCATGAACACACACTGGATATTAAACTATATTCCTTGTGGTACTGTTTGTTTGTTTGTTTGTTTGTTTGTATATATATATATATATATATATATATATATATATATATTAATATTTATACCCCGCCTATCCCCTCCCTAACGGAGGACTCTAGGCAGCTTACATACACATATACATTTCATGTTATACATTTCATATTATACATTTTATATTATATATATTATATATATATTATAATATATATATTATATACATATTATACATTATACATTTTCAATTTTAACCGCGCGCTAAGGGAAGGGGTAAGGGAACCGACTCTTCCGAGGCTACTTGGACTAGAAGCCCCACAATGCCTTGCGTCGGAGCCGGCTGCCAACGTCCTGTAGATGAAGCTGCTTTTTCCGGGATCCATCGTAGCCACCGCCGTTCCAAAGATCTTCTGTTTGGTGGGTGACCCCCGACAGGACGCCAGCAATTTTACCCACTTAAGGTGGTACCCATTTATCTACTCGCAAAGCTTTCGAACTGTTGGGTTGACAGGAGCTGGGACGAGCAACGAGAGCTCACCTCGTTGCGTGGGGATTCGAATTGCCAACCTTCCGATCGGCAGTCTACAGCTCAGCGGTTTAACCCGCTGAGCCACCGCGTCCCTTTATGTAACATTCTTCATAGTGACTAATGGAGGGATTAGATTTTCAGCCCAGTTTAATTTGCTCAATTAGAGAATGGGTTAGGAAAGAAGCCACCTCAAAGACTGAAACAGGAACAAAATTCCCTGAAGTTCCTCAGTACTTTTTAAAAACCTAATTTAGAAGAAGAGATAATTGGGAGGGAGTATTCATTTTTGTCCAACAACCTAAAAGACGACTTTATACATGGACTTCACCAGATGGTCGACACCGAAATCAGATTGACTACATCCTTTGCAGCCAAAGGTGGCGGACATCTATACAGTCGGTAAAAACAAGACCTGGAGCTGACTGTAGTTCAGATCACGAACTTCTTATTGCAAAATTTAGAATCAGACTAAAGAGAATAGGGAAGACCCACAGATCAGTTAGATATGAGCTCACTAATATTCCTAAGGAATATGCAGTGGAGGTGAAGAATAGATTTAAGGGACTAGATTTAGTAGATAGGGTCCCGGAAGAACTATGGACAGAAGTTCGCAACATTGTTCAGGAGGCGGCAACAAAAAACGTCCCAAAGAAAAAGAAAACCAAGAAGGCAAGATGGCTGTCTGCTGAGACACTGGAAGTAGCCCAAGAAAGAAGGAAAGCAAAAGGCAACAGTGATAGGGGGAGATATGCCCAATTAAATGCAAAATTCCAGAGGTTAGCCAGAAGAGATAAGGAATTATTTTTAAACAAGCAATGTGCGGAAGTGGAAGAAGACAATAGAATAGGAAGGACAAGAGACCTCTTCCAGAAAATTAGAAACATCGGAGGTAAATTCCATGCAAAAATGGGTATGATCAAAAACAAAGATGGTAAGGACCTAACAGAAGCAGAAGAGATCAAGAAAAGGTGGCAAGAATATACGGAAGATCTGTATAGGAAGGATAATAATATTGGAGATAGCTTTGACGGTGTGGTCAGTGAGTTAGAGCCAGACATCCTGAAGAGTGAGGTTGAATGGGCCTTAAGAAGCATTGCTAATAACAAGGCAGCAGGAGACGACGGTATCCCAGCTGAACTGTTTAAAATCTTGCAAGATGATGCTGTCAAGGTGATGCATGCCATATGCCATCAAATTTGGAAAACACAAGAATGGCCATCAGATTGGAAAAAATCAACTTATATCCCCGTACCAAAAAGGGAAGCACTAAAGAATGTTCAAACTATCGAACAGTGGCACTTATTTCACATGCCAGTAAGGTAATGCTCAAGATCTTGCAAGGTAGACTCCAGCAATTCATGGAGTGAGAATTGCCAGATGTACAAGCTGGGTTTAGAAAAGGCAGAGGAACTAGAGACCAAATTGCCAATATCCGCTGGATAATGGAGAAAGCCAGGGAGTTTCAGAAAAACATCTATTTTTGTTTTATTGACTATTCTAAAGCCTTTGACTGTGTGGATCATAACAAATTGTGGCAAGTTCTTGCTGGTATGGGGATACCAAGTCATCTTGTCTGCCTCCTGAGGAATCTGTATAACGACCAAGTAGCAACAGTAAGAACAGAGCACGGAACAACGGACTGGTTTAAGATTGGGAAAGGAGTATGGCAGGGCTGTATACTCTCACCCTACCTATTCAACCTGTACGCAGAACACATCATGCGACGTGCTGGGCTTGAGGAATCCAAGGCTGGAGTTAAAATTGCTGGAAGAAACATTAACAATCTTAGATATGCAGATGATACCACTGTGATGGCTGAAAGCGAGGAGGAGTTGAGGAGCCTTATGACGAAGGTGAAAGAAGAAAGTGCAAAAGCTGGGTTGCAGTTAAACCTCAAAAAAACCAAGATTATGGCAACCAGCTTGATTGATGACTGGCAAATAGAGGGAGAAAAAGTGGAGGCAGTGACAGACTTTGTATTTCTAGGCGCAAAGATTACTGCAGACGCTGACTGCAGCCAGGAAATCAGAAGACATCTACTTCTTGGGAGGAGAGCAATGGCAAATCTTGATAAAATAGTTAAGAGCAGAGACATCACACTGACAACAAAGTTCCGCATAGTTAAAGCAATGGTATTCCCTGTAGTAACCTATGGCTGTGAGAGCTGGACCATAAGGAAGGCTGAGTGAAGGAAGATAGATGCTTTTGAACTATGGTGTTGGAGGAAAATTCTGAGAGTGCCTTGGACTGCAAGAAGATCAAACCAGTCCATACTCCAGGAAATAAAGCCAGACTGCTCACTTGAGGGAATGACATTAAAGGCAAAACTGAAGTACTTTGGCCACATAATGAGAAGACAGGATACCCTGGAGAAGAAGCTGATGCTAGGGAAATTGGAAGGGAAAAGGAAGAGGGGCCGACCAAGGGCAAGATGGATGGATGATATTCTGGAGGTGACAGACTCAACCATGGGGGAGCTGGGGATGGTGACGGCTGACAGGAGGCTCTGGCGTGGGCTGGTCCATGAGGTCACGAAGAGTCGGAAGCGACTGAACGAATAAACAACAAATTCATTTTTCATAGTAGGAGTATCTCACACCATCTGGAGACTATTCTGATAGGCATAAATATATTGAAAGATAAACCAATGAAGTCCACTTGGTTGATTCAAGTACAACCTAGGAATGGAAAAAAATAAAATTTATGATCTACTAATATACAGTATATGCTATCATATGTAATAATGTCAATAATAAGAAATAACAAATTATTTTCATTTAGGAACTTTTTAAGGATATGATTAGCTGTTTAATAGATTAATCAGCCAAATTGTAAGCACTCTTGGTCTTCACTCTTCAAAGACGGTTAGCAGATTTGAGGATCAGTGTAGACTATAGACTAGGAATTGGGACATGGAATGCTCTACTGATGCTATACAATTTTTTTTTGTTTATTCGTTCAGTCACTTCTGACTCTTCGTGACTTCATGGACCAGCCCATGCCAGAGCTTCCTGTCGGCCGTGGCCACCCCCAGCTCCACCAAGGTCAAGTCCGTCACCTCCAGAATATCATTCATCCATCTTGCCCTTGGTCGCCCCTCTTCCTTTTGCCTTCCACTTTCCCTAGCATCAGCCTCTTCTCCAGGGTATCCTAACAGACAATTTCTCAAGTCTGTCATTGCCAAATCTCTTTGCCAGAAAAGATACAATTCTAATCCATGCATAATACTGAATTAATATTACCCATCCTAACAGGTAGCAGTTCTTTAAAAACTCTGAGGAAGATTATTCCAGACCTTGATTGAACCAGAAATCTAAGAGGATCACACCTGGTCAGTTTTTGGATGGGAAACCATCAGAAAGCCCCCAAATTGGAAGTCAACAAACCATCCTGAAAGAAAGCAGTAATGAATCACCTCCATATTGTTGCCAAGAACGTTATATGTGTGTGTCCATATATGTACCAGGAGTTGAGCTTGACATGAAATAGACTTTACCTTTTAGCTAGTACGAGATTTCTGTAGAAGGAGAATTTGAAGACTGAATTTGGTGTTTTGATCTACATAAAAGTGTTTAGTCACAGAGATAGTGGCATGTTCTCCTAGCAAATTTGTCACCTCTGTCATACAATCAGTAAAACCCTTATACTTAAAGTGTTCTCCAAATTTCTTAGAATAAGTTGCACAGATGATTTGACCCAACAAGAGCATTTTTCTAAACTCCTGTGTCTCATTATGAATTGGGGTCTTTTGTTTTTCAATCCCTTTTTCACAATTGTTGATCTCTATGAAAGCAAACAGTGGGTTTAATTGTTAGTCTAGATTTTCACAGCTACTAAGGATGTGACATCTACTGCCAGGTCTGGTTTCAAATCTGCTTTGAAGTTGCTACCAGAATGGCTAGCAAAATGTCAGCACGTATTCCTTGTCTCGGATACCATTATTCCAGAAATCATTTCCCCAACAAACAGGAGGGCTTTGCTGTCTTTTTAAGGATTCTGTTCAATTTGGAATGGTCCAAAGGGAATGAAGTCTGTTTTCTATGTTTACGTGGGACAACAAACATTTTTTTTGAGCATTGATTTTTTTTTAATCAATCAAATAATATTTGGAGGTGGGGAGGAAAGACTTCATTAAATCAAGCAAATAACATCTGAGGAATCATGAAAAAAGAGACAGAAGAACATGTCTGTTATAAGAGATTCCATCTTTCCCATAAACTATGCTGAATAAAGCACTTGATAAGAAAGTTTACAGTATATTCAGCATTCTGTCTGCAGCCATTGATTTGCAGTTAACTCTCTTCATAATCTATTTGATACATTACTAAGCAAGAATTAATTTTGCAGAAATAAATGCACCGTATTAATGATGTGGTGAGAAATATTTTCCTGCCTTGTTGGCCTGCTATACAGAGAATGTCCTTTTTAAACAGTACATGTTAAGAACACATTTATAAGGATAAATTAATAAGCTTGTATTCTCTACTTTTTTTTAGAGTTGAGCTGAAATGTGGAGGGAATCAATTTCTGAAATGAAAAGACACAAGGGAAAAAATAACTAGTAATTTAACTGAAGAGATTTGTGCATTTTAAAGAGTATTGGACCCCTTTACATTTTACTAGTTTTAGTTATTCCTCAGTAAGAAGTGTAGTAGGGGTATGTCTATGAAGGTTCTCGGTCATCCAGGTGGAATTGTCTGTAGCTTGAATCATGTCAACTGGATTTCTATTTTCTTAGTAGAAACGTTTCGCTCCTTATCCAAGGAGCTTCTTCAGTCTGAGCAAAATTGGTAAGGGAATCCTAAATATGTTCCTAGGTAGCTGTGTGACCTTACACCTGGGGCTAGGTCATGGTTATATTGAGATGTAATTTTTAAGTCCTTTTATCATCTAAAGGAGGGTCGTTAAAATCACCATGCTGCTGTTGAGCTTGTGAAATGGTCTTAATCTTCCTAGGCACAGAAGACAAAATGGGGAGGAAGATGGGGGAGAGTTTGTGCCTGAGGCCCCCACCTCTATTCAAGGAAGGATTTTCCAAGTTGGCATAAATGGATTCCTTGACCCCTCTCTCAAACCACCTATCTTCTCTGTCTAAAATGTGAACATTAATGTCCTCAAATGAGTGTCCTTTTTCTTTTAGATGAAGATAAACTGCTGACTCTGGTCCTGTGGTGTTATTTCTCCTGTGTTGGGCCATCCTCCTGTACATAGGTTGTTTGGTTTCTCCAATGTAGAGTTCAGAGCACTCCTCACTGCACTGGATTGCATAAACTACATTGCTTTTCTTGTGTTTTGGAGTTTGATCTTTGGGGTGTACAAGCCTCTGTCTCAGTGTGTTGGTGGGTTTGAAATATACAGGTATGTGGTGTTTGCCAAATATCCGTTTTATCTTTTCAGACACGCCAGCCATGTAGGGAATGACCAGGTTCTTTCGTTTACTCTGAGTCTCAGCCCTATCTGTCGCTGTTTTAGGTCTGGTAGATTTAGATTTGGTGAAGGCCCAATTTGGATATCCACAGGCCTTCAGGGCTGTTCTCAGGTGCTGATTTTCATTCTTTTTGGAATCCATGGAGGTGGGGATGGTTTCTGCTCTGTGTGACAATGTCCTGATGACTCCTAGTTTGTGCTGCAGTGGATGGTGGGAGTCAAACATCAGATATTGATCTGTGTGTGTGGGTTTCCTGTAGATAGTAGGGGTAGTATTTTAAATTTGCTTATGACATTCATATTTACCAGATAGTTGAAAATAACATACACCTTCCCCAAGTTCATCAGCTAAACAGAGGTTTTATTCTTAGTTTCAAGACCAATTTAGCATGGATGAAGCAATGCTTTTCAGAACCATAAGTTCATAGTGTCTGAATATATAAAATTAGGTATCCAGTTCTTTAGAACCCCTTGTAACCCACAGAGCATGAGCTTCAGAAGGGAGAGCAAAGTCTATTAAGAATACATGTATATTTTTTTTCTGCAGAAGTGCAATTAAGTAACTTTGGACTCATTAATCATTAATGTGTTTTATTTCATCTCAGAATGTGTTAGGTGGGCTGAAAAGGCTCACTCGCTGCTAAGGGGAACTGTGGATTTCTCACCTGAAGTTCAGCTTGATGGCACTTCCGCTGTCCTGAATTGTGGAAAGGCAGGGAGAAAGTTCAAAATCACAATCTTGGCACATTGTACATTTATGGATGCCTGGTCACAATCTTAACCATGTTATATATCCATCCAAACACTTTTGAGTTTCTCAGTATCTCCTCTCCCGAAGCTAGCTTATTTGTTTGGGGGCTTGGCAGCACAAGAGACTGCATTCTCAATGAGCACAGCAAGAACATTAAGCAGATAAATCTTTACATTGAGGCTCCCTGGGAATAATCCAGACATTATTTATAAAGGATTCCCCCAGGAATCTCCTGAATCTCTTGAAACAGCCACAGCTACAGGCTTGCTCCTGGTGTTTTCCTAAGGACATCATCATTCACATGAGAGACCATATTGTCATTAACAATACAGTGTTCTCTGCATTATGGCTTTCTCTAGCTCTACTCCCTTGCCCATCCTAAAAGATGGAAGTCAACTGCCAAGTACTGTCTGGGCAGGAAGAAAAAAATCCATGTGCTGATCACACTTCAGTGGGTTAAATACATAGTGCAAACTTTTTTTTTAATCAACTGTAATATTAAACCCAGCGACAGACATGAACTTATGTGTATATGCAATATTTTCATGTAGTATCAGTATATTGAGCTGTCATCATTGCGGAATTTTTAATCACGTTGTCTTTGTGTAGTTTATGTTGTTCATATACCATGCACAGTCTTGAGTTCAACAGTGGCAAGGGAACACAGATTACATGTGTTAGTAATATAATGTTTTGTGGTTCTGACATTAAAGCCTCCCCAAAACATGGAGCTAAACTAGAACTATTAGAATTATTAACACCAGCAATAATTTCTTTTTGTCCTTTTATTGTGAAGTAGCTTTATGGCTTAGATAAAGAGAACATTTCAAGCTGCATTAATTTAAAGTTTCCCTGTCAGTTCCCGGAGTATAGAGTAGAAAGAGGTAAAGTTATCAAGACTTTCATCAGATGTCTAATGTTGGAAAGTGAGATTGGCTGTCAGAACTATTTAAGGAAAATTAAACTTTACTTCTTCTCCATACTCCACTGAGAGCTGTTTGAGTCTTTGTTAGGCATACTAAGCTTTTAAATGAAGTCATGTCACTGTACAATAAGCCATTGTGTTTTATTACCTGATCTGGTTTCTGGTGAGGAGCAGTCTCTTCCACTATTGCCCATCTAAGGAGGGACTAGGACTAGTCATTAGAGAAGGCACACTGTTGACATGATGTATTTAACAGTGTATTGTACTGTATTGAAATGTATTCACTACTTTTTTACAGTCCTCTTGGGACATCACTGACTTTCCAGCCACCAGAAATCAGTGATGTGGAACAGAAATGTAGAAAAACACTCAATATAAATTAACCATATGATGGTTTTGGAGGTAAACTTGACTTAGTGCCCTTTTGGAATATCTGTGTACACTCTTTCATACATTGCTACCCAAAGGATTTCGATTAGCTCTGCTTTTTTTTATCAATCTTCAGCAAATACTGGGCATCTTTCATTGTACTATATACATAGCATTTTCACACAAGGCCAAAGAAGTGCCAAAGAACAATATGTTGTTATGTAAATAGAACTTACTGAAGAGAAGGATGCACCTTGCACATTTTATTCAGGTTTGGATACCACACTAAGAAGCATATTGACAAGCTTAAGTGAGGACTGAAGAGATCAATGGACATCATCAGAAATAGAGAAAACAATCCTATGTGAAGATATTGAAAATTATGTTTTAGCCTGGAGAATAGAATATTAAACTGAGGGACAACATGATAGTATTTTTCAAATCCATGAAGGGAGGACAGATGAACCAGGAGGCAAGATGAATTTCCCAGGCAAAATCATCAGTTGCATGTTTGGAGAAACATCTAGCAATCTTAGCGGTCACTCGTAGCCAAGTAAGATTGTCTTCCAGGGGTAAAATCTTACCAGTGGATCCGTAAGTGGCTGTAAAGGCCAATTCTGGATCCGCACAACCTCCCACAATGAGGGCATAGGTTTCCAGGTGGAAGACGGTCACGATGAGGGTTTGCTTGATGTGCCTTCCTCTTAGCTCGTTTCTCCCTTTCGCCCTGTACTCATGCTTCTTCAAAGTCCGTAGCGCCTTTAATAAAGGCTGACCTCCAATTGAAATGCTCATGAGTTAGGGCTTCCCAGTTCTCAATGCTGATATTACATTTTTTTAAATTAGCTTTGATAGTATCTTTGAATCTCTTGTGCTGTCCACCAATATTCCATTTTACATTCTTAAGTTGGGAATAAAGTAGCTGCTTTGGAAGACGATGGTCAGGCATTCGAACATGGCCAGTCCAGTGAAGTTGATGTTGGATGGTCATTCTTTCAATGCTGGTGGTCTTTGCTTCTTCCAATATGCTAACAGTAGTCTGCCTATCTTCCCAAGTAATTTGCAGAATTTTTTGGAGGCAGCATTGATGGAATCTTTCAAGAAGTTGGAGGTGGCGTTTGTAGAGGGTCCATGTTTCACAGGCGTACAAAAGGGTTGGTAGTACAATGGGTTTCTAAACAAGCATTTTGATCTCCCTGCGAATGTCCCAATCCTCAAACACTCTACGCTTCATTCGAGAAAAAGCTACACTCGCAGAGCTCAGACGATGCTGAATTTCAGCGTCGATGTCAGCTTTTGTAGATAGATGGCTGCCAAGATAAGAAAAGTGGTCGACATTTTCTAGTAACACACCTTTAAGCTGGATTGATGGTGCTGCAGAGGGATTGCTGCACATCTAGCAATAAAAGTGAAGTGACAATGGAACCAGCAACCAGGGAGCTGTGAGAGAGAAGGTATTCAAGCAGAAGGATGGAGACAGAGGTCATGGTCTCCAACCCTAGTTTTGAACTGATTTGTCTATGCTCAACTGTACTTTTGTTGAAAGCCTGAAATGGAACAGATTGATTTTCCAAATTTATTTGGAAATCCAAATTAAATCAAAGTTGACCCTGTAGTATGTATCGGTTTAAGCTTTTTGGGTTTTTTTTTTGTTTTGTTTTTGGTCTACAAATATCTTCTGCAATTCTCCTTGTACATAAAAATATGAATGAGATGAATTTCTCTTCAACCCTCTTTCCTTGGTTCTGTCCCAGGTTATTGTGCTTTCCGATCTGCCTTCTCTACTTTTGGCTTCTGCTCTTTCCTTCTTTTCTCACTCTGCAACTATCTGTATCCATTGCAGTCTTTGCCCCTTTAGCTCTACCCACTATTCTCTTTCCTGTTTGTGATACCAAGTTGTATTTAGTCTTGGTAGCTAGGCTGGTCTATGACCAAAATAAAGTTTTGAAATCTTGAATGCTTTGTACAGCACATTTGAAGCTTTCCAGACTAACACACAAGAAACCTGCTCAGGTTAAAAAGGCAAAGCTACCATCAAAGATGCAAAAGCCAAAGGCATCTCTTCCATAAACATCTATCCAGGGATGTATAATCTTGAACTTCAGATTGATTATTACTGCCTTGCCCCTCCAGTCCAAACAAGGGTGGTGCTGAATAGGTAAAATATCTGCTAAGGTTATTGACATTCTTTTGATGATACTATGGTTGGCATCAAGTTGTATTATTAGTAACATTTTGCTGAGAAAAAGGACAAAAGTCTATTTGCTGTTGCTCCTCTTTCAGACTGTAATAAGGCCATTTGTTTTCTTAGCCTAAGAAGGAGGGAGGGAGGGAGGAGATTTAATTAGTATTTAAAACAAACTCATTAGTCAGATGCTAGGAACATGAACTTGAAAGGTTTTTTGACAAAGACAAAGAGACAGGTTATTTTCCTTGTTGCAATTTATTCCCCAATTAACCATTCCTGCATGCTTGTTGGATGAGACCAAGAAATAAAATGATTGGGGGAAAGGAACAGTGAGAGGGATAATTGTCCCTGAGACTAAAGATGAAATGATGTTCCCACGGAGTATCCTTTTGGCTTAATGATGTGATTATCATTATTTCTGATGTTGAGGCTATGAGTGGCATTGCTTAGGTAGATGAAATGGTACCAAAGTTTTACAGAAGTTCAAAAAGAGCCCTGGGAAGAATGCATTAAGGGGGAGGGAATATATCTGAAAGGAGCTAAAAGGCTCAGTCGGCCTGGAATGCTGACCTCCAGTTAGAAGGGGAATGCAGAAATGGAAAATAGGAGGATAATTGACATACAACTACTTCCACCATCAGTTTAAAGCTCTTATTCCAGATCCCTTTTATTTGCCTCTTATAATGCTTTTAGGTGGAGCAATCATTCCAGTCTTAGTAATAAAACAAAATTCAAAATGTTACTGGAAACTCTAGTAATGGTTCCATGAGGGTAATCTTCAAGAGTCAAAGCAACCCTAGCAGATCAAGAAAATATGGGCAGCAGAAATGCTCTAGCCTGACTTTTTGGCTAACCAAGAATATGTAGAGTAGCTATGTAACTTTCAGCTACCATCTCTAAAATTGTCCCCCTTTCAGAGTTTGCTTTTGTAGCTATCAACCCTTCTGTTTCTTTTAACTTTGCTCTCTGACATCTTTGCTCTGTTTCCCACTTATTCCTCCTCCCCTTTATCTTCTGCTTGAACTCATCCCTATTTAGCTGCCCAATCCAGAAGCAAGTTTCAGTAAGCATGAGTCTTTGTCCAATTAACCATATCAATTTCTATTTCCTTTGCACCACACTGGCCCTAACTGTAGGGACTCCATGCAATTGTCCTCTATCTTTTCTTCTTAAAAGCATCTCTGAAGCTTTGAGGAGTAAACAGAAATTATAACAGAATGTAGGTACAAGAGAGGTAATAGGCACAGTTTTGTACACAGACTCTTAAGTTTCCTAACTTGGTCTATATTTCATGATTATGGCTTTCTGGAACACCTTTGGCAACCCATTTTTTAAAAAAACTATATATATATATATAATGAATTCTTCTTTAGCTATACCAGCAATAATAAAAGAGTTTATTCAATATTATTTTCTGTAGAATGATATAGTATTTTGGTTAGGTCTCTCCTCTTGACATTTATTCATTTGTAAATTCATTCATTCATTTTTGTTTGTTTAAAATGTGTATGCTGCCCAATCCCGTTATAGCTCTAGGAAGCTTATAAAAATGTAATAAGGCAATCATAATCATAAAAATATCATTAAAACAAGAAATCATCAATCATTAGATTAAATGATTAAAACATTAAATGGCCTGGATAAATGGATATATTTTGAGCCCCTCCAATGTTGTAATAAGGAGATATTGCTTCAGTCTCATTAGTAATATAAGTTTTATAACTACAGATAAAGCAGAAATAATTGTTGATTTTGAATGTATTTGTGCCAAAATGGTAGAACTGCTCCATTCAGTAACTTAAGCATGTGGGATTGACTGTTTAGGAATAGGTCTACTTAATGAAAAGTTGTTGTTCATTCATCAGAGATGAATTATCTTCCTTGAGTTAATAGGGCTTTGTTGTAACACAGGGGTGGGGAACCTTTTTTCTGCCAAGGGTCATTTGGATATTTATAACTGGGGACCGGGGGGTGGGGGCAGGGTTTCTGGGATTTCCACGGACCGAGGGCCGGAGTTTGCGGGCAGGAGCCAATCACAAGCACTGGGGGGTGGGGTCTGCAGGCAGAAGCCAATTGCGTGGAAGGGGTGGGGTTTGCGGGTGGAAGCCCTGTGGGCCTTAGGCGGGAGCCCCGTGGGCCATATACGGCCCGCGGGCCTGACGTTGCCCACCCCTGTTGTAACACGTGCATTTTATCTCTTTCATGCTCTTTCATACTTGTTTCCATTTTCAAAGTACTGCACCCTTTGTACAGTTACGATGACTTTTAAGTAATCACTGAATTGCGTGGTAAATCAGAAATTCATTAAATAAAGGAATACATTCCCATTCTATACTTTTTTAAGGTGTTTGTTAATATAAATGTATTTTATTATAACTTACTTTAGATGATTAAAAGTGGATTAGTTTTTTCAAGAAAATAAAATGAAAAAAAGTGAACAAAATCCTTGTGAGTTTTGGAAATTCAGGAGGTATCTTTGGGTAGACAAATAAAGTTGTGTATGGGTTTTTAAAGACTTTACAGTTGGATCAAAACTGTTTTTTTTTTTCTTCTTCTCTTAGCAGAAAGGAAAATTCTGACTTTGAATGTTCAGACTCAGCCAACATATAAAACAATATCCAATGTTGTTGGGTATTTAAAAGGAGCTACAGTTCCTGGTAGGTTTATCTTTATTTCTCCATGTGCTAATTTCTGCAAGTCACTTGCCACATTACCGAACAAGAACAGAGTTACACAACTTATTTCTGGACTGAGTAAGTCCTCTCATAGAAGTCACATTTAGCTTGGAGGAAACTACCTTTTACTCCAGACCTTTAGCAAACAGAAAGTGAGAGACTGTGATCACCGGTTGTTTCAACTGACTTTAGATATGGTGAGCCCAGATATCTGGGTTACTTCCAGAAATATAGTAATTACTGAATTGCTGAAAACCATGCAAGAGAAATCTAATCACTTAAGCCAGTTTAGATCCATTTTAGTTGGTTGCAATAACTACTCAGCCCTATGTCCTTCCAGATAAGTTCATTCTGCATTATAAACTATGTTGTTAGCAAAGATGTTGAGATCTCTCTCATCCGTCGGAGGAGATGGGCGGTGAGAGAAATTTGAACAATTTGAACAATAAATAAAAATGACTCTTGAATCCCGCTGACTACTATGGCAAACAACAGCTGTGACACAGCTGGCAAGAATGGGAAAGCTTACCCATACAATCAATGTTTGGAAGGACTGTTGCTTGTGCTGCTTAATTAGTAAAAGCATTTGCTGGTGCATGTTTTTCAGATAGATATGTCATAGTTGGCAGCCACCACAGCAGTTTGCATGGTTACAGTAGTGAGCAGTGGGCTCATGGCACAGCAGTGATGACTGCACTTATTCAAGCCTTGATGAGGAAGGTGAAGAAAGGCTGGAGGCCTGAGCGGACTATCATTTTCTGCTCATGGGGAGGAACCATGTTTGGCAAGATTGGTTCCTACGAATGGGCAGAGGTAAGAATATTTACAGGTTTCTTTTTTAACCCAAGGGGATCTGGAGTTCCAATAGATCCAATACCAAGGATTAGAATTATTGAGTATTTGCTAAGTCCCTTGTCCTATGGATCTTCCTGGCCTCCTCTTGCTAAATGTTATTCTTTGAGCATGTTCTTTTCTTCCTTCTCAGAGATGTTCTCTAAACCTGCAGTCAGTGACAAAAATGAAAACTAAGTCTGAGCTGCATCTCCCACTTGCTTTACATGCTCAGTGATTGTATCCAGAAGGATGAATGAGTAAGCAGTGGTATCTATGAAGAAAAAGAGGGGGCGATGATACTCAAAGACTCCCCAGATGTGCAGCTTTTGCCAATTGCCATTATGTCTATCGTCTAAATCAGTGCTTTCCAAAGTCCCGCCGTTGGCAACATACCAATGGTGGTGTGCAGAGCGGCGGCAGCGGCCTCATGTGTCGCGCTAAAACCCGGAAGCGCTGATGGCATGCTGCCGCCACTGCTGCCACCACCGTGCCCCCGCTGCAGGGGCGGCGGCGATGTGCCATCAGCACTTCCGGGTTTTGTCACGACACACTAATGTGTCGTGACACACAGTTTGGAAAGCTATGGTCTAAATTAATATCACTATCAAATTAACTGGGTGATGACTCCAATGATTTGAGTCGTAGCCAAGAATCTAAGAGTCATGGTGGTATTATTGAAAAATGTAAACTGTTATAAGTAGGATCGCCTTTTGCAAAATTAATGGTGTCAAGTCCAATAAGTTTAAATTTTTTAAATATTTGTTTAATCTTTTTGGTATGGCACCAAAAGCTTCAGTTTTGATCTGCATGACAATTAATTTTTTTCCTCCAGAATCTTTTGACCTCAATTTGCAAAGCACAGTTGTTTTTCATCAATTCAACTGTCTCCAGAATTGCCACATCAGTGGACCTCACCTGCTTCTTTTCTATAACAGTAATGCCTGGTGTGTTATGTTCTAAGTGCCTATTAGCTTGAATTCTGAAATCCCACAAAATGTTTTCCTCATTTTGCAACAAGTTTCAGGCATGTAAATCCAGTTTTTTTTTTTTTTTGCAAACAATAAATTTGGATTTTCTACATAAATTTCAATAGACAATTTTTGTAACCCTATCACGGTTCTGCTTGTGGTGGTGGTGATTATGACGATGCTTTATAAATAAGGTACTTGTCAGAATGGAATCTGAGCTCTGCAGCAACGGCGGGAAAATTGCAACAGAGCTCAATTCAGCAGCAAATCTAGAGCGGGAAAACTAGGAGCAGCTGATTGGCAGTGATCAAGGGGTAGAGCCACCACTGCCTATCAGCGCCACAGAACAAAGTGTAGGAAACTGCGCCAAAATGAAAGCAAGCCAATTGGCTGCTATTCCAAAATGGCGGGAAGAAATGAAAATAAAAAGACGACTGAAGGAGGAATGGGTTGTTGGGGACAACCGTTCACTCAGCTCCGTTTCCAAGTCTCCAGCCAAAGCCTCGGCAGAAACCAAACCTGGAAGAAAGACTGAAGCCTTGCCTTTCCAGCCCGCTATGGAATCCTGCCTTCCTGCACCTTCTTTGCCTGTCACCACTTCAGATCCCACCTTGCCTTTCCAGCTACCACTACACCCAGCCGCCCAGCGCCTTCTTTGCCTGACGTCGCTTTGGACCCTACCTTGTCCTTCTAGCCACTGCTGAATCTTGCCATCCTGCACTCTCTCCGCCATCACCGCTTACAATCCTGCCTTGCTCTCCCCACCGCCACCAGATCCTACCTTCCTGTGCCCTCTCTGTCCGCTGACACTTCCCTACTGCTTCGTCCTTCCAGCTCACCACCAGACTCTGTTTTTGTCAGAGGGAGCGTGCGGAGATGGAGCGGCCTGCCTCTCTCCTAGGCACCAGTGATCCACGTACTATGCAGTAAATAGACTCCAAACAGAAGTTATATCAAATATCCTATTTACTTTATATACATACGTATTTACAGATCACTTCCACAAGTAACAAATGATACACCATCAACGATACAGCTTTCACGAGGAAAAATGGGAATAATGGGAACTGAGAATGTCCCTGTATATATAGTGAACCTGACCAATCACATTATAGGTCACTCTCGTTATTCACCACACCCAACCTAACTCTAAGCACCTGTTGAATGAGTCACACATGACACATCATTCCTACAACAATGGCTGCTAATTGGGTGACTGTGCAGAATATTTCACCTTTTACCTAGAAATCAAGCCTCTCTGTATAATTTATATCTAGAAGTAAATTCCTGGGTTTATCAAACCCCAACATGTTTTGTCACCTGGAGAGAGATGTTGCTGGAACCCCATCGCATCGCTGCATCCTTACAGCCTCACAGCTGTTCTGGGCTCCATTCTGCCTTGCCTTCGTGCTGTCTAGTGACACTTGCCGTGCTGTCTTCTCATCTGCGGAGCCGGTCTTTGTTGCGGAAATCTTCTCTCTGACACTCTAGCCTTGTCTTGCCATGCCCCCTACGTTGCCAAGTGAGTCCTGCCTTGCTGTATCCTGCTCCTTCATCTGAGTCTTGTCTCACTGTGTTCTTCATTGCCGGCTGAGTTCTGCTCCTCGCTTCTTCAGTTCCAGAGTGGTTCCTGTCTAGTCCTCTTTTGAGTTTGTGTTCACCCTGCCAGTTACTACGTATCATTCATTGGCAATCACTCGTAGCCAAGTAAGATTGTCTTCCAAGGGTAAAATTTTAACAGTGGATCCGTAAGTGGCTATAAAGGCCAATTCTGGATCCGCACAACCTCCCACAGTGAGGGCATAGGTTTCCGGGTGGGAGACGGTCATGATGAGGGTTTGCCTGACGTGCCTTCCTTTTAGCTCTTTTCTCCCTTTCGCCCTGTACTCGTGCTTCTTCAAAGTCCATAGCGCCATTAATAAAGGCTGACCTCCAATTGAAACGCTCATGAGTTAGGGCTTCCCAGTTCTCAATGCTGATATTACATTTTTTAAAATTAGCTTTGAGAGTATCTTTGGATCTCTTTTGCTGTCCACCAATATTCCGTTTTCCATTCTTAAGTTGGGAGTAAAGTAGCTGCTTTGGAAGACGATGGTCAGGCATTCGAACAACATGGTCGGTCCAGCAAAGTTGATGTTGGATGATCATTGTTTCAATGCTGGTGGTTTTTGCTTCTTCTAATACGCTAAATGTAAACATGGACCCTCTACAAAGTTACTACGTATACCAGTCTTGCTTCACCACAATTTGAGATTTAAGAACTAGTCAGTTCCTTGCTGGGCTTGTCACCAAGGGTGTTCAATGAAATAATTGTAATCTGTAAATAAAGCTGTTGAATCAATCCAGTGTGTCAAGCAACCTATCAGAACAGGACAGTACTTACTTAACAAATGTTTTTTTAAAAACTTTATTTAGACATCACTAAAATAGACATTCACAAAGACTTACAACACATTTACAACATTCAACTATTTACAACAATATTCACAATCAAAAGGTACACATATAACACTTAATTTAAAAAGACTTCCTGTTTCTTTTACGAAGAAACTTTCTAATATCAATTTAATATTTACTGATTTTTCTAATATATTATACCCTCCCTTTATTATTTTCTTCTTCTATATTTTTCTTTGTTTTACAATGATGATTTTATATTATAGTCCTCTTGCAGAAATTCCAGAAAGGGTTTCCATATAAGATCATAATCTTCCATTTCTTTGCCTTTTACTAAGTTCGTTAATTTGTCCATCTGTGCAATTTCCAGGACATTAATTATCCATTCTTCAGTTGATGGAATATCTTCTTCTTTCCAATGTTTCGCGTATATTATCCTTGCTGCAGTAGTCAGATGTTGTATTAATTTTTTATAGTCCTTCTTTATCTTTATGTTCATGAGGCCCAATAAATATAATTCTGGTTTTTTTCTATATTGATTTTTGTTATTTTACAAATATTATCATGAATTTTTCCCCAATATTTTTTAATTTTTTTACAGGACCACCACATGTGATAAAAAGAACCCACCTTCATATTGCATTTCCAACACATATTTGAGTTTATGCATTTCATTCTGTATAATCTCTCTGGAGGCAAATACCACCTAAAGATCATTTTATAACTATTTTCTCTCAAATTGTTACTTGAAGTAAATTTAATATTTCTCATCCAAATAATTTGCCAATCCTCGTAACTAATTTCTCTATCTAAATTCTCTTCCCATTTTGTGATTAAGTAAGTACTTACTTAACAAATGTTGAGACATTAATAGTGTAAGGACCCCTAATCATTAGCTAATGATGTTTGTGTATATGTGTCCATGTGTTTTCAATTAATCAGGAAATAAACAAAATCAGCACATACTGAATCATGTTATTATGAGGTGAGCATTTGAGTAGAGGTGTCATCTAATGAAATGATCCTATTCAGATACATGATAAGAGAATTAAGGCAAATGGACATGCTCACCTTGTTTCTGTCAGCCACCACCAATTCCACTCCTCCTATTTAAAGTCCCAGAAGTGATCCTAGAAAATGAATGCCCCCTGGACTTTGGTGGAATATATTTTATTACTGACAAATGGAAGTTAGATTTCCATCCCCCAAATCCCCAGTGGGAAACTGATGCTCTTCAGAACAAATAAAGAAACAAAATCTCTTAGGTAAAAATTTTGGGACAAGAAGTGTTCTTTCAAATAGTAAAAATGAGATGTTTACATAGCTGAGTAAAACAGTGTAGGCAGTTTTCTGAACCCATCAATTTACTCAGTGGCAAGTGACAATTAGCACCACCAAAAAAAGTGAATAAGATATTAAAAGACATGTAGATGGAAACTGACCATCTACAGCTATTACTCTACATCAATGCAGGTGATTAATCACAAGTACTTTTTAAAGCCTCCTCCTCTAATTTGTAGTCAATTAAAATGTACTTTAACAGCAAGCAGACACTAGGTTGTGTCAACTGAATGTTGAATTTAGCAAATGGAAATAATTTTCTAGATGCATCTTGGAATCCACTGAGAGTAGAAGAATGCTTAATGAGACAGTCTGTCAGTCAATCACTGACCAGAGGGAACTGGATAAATAAGCAATAAGGACAATCGAGGTAGGTGGTTAATTGGTACATGCCTGTTGGTCAGATCAAACAATAAAACTTCCGGGAGGGAAAAACTGGATGAACAATAGTAAAACTCAAGTTAGACATATACCTGCCTGTTGGATTGGAATATTGGGATACTTAAGCAGAATAAAAGTACATGTTTCATCTCTTTTCTAAAGAAACCAAGCAATTCAGTTGTAATGGACATTTATTTGTTCAGTCTGGCAGCTTTGAGTCAATATGTTTCAGTTCATAATTTTAAATTTATAACTCCTAGCTAGAGCCAGTTTGGTGTATTGGTTAAGGCATCAGGCTAGAAACTGGGAGACCGTGAGTTCTAGTCCCGTCTTGGGCATGAAGCCAGCTGGGTGACCTTGGGCCAGTCACACACACACAGCCATAGGAAGGAGGCAATGGCAAGCCACTTCTGAAAAATCTTGCCAAGAAAATTGCAGAGACATGATTGAACAGATTAAAAAAAAACTCCTAGCTAGCTTAATCAAGTAACATACCAAATATGGCAATTATGCTTAACCTTTATATTACTAATTTTTAATGTATGTATTGGCATATATACTTCAAACAATATTACACTCTGCCTCTCCAAAGCAGCAATGTAGTGGTTTAGTTTAAGTAAGGACATAAAAAATTTAATTGTCTCAGTCACATATTCAGAAAATATGTTTAGGATCACAGCCTTGGTTCAGAGTTTACACACTGAAAGAAGATACAGATTTCCTTCCTTAGCCTCTCTTGTTATGATGCAACACTCATAACATACTCTGATAGGGAAGTCCTGATTGGCGCAAGTTCTGCATCAATCAATCAATCAATCAATCAATCAATCAATCATCTATATATCTTTCTACAGGAGAAACTAGTATTTTAGCCACACTGCTTTTGATTCTATGCATTAGGTTTTTTAATTCAAAAGTATATTCTGTTTCTCATTTTTAAAATCCCAAAGCTCTTTATCAAAATAATAAAAATCAAAGATGAAACAGAGATAAAAGCAGAGTAAAAGAAGAGTTTACAAAGAATAAAAACAGAATTAAAAACATTCCATTAAAAAAAAAGCAAGACAAAATGGTTGCGGAGGGAAATTAAAAGATGGGTCTTTAAAAGATGCACCAAAGACATCAGCATTGTGGGTCTGGTGTATCTCAAAGGAAAGATAATTCCACAAGACAGGAAAACTCCAGATGAAGCTTTCTCCATGGCATCACCAACTAATATTAGGCAAATGGCGTTTAAAAAGCAGGGATTCCTCCAAAGGATTCTGAGCTTCTGACATTTTTTAAGTATAAAATCAGTGCTCACATCAATCTTAACATAATCACATGAAAATTAATATATTTTTCCACTTCTCAACTCAACTGGGGATAAAATCTGTGATTAGACTATTTGTCAAGCTCCACATGTTTGGTTTTCCGTGTGTGTGTGTGTGTGTGTGTGTGTGTGTGTGTGTGTGTGTGTGTGTGTGTGTATATATATATATATATATATATATATATATATATATATTTCTATAATATGGAAAATGAACTACAGATGTAGTTCGGCTTGGGCCCCTTTTCCAAGTTTGGAATTCTAAAACAAAATGAAAAGTAAAAGGGGTTGATTTGCGAACATGGTAGACAAAAATTTAAAAACTTGCTTGGCACACACATATGCACACACATATACATATTAGGACATAATGTAAAGGTGTGTAAATAAACCTGTAAAGGTAAAGGTTCCCCCTGCACATTTGTGCAGTCGTGTTCTACTCTAGGGGCCGGTGCTCATCTCTGTTTGTTAGCCGAAGAGCTAGCGTTGTCCGAAGACGCTTCCACGGTCATGTGGAATGCTGTTACCTACCCACCGAAGTGGTACCTATTAATCTACTTGCATTTGCATGCTTTCGAATTGCTAGGTTGGCAAGAGCTGGGGCTAGTGAGGGAGCTCACTCCATCATGCGGGACTAGGGATTCAAACCTCCAAACTTGCGATCTTCTGATCAACAAGCCTGGCGTCTTACCTGCTGAGCCACCACACCCCCTTTAAAAGAAACCTGTACCTCAAGGAAAAAAAAACAGGTACAAATTTTCATAGGGATTTAAAGAAAATTTGCATCTAAACTGGAACTGAACACTTTTCTTTCCATTGGCCCTACTGGCAGGGATTGCTTTTTCTAAGTAGATACTTTATAAATTAATAATATCCACTTTAATCACTAAAGACGCTGTTTCTGCTTCGCTTGCAAATTCTAATAGCAGGATTTTACAGACATGCCACCTACAATAAAGCTGGACTGCTCTGAAATTGAAGGTACATGGAAAGTGTGCAGATATTCTTGGGCCTGAGTGTAAGCAATGTGGAAACATTACCAAAGCCTTATTCTTGTAACTGAATTATGGGTTTACAGTAAGCTGTGAAAAATATGGAGAGAGGGTACTGTTGTGACCAGGTACCAAAAGGATTCGTACAACTGCCTAAGAGCAAAATTTCTTTAGTTCCACTTCAAATGATCCTTGCATCAAACATAATTGTGTTATACCCCTTTTGCGCAATGCAAAGAGCCTCTTCATGGAACAAACAGTTCATTACTGGGTAGGCAATGGGAAATAATTGAAATCTGCCTTTGCTTTCAAAAACATAATCAAATGACAACATTGGAGAAACGATGCCACTCACATCTACAATATGGGTGTCTGGTTAGAAACATCAAGCACTTTGTCTTCTAATTATTATATTTGAAGTTTGATGCGGAAAATAAGCAACTTTTTCAAAAACAAAACATTCTTTCTATTATTTCAGAGGATGTAATGTTTTGATTCTCTGCTTAGAACTGTAGTCATTCTTAATTCCTTCCAGCCTCATTTTTCATTTTGTTCATTTGAGAAATGGAATTATAATCCCACAAGAGAGAAATTAAATAAAGACGTCCTTTCAAGTTCCTAAAATGATATTCTATGAAAATTGAATTAAATATTACTTGGGGAATTGAAGTTGGTGGAAAAACATGACTTGGGTTCCCCCTTCCCTCCATTTCAAAGGACTACAACAAGAATGCAGGTCTTAATTAGGATCTGGCTTTTTATCATCCGTTTGTGTTTTAGGACCTCGGGAACGTTCTCCAGAGGAATGCAGTGGCATATGTGAGTCTCCATGATCCAATTAGAGGCAAAGGCATTTTATACTCCATAGCATCTCCTTCTGTTCAGCAACTAGCAACTGACATTACAAAGGTAAGTGTCTTCTTATATGATGTTTCTAATGTAGGTTTGATAGGAGGATTCAAATTTAATTGGCATTCTATAATTCTTTTGGACATTTCCAAAAGTTTCAATCGCTGAAAGTGATAAATGTTCCATAAGTTCAATATTTAACCTCTGAAATGCTTATAGAATGCTAAGGCAAATACAAATACCATGGTAAATTTAATATACCATATTAAATAATAGGGTATCAGATCCTCAAGATAATATTTCTTAGAGAAAACAGAAAAGGAAAACTCATTTCTGAAATCTGGAACTGTTAAACTTTAAGAAAGGAACAAATCTAATAAGAGGACAATTTTCCCCTTTGATTTAGGGCAACAGACATTTGCATACTTCTTCTTCTTGGCGATCACTCGTAGCCAAGTAAGATTGTCTTCCAAGGGTAAAATCTTAACAGTGAATCCGTAAGTGGCTGTAAAGGCCAATTCTGGATCCGCACAACCTCCCACAATGAGGGCATAGGTTTCCGGGTGGAAGACGGTCATGATGAGGGTTTGCTTGATGTGCCTTCCTCTTAGCTCGTTTCTCCCTTTCGCCCTGTACTCATGCTTCTTCAAAGTCCATAGCGCCTTTAATAAAGGCTGACCTCCAATTGAAATGCTCATGAGTTAGGGCTTCCCAGGTCTCAATGCTGATATTACATTTTTTTAAATTAGCTTTGATAGTATCTTTGAATCTTTTGTGCTGTCCAACAATATTCCGTTTTACATTCTTAAGTTGGGAATAAAGTAGCTGCTTTGGAAGACGATGGTCAGGCATTCGAACAACATGGCCAGTCCAGTGAAGTTGATGTTGGATGATCATTGTTTCAATGCTGGTGGTTTTCGCTTCTTCTAATACACTAACATTGGTCCGCCTATCTTCCCAAGTAATTTGCAGAATTTTTCGGAGGCAGCGTTGATGGAATCTTTCAAGAAGTTGGAGGTGGCGTTTGTAGAGGGTCCATGTTTCACAGGCGTACAGAAGGGTTGGTAGTACAATGGCTTTGTAAACAAGCATTTTGGTCTCCCTGCGAATGTCCCGATCCTCAAACACTCTACGCTTCATTCGGGAGAAAGCTACACTCGCAGAGCTCAGGCGATGCTGAATTTCAGCGTCGATGTCGGCTTTTGTAGATAGATGGCTGCCGAGATAAGAAAAGTGATTGACATTTTCTAGTGACACACCTTTAAGCTGGATTGATGGCGCTGCGGAGGGATTGGTTCGAACTTGCTGGTAAAGCACTTTGGTTTTTTTAATGTTAATCGAGAGGCCGAGCTTTTCATATGCTTCTGCAAAGATGTTTAGGATAGTTTGAAGATCTTCCTCGGAGTGTGCACAGACTACGTTATCATCAGCATATTGAGTTTCTATATCAGAAGTTGTAATTACCTTATTTTTTGCTTTCAGCCTACTAAGATTAAAAAGCTTTCCATCTGTTCGATATATAATTTCTACACCAGTAGGAAGTTTCTCTTCAACAAGGTGTATAATCATAGTGATGAAGACAGCAAATAAGGTTGGAGCAATAACACATCCCTGTTTAACGCCGGATTCCACTTTAAATGGATCGCTTTGAGAGCCATTGTTATTCAGGATTGTTGCCATCATGTCGTCATGGAGTAGCCGCAAGATATTCACAAATTTATTAGGGCATCCAATTTTCAGAAGGATGGTCAAGAGAGCAGTACGATTTACAGTATCAAAAGCTTTAGTCAGATCAATAAACGCCATGTACAGAGGGCAGTTTTGCTCCTTGCATTTTTCTTGAAGCTGTCATGCAGTTAAGATCATATCCACTGTTCCCCTGGAAGGGCAGAAGCCATTTTGCATTTCAGGGAGGATGTCTTCTGATATAGATAGGAGATGGTTTGCGAGGATCCTTGCGAGGATTTTGCCTGCTGTAGCTAGAAGGGAGATGCCTCGATAGTTTCCACAGTCTGTTCTATCACCCTTTTTAAAGAGAGTGATAATTATGGCATCCCTAAAGTCTGCTGGAATCTCCTCCCTCATCCAGATTTTTTCGATGAGCTTATGAAGTTATTGTGTAAGTTCAGGCCCGCCTTCTTTAAAGACTTCAGCAGGAATCCCATCAGGTCCACTAGCTTTGTTATTCTTCATTTGATTAGTGGCTTTACTGACTTCCTCCAAACTAGGGGGTACTGCAAGCTCATCTCTTATTTGTTTTTGAGGGATTTGCAAGAAGTGCAAATGAGTCAGGACTGAATCTATATCCACCGCCCATGTGCTGGTCCATGACTAGTGGCTTCCGGTTTTCACAGTCCTGCCCCCATTGCCATTCGTCAATCGCCATAGGACTTTTGGTTGGTTTCGGTTTAGTGTGGTTGGAAGACGCCTGTGCGTGAATTTGTTTTATGTGTGGAGATTGGTGCACAACGATCAGCACACAAACTTCACAGAAAAAGGCTCTAATCCAATGGCATGGATACCATGATGATTGGTGACCTTTTATCTGCTGCAGCCTTCATCCGCCTTCGCAGCCGTTGTAACAATACACCTTGTTATCTTCCGCCTGTTCTGCCGTTGAGGACTTTCTTGGATCGTTCTTTGTCTGGTTCCTCCCCCTGGACCTTACTGCCATGGCTGACCCTACCAGGAGTACATGACTCCTGACGGCTTCGCTCACAGGGTTCATTGGAACACAGAAGCCCACTCACCACAAGGTGACGATCCAGCGAGTGAGATATGAAATCTGGAACTGTTAAACTTTAAGAAAGGAACAACTCTAATAAGTGGACAATCTTCCCCTTTGATTTAGGGCAACAGACATTTGCATAAGAAAGATAAAGGAGGAAAAAAATTCTTCCAGCAGTATTACTGTGTCATCATCATCATTGGCGATCACTCGTAGCCGAGTAAGATTGTCTTCCAAAGGTAAAATTTTAACAGTGGATCCGTAAGTGGCTATAAAGGCCAATTCTGGATCCGCACAACCTCCCACAATGAGGGCATAGGTTTCCGGGTGGGAGACGGTCATGATGAGGGTTTGCCTGACGTGCCTTCCTTTTAGCTCTTTTCTCCCTTTCGCCCTGTACTCGTGCTTCTTCAAAGTCCATAGCACCATTAATAAAGGCTGACCTCCAATTGAAACGCTCATGAGTTAGGGCTTCCCAGTTCTCAATGCTGATATTACATTTTTTAAAATTAGCTTTGAGAGTATCTTTGAATCTCTTTTGCTGTCCACCAATATTCCGTTTTCCATTCTTATGTTGGGAGTAAAGTAGCTGCTTTGGAAGACGATGGTCAGGCATTCGAGCAACATGACCAGTCCAGCAAAGTTGATGTTGGATGATCATTGATTCAATGCTGGTGGTTTTCGCTTCTTCTAATACGCTAACATTAGTCCGCCTATCTTCCCAAGTAATTTGCAGAATTTTTCGGAGGCAGTGTTGATGGAATCTTTCAAGAAGTATTACTGTGTAATACTAATGAGAAGCGGAAAAGATGGTGCTATCAGTTTTGATGTATCCATCCACCATTTTTCTTCCAGAACGCAATGGAGAAAGGCCTCAGTAGGAGCAGCTGCAAGATAATAATGTGGGAACCATGTGGGATTGCTATACAAAAGGTTCCTTCTGAGTTACATTAATAGAAGAAACAATCATCTATACCAAATTCTATTGTTTGTTGGGAATGATAGAAAAACTTGCTATTTGGAACTTAACAAATACAGTAGGGATTGTCCTAAATTTCTCACAGAGCTTATAGGGAAGAAGAGAACACTTTTATAAGAATGCCTGTACCAACATAGTAAATTGCCTTATAGAAGTTCAGATTATTTACTCCAGTACTGTCCATAGGCCTACAAAGTCTGATAGTTATGGCCACTTCCAGACATGGGGACTTCAAGTCCCATAATTTCCCAGCAAGCATGGCCACTGAGGAGAAATCTGGGAGCTGAATGTTAGTGTTATGTTTGTTCTAGAGCTGGAAACAGAGCTTCAGAAACGTTTTGGCAATTGAGAGATCAAATAAAGATGCAAAGCCTTTTTCAGCAAACATTAGATATTTTAATATAAAGCAAAGAACATATTTATAAATCTCTCCCCCTAAACATACAGGGAGTGAGCTTTTGCATGACTCACAGAGAGACGAACTAGAATTGAAAGAGCAGAGAGCAGATTTACAAAACAAAGATATGCTAATATATAGCATTGGTGATCACTCGTAGCCGAGTAAGATTGTCTTCCAAAGGTAAAATTTTAACAGTGGATCCGTAAGTGGCTATAAAGGCCAATTCTGGATCCGCACAACCTCCCACAATGAGGGCATAGGTTTCCGGGTGGGAGACGGTCATGATGAGGGTTTGCCTGACGTGCCTTCCTTTCAGCTCTCTTCTCCCTTTCGCCCTGTACTCGTGCTTCTTCAAAGTCCATAGCGCCATTAATAAAGGATGACCTCCAATTGAAACGCTCATGAGTTAGGGCTTCCCAGTTCTCAATGCTGATATTACATTTTTTTAGATTAGCTTTAAGAGTATCTTTGAATCTCTTTTGCTGTCCACCAATATTCCGTTTTCCATTCTTAAGTTGGGAGTAAAGTAGCTGCTTTGGAAGACGATGGTCAGGCATTCGAACAACATGGCCGGTCCAGCGAAGTTGATGTTGGATGATCATTGTTTCAATGCAGGTGGTTTTCGCTTCTTCTAATACGCTAACATTAGTCCGCCTATCTTCCCAAGTAATCTGCAGAATTTTTTGGAGGCAGCGTTGATGGAATCTTTCAAGAAGTTGGAGGTGGCATTTGTAGAGGGTCCATGTTTCACAGGCGTACAGAAGGGTTGGTGTACAATGGCTTTGTAAACAAGCATTTTGGTCTCCCTGCGAATGTCCTGATCCTCAAACACTCTACGCTTCATTCGGGAGAAAGCTACACTCGCAGAGCTCAGGCAATGCTGAATTTCAGCATCGATGTCGGCTTTTGCAGATAGATGGCTGCCGAGATAAGAAAGGTGGTTGACATTTTCTAGTGACACACCTTTAAGCTGGATTGATGGCGCTGCGGAGGGATTGGTTCGAACTTGCTGGTAAAGCACTTTGGTTTTTTTAATGTTAATCGAGAGGCCGAGCTTTTCATATGCTTCTGCAAAGATGTTTAGGATAGTTTGAAGATCTTCCTCGGAGTGTGCACAGACTACGTTATCATCAGCATATTGAAGTTCTATAACAGAAGTTGCAATTACCTTATTTTTTGCTTTCAGCCTACTAAGATTAAAAAGCTTTCCATCTGTTCGATATATAATTTCTACACCAGTAGGAAGTTTCTCTTCAACAAGGTGTATAATCATAGCGATGAAGATAGCGAATAAGGTTGGAGCAATAACACATCCCTGTTTAACGCCGGATTCCACTTTAAATGGATCGCTAATACAGTATATACCTTTTAGCATATAGGCCACGACAATCATTCACCATGGTAACCCACTTAACAGTCAAATAACTGAACTCTGAACCCAGCTGATACTTGGGAAAAACAAACAGAATGCCTTGTGAGCACAAACAGAAACTAGACGTCTTGTCTCCAGCAACTTGTAACCCAAGTTGTTTAAAATCATAAAACAAAAATAACAACACTGAAGTCCACTAACCTGGACTTGCATCTGTGTTCCATTATATTGGCATTTGAAGACATTTACAGTGTAAAGACTATTTTTAAGCATTGGTTCACCCTCCTCCTCCTCCTCGCAAGATTTCAGAAGTAGTTTGCCATTACCTTCTTCACAGGGCTGAGACAGAATGACTGGCCCAAGGTCATCCATCTGTGCCTAAGGCAGGATTAGAACTCATGGTCTCCTAGTTTCTAGCCTGGTGCTTTAACCACTATACCAAACTGGCTCTATTTACCCAATGAGATTTGAAGGTTGTCTTATGCTGTGTTTCATTTTAGAATGTTAACCGGGTTCCTTTTTAATTTACTTTTTTCAGCTTTGTTAGTGGTTTTGAATAACTCCATTTGAAGCATGTCTGAAGCCATACCTACTGCCCTCTTGTACTCTAGCTGCTAGCACTAACTATAAAAAGAAATAATATAGGACACTTACTCTTAGTAAGCATCTGGAATAAACACTTCACCATTCTGAAAAGCAGAGTTATTGCGTATCCTTCATGGAATCTTCATTTCTTCACTTTGTTACAACTGATGTGTCTTGGCACAGAAACAACTTGGAAGTACTTATTTTTCTGTGCTTGCCAGGAGGATTCTGACAGAAACCTTGAATAAATGAAGAAAACAGATTTAAATATTTAGGTTATTAAGCCAAATTGGAATTCAAACACTTTGAGACCTTTGTGAGCATGTGTGAACTCTGTTCAGCCATGCTAATTATTGTCCACTTTATGGCAGGGAAATTCTGCCAAGTTACATTTCTGTCTCTGAGTGTTCTGTAAACGAAGGTGCCATTGTCAGCTTGCTGCATTAATGAATCACCATTTATTTGGCACCCTATAACGGAAAAGTCTATGTTGGCTGGGGAGGAAATTAAATCCCCTAAATAAGACCATTAATTCATTAGTCTCAAATTTACATTTCAGAAGCACAAAAGTTAATCTGACTGAGCCATTAATTTATATGTCAGTAGGGTTGGCTTTGCTAAAGCAAAAACAAGAAAGAATCTTTGGGAACCTTGACGTCTTGCTAATATATTGAAAAATAAACTTTGAAATAAACTTTCAAGACCCACAATTGGAAAAAAAGTTGCTTTTTCTGTTCCATAAAACAAGTGCTGCAGTGCTAGCCCATCTGCTTTGAAAGGATTTCCTTTCAGCTACAGTGGCCTTTATCCAGATGTGCAAAAGACATAGGAACTGCTAGTGTGCTCCATATAGCCTTCATAAATGAAACCATCAAATAATGCAACAGATGTTTTATGCCAGATCACATGTGCTGATCTGAACTTGATTGGGGTTTCAGTGCATATGTATACTGATCTGGGTTCCTCCATATTGGTAGCCTCAATGCTTGACATTTTTCATAACTGATTCTGCTAATTAAAGTTAAGAGAGATTTTGGCAGCTAGATCCGGAAAGATTTGTTTTAGGAATGCACAACAACTGTAACATGTAGAAATGAACCTCATTTACCATATCCTTGTTGCAATGCATGTTGAGTCTTCAGTGTAGATCTGGATCCAAGTATATAAATTCAGAAATAGGAGCATGGTTTGTATTCCCTGTGTACACACATAAAGAAGGTGAAAATATTTGTTTTATTTTTATTTATTTGTTTATTTAATTTATACACAGCCCATTTCACTACAAAAGTGACTCTGGGCGGCTTACAAATAAAAGTTATAAAAATCATTATAAAAATACAAAAATACAAAAAATAGAAGATGAAAGAAGGAAACTAAAAGGCAGAGAGATTGTCTTCAAACCACCAACCGCCCCCAGGGCTGCCTATCACTCTTGGATCCCCAAGCTAGTTGGCAGAGCCAGGTCTTGATGCTCTTCCTGAAGGCCAGAATATTAATTGGTTTGTTTATTTATGCTCCTCTTCCCCAGCATACTTTCTGTTTCTGAAGCCCTAACAGGATACTTTCAACAGAACAATTTACTAGTAACGGGGGGGTGAAGCAGTTTTTAGTCATGTGAGAGTAATCTTTCCTTAAGTCCAAACCAATAAATATATTCAAATAATGAGTGAAATGAGTGAGGACTAATTACCTAACTGTTCACAGAAATGGCAATTCACAATAAATGGCAAATTATGCTGCAGTAAATAGAACAACAACAATCCAAAAAATTCTGTTTTCTCCTCTGACAATCTCTGGGTTCTACAACTTGAATCAATAACTAATTAGAGCTTGAGAGGATTTAAAATTTATTTGACTAAGCACATTTGTCCTCTGTTTGAGAGAACCTATATAGGTAGTCAACACTTAACAACGGCATTTGGGACTGGAATTTCCGTCACTTTGCGAAGTGGTTGTAAAGCACAACGTCACATTACTGCACCACTTAGCGATGGAAATTCTGGCACTTCTGGTTGCCGTCATTAATCGAATCACTGCGGGTCAGTAAGGAAGGATGTCATGTGGTTGCCATTTGTGACCTCCTGCCAGCTTCTCCATTGACTTTGCTTGTAGGAAGCCAAGAAAGAAGATTGTAAATGGCGATCACTTTACCATGGGGATGCTGCAACAGTCAGAACTTTGAGGACTGCCTATAAGTACCACTTGTTCAGCACCATCATAAGTTGAAATGGTTGCTGAACGAGTGGTCATTAAGCGAGGACCACCTGTATTCCCATCCATATCAAGATTCACCGCTATGATGCTCTGGAAAGCCACAGTGAAATATTTCACAAAGGGAGATGTGTTGCCCTTCCTAGATTACTTTACAAACTCCCTGTTCTCTGTAGAATATGAGAAACGGGAAGTAGTTTCATAGGGTATTTGCTTGGATTTCTGTATAGGCATAGTGCAATAAGAAGATTTGGAAAATACAAAGTCTGTTTTATATCTGCACTATATGGTGTTTTGGAAAATAAAATCCTGATCTGTGGGTGGGTGTGGGTGTGGGTGTGCATGTATATATTATATTATTTTATCCGTTCAATCATGTCTGATTCTCGGAGTCTGCCTGTATGAGTCCCTGCAGTTTTCTTGGCAAGGTTTTTCAGAAGTGGTTTGCCATTGCTTCCTTCCTAGGGCTGAGAGAAAGTGACTGGCCCAAGATCAACCAGCTGGCTCTCGTGTGTGTGTGTGTACGCGCACGCATACACACACACCCTAATAGGGAACAATAAACAGTGTCTGAAAAGACAGTCTGTTGGCTACATTTTTCTACAATAAACCACACTACCCAAAGCTTGATTTATACTACTACTTTTGATGTCATTTGTTGTTGTTCAGTCGTTTAGTCGTGTCCGACTCTTCGTAACCTCATGGACCATAGCACGTCAAGCCTTCCTGTCCTCCACTGCCTCCCGGAGTTTACTCAAATTCATGTTCGTTACATCGGTGATGCTATCTAACCATCTCATCCTCTGCTGTCCCCTTCTCCTTTTGCCTTCAGTCTTTCCCAGCATCAGGGTCTTTTCCAGTGAGTCCTCTCTTCGCATTAGGTGGCCAAAGTATTTGAGCTTCAGCTTCAGCATCTGTCCTTCCAATGAGCAGTCAGGGTTGATTTCCTTTAGGATTGACTAATTTGACCTCCTTGCAGTCCAAGGGACTCTCAAGAGTCTTCTCCAGCACCACAGTTCAAAAGCATCAATTCTTCGGCGCTCAGCCTTCCTGATGGTCCAACTCTCACAGCCATACATTACTGCTGGGAAAACCATAGCTTTAACTATACGGACCTTTGTCGGCAAGGTGATGTCTCTGCTTTTTAATATGCTGTCTAGGTTTGCCATAGCTTTCCTCCCAAGGAGCAAGCATCTTTTAATTTCATGGCTGCAGTCACCGTCTGGGGTGATCTTGGAGCCCAAGAAAATAAAATCTGTCACTGCTTCCATTTCTTCCCCTTCTATTTGCAAGGAAGTGATGGGACCAGATGCCATGATCTGAGATTTTTTAATGTTGAGTTTCAAGCCAGCTTTTGCACTCTCCTCTTTCACCCTCATCAAGAGACTCTTTAGTTCCTCTTCAATTTCTGCCATTAGGGTGGTATCATCTGCATATCTGAGGTTGTTGATATTTCTCCCGGCAATCTTAACTCTGGCTTGTGATTCATTCAGCCCGGCATTTCTCATGATGTACTCTGCATATAAGTTAAATAAGCAGGGTGATAATATACTCCTTTCCCAATTTTGAACCAGTCGGTTGTTCCATGTCCGGTTCTAACTGTTGCTTCTTGACCCGCATACAGGTTTCTCAGGAGACAGGTAAGGTGGTCTGGTACTCCCATCTCTTTAAGACTTTGCCACAGTTTGTTGTGATCCACACAATCAAAGGCTTTAGCGTAGTCAATGAAGCAGAAGTAGATGTTTTTCTGGAACTCTCTTGCTTTTTCCATGATCCAGCGAATGTTGGCAATCTGATCTCTAGTTCCTCTGCCTCTTCGAAACCCAGCTTGCACTTCTGGTAGTTCTCGGTTCACATACTGCTGAAGCCTAGCTTGTAGGATTTTGAGCATAACCTTGCTAGCGTGTGAAATGAGCGCAATTGTATGGTAGTTTGAACATTCTTTGGCATTGCCCTTCTTTGGAATTGGAACGTAAACTGACCTTCTCCAATCCTGTGGCCACTGTTGAGTTTTCCAAATTTGTTGGCATATTGAGTGCAGCACTTTTACAACATCATCTTTTAGGATTTTAAATAGCTCAGCTCAGATACTGTCTTCTCCATTAGCTTTGTTGTTAGTAATGCTTCCTAAGGCCCACTTGACTTCACTCTCTAGGATGTCCGGCTCAAGGTCAGTGACCACACCATCGTATTTAGGGATATTAAGATCTTTCTTGTATAGTTCTTCTGTGTATTCTTGCCACCTCTTCTTAATCTCTTCTGCTTCTGTTAGGTCCCTGCCTTTTTTGTCCTTTATCATGCCCATCTTTGCACAAATCGTTCCCTTGATATCTCCGATTTTCTTGAAGAGATCTCTAGTCTTCCCCATTCTATTGTTTTCCTCGATTTCTTTGCATTGTTCATTTAAGAAGGCCTATTTATTTATTTATTTATTTATTTATTTATTTATTATTTCAATTTATTCCCCGCCCATCTCCCTTGCAAGGGACTCTGGGCGGGTTACAACAATTGAAAGTTTAAAAATACAAAAACAGTATCTAAAATATATCGAATAATAATAATAATAAATTACATAAAATCCAAGAAGGGGGGACCGTAGGATGGATCATATTACTACGGGGCCAGCCAACCCCAGGAGGCACTGCCGCCTCTGTCGTCCCAGGACCGGCGGCAGAGCCAGGTCTTAAGGGCCTTCCGAAAGGCCAGGAGTGAAGGGGCCAGTCTCACCTCCGGGGGCAAGATATTCCACAAGGCGGGCGCTATCGCAGAGAAGGCACGCCTCCTGGACCCCGCTAGATGGAATTCTCTTGTTGAGGGGGTCCGAAGCATGCCCTCTCTGCATGCACGGGTGGGGCGGGTCGACGTTATTGGGACGAGACGGTCCCTCAGGTACCCTGGTCCTATGCCATGTAGGGCTTTAAAGGTAATCACGAAAACCTTGAATTGGACCCGGAAGCAAACTGGTAGCCAATGCAGCTCGCGTAGCAGAGGTGTTACATGTGCCGATCTCATGGCACCCATAACTGCTCGCGCCGCGGCATTTTGCACCAGCTGAAGCTTCCGGATACTCTTCAGGGGTAGCCCCATGTAGAGCGCATTACAGTAATCTATACGGGATATGACAAGGGCGTGAGTGACTGTTCGGAGGGCCTCCTGATCCAGGAAAGGGCGTAACTGGCGCACAACACGCAGTTGTGCAAAGGCCCTCCTGGCCGTGACTGCCACCTGCTCTTCGAGCAGGAGTCGCGAGTCCAGGAGGACCCCCAGATTCCGCACTGGATCCGAGCGAGGTAGTGCCACCCCACCCAGAACCAAAGATGACAACTTCCCGGATCTAGCGGGGCCATCAATCCACAGCCACTCCGACTTACCAGGGTTCAGTTGAAGCCTGTTGTTCCCCATCCAGACCCCCACAGCCTCCAGACACTGAGATAAGGCATCGACCGCATCACCTACTTCACCCGGGATGGAGATGTATAACTGGGTATCATCAGCATATTGGTGATACCTCATCCCGTGGTGACGGATGATCTCGCCCAGTGGCTTCATGTAGATGTTGAACAGGAGAGGAGAGAGAACCGACCCCTGCGGCACCCCACAAATCAGGGGCCGCGGGTCAGCTCTCTCCTCCCCTATCAACACCGACTGGGAACGGCCCTGGAGGAAGGAGGCGAACCAGCGCAAAACTACGCCGCCCACCCCCAACTCCCTGAGCCGTCCCAAAAGTATACCGTGGTCGACAGTATCAAAAGCCGCTGAGAGATCTAAGAGAGCTAGGATGGACGCACTCCCTCCATCCCGCTCTCGCCAGAGATCATCGATAAGCGCGACCAATGCGGTCTCCGTCCCATATCCCGGCCTGAAACCTGACTGGAAGGGGTCTAGATAATCCGTTTCCTCCAGAATCCTCTTCTTATCTCTCCTTGCTATTCTCTGGAAATCTGCATTCAGTTGCTTATATCTTTCCCTTTCTCCCTTGCCTTTTGCTTCCCTTCTTTCCTCAGCTATTTGTAAAGCCTCATCAGTCAGCCACTTTGCTTTCTTGCATTTTTTTTTCTTTGGGATGGTTTTAGTTGCTGCCTCCTGTACAGTGTTACGAACCTCCATCCATAGTTCTTCAGGCACTCTGTCTACCAGATCTAATCCTTTAAATCTATTCCTCACCTCCACTGTATATTCATAAGGGATATGATTTAGGTCATACCTGATTGGTCTAGTGGTTTTCTCTACGTTCTTCAATTTAAGCCTAAATTTTGCGATAAGAAGCTCATGATCTGAGCCACAGTCAGCTCCAGGTCTTGTTTTTGCTGATTGTATAGAGCTTCTCCATCTTTGGCTGCAAAGTATATAATCAATCTGATTTTGGTATTGACCATCTGGTGATGTCCATGTGTAGAGTCGTCTCTTGTGTTGTTGGAAAAGAGTGTTTGCTCTGACCAGCGTGTTCTCTTGACAAAACTCTATTAGCCTTTGCCCTGCTTCATTTTGTACTCCGAGGCCGAACTTGCCTGTTATTCTGGTTATGTTTTGACTTCCTACTTTAGCATTCCAGTCCCCTATGATAAAAAAGACATCTTTTTTTGGTGTTAGTTCTAGAAGGTGGTGTAGGTCTTCATAGAACCAGACAACTTCAGCTTCTTCGGCATCAGTGGTTGGGGCATAGACTTGGATTACTGTGATGTTGAATGGTTTGCCTTGGATTCGAACTGAAAGCATTCTGTTGTTTTTGAGGTTGTACCCCAGTACTGCCTTTCCCACTCTTTTATTGACTATGAGAGCTACTCCATTTCTTCTAAGGGATTCTTGCCCACAGTAGTATATATAATGGTCTCCTGAATTAAATTCACCCATTCCTGTCCATTTTAGTTCGCTGATTCCCAAGATGTCGATGTTCAACCTTGTCATCTCATGTTTGACCACATCCAGTTTACCTTGATTCATAGATCTTACATTCCAGGTTCCTATGCAATATTGTTCTTTACAGCATCGGACTTTCCTTCCACTTCCAGACACATCCACAACTGAGCGTCCTTTCGGCTTTGGCCCAGCCGCTTCACTCTTTCTGGAGCTACGTGGAATTGCCCTCCGCTCTTCCCCAGTAGCATTTTGGACACCTTCCGACCTGAGGGGCTCATCTTCCGGCGTCATATCTTTTAGCCTTTTGATACTGTCCATGGGTTTTCTTGGCAAGGATACTGGAGTGGTTTGCCATTTCCTCCTCCAGTGGACCACGTTTTGTCAGAACTCTCCATCATGACCTGTCCGTCTTGACCTGACTTCATTGAGTTACGCAAGCCCCTTCGCCACGACAAGGCAGTGATCCATGAAGGGGTTTTGATCTCATAGTTATATCTTAATAGTCCAGTCTTGTCCAAACTGGGATGCAAGACTCCTACTTTTGCTACAGGGGCATCCATGGGAGGGTGTTAAAAAAATCAAGATGGTGGCTGCCTTGCCCTTTTTTTATACGTGGTGTGCATATGACACATAAAAAGCAACAGGGCTTCAATTGCATACTTGCAGATGCCATCTAGACTTTTTTTTTACACACACACACACACACACACACACACACACACACACACTAAATCACCCTTAATGCCACTGTGCTACTTCCACTCTCGCCTGAAAATTAGGATTAATCATCTCTGTGCCAGAGCAATTCATTTGATATTGCTGCTTATTGTTTAAAATATATTCCATTGCTTAGAAAGGATTTTATTTTAACTAGTTTCTCCTATATATCTTCTTAGCTCTTAGTGAGATTTAGTCCTTATTTTTTTAAAAAAGAAAGTTTAAATAGGAGGAGCTGTCACTATTCATAATAATGACAGCCAAAACTTTTTTGTTTCTTAGTTTAAAAAGGAGATTAGATGTCCTGACTGATATCAATTCCTACATGACATTACAATTAAGATTGACTTTGCTATGTTCCAAGGAATGCATTTCCAGCATTCAAACTCTATCTTCTGGGTGCCAAAAAAGAAAATAGGAGGAATAGGGTTTATGTTTTTAAAAGTTTCCCTGTAAAAGCCTTTCAAAATTCAAAGGTCAGGCTCTTCAAATCCTTTTTTTTTCTTTTGAAATATAACTGCTATGGCATCTTCAAAATCTGTTTTGCCGCAATCTATTTTAAAAGCTCCATTCCTTAGACTCTATTTTGAGAGGCCTTTGTGAATATTTGGAGACAGTTATCCTGCTTCTTAGCTCCTTTATCAGAATATACTTTTGTGGGTTATTTTATAGATGCTAAAACTCTCAACAGAAATTATGAGAAAATTCATAAAATCATGACATTATTAGGGTTTCCAAGGGACTTCAGATATAATCTCCAATGCCAAACAAGACTATTTTCTCTCTCTCTCTCTCTCTCTCTCTCTCTCTCTCTCTCTCTCTCTCTCTCTCTCTCACACACACACACACACACACACACACACACACACACACACACAAGTCATGTAGTATAATTCAGTCTGCTACATGAAAGATGATACTTTTTCAAAAGGTGCGTACCAAGGAAACAGGGTTGGACAATACAAGCAAGCATCAAAGAGGGAGTGTTTGAAAAGCTAGAAACTATGTGATCTCAGCATCCCTGTGTTCTCAGCTGATCTTAGGAGGAGGAGAAGCTCAGAAGGATACCCAGTGCTAACTTATGTCTAGCTTTGTGAGTGTATGGTTCCCAAACCACAAGTCTGTTAGGGGCATACTAATCAATTGAATAATGGAGAGAAATCTGGAGGGAGACAAGTGAGGCTACACTTCCTAAACCTTCCATTCACATCTTATGTTCTGAGTGGAATGATATTAAAAGGATACCTGTGGTAGTTCTGTTGAACTTGAAGAAAGCAAGGGAGGGGCCATCTGGAACAGAAAACATCATCCCCCTCCCTCTGCATGATTTGAACTAATGAAATGACTTTGGTACATACCACTTTGGGATACAGTATGTGGACTTTGGGCTTCACTTGTTTACTTTCATTGGAGGGAAATAACCATGCCTCATGTTAGTGTCTAAATCTGTGTATAGTTCCAAGTGGAGCCTATCCTCTTGTGGTGAACTATTGGATTGCAGGCTCTTCCCATCTAGCCTAACCATCAAATCTTCCTTGTGGGGAGGAGTCTATAAAGGCTTCCTATTTCAGCTGAGCCTTTCCTGAGCATCAAGATTTCCCTACTCTTTGAAATGTTCCAAACCCCTTTGGTTGGCCAGTGATGGTGATGATGGACAGAGCTACTGCCAGGACACTGAAACTCAAGAGTGCTACCATACTAATGAGAAGTTCCACCCCCGTATTATGTATCTCAGGGGTAGGATAGGACCTGCCTATTTATCAGCTTGCAGCATATATAAGAAATATTGTAATTAAAAAGGCAGTGCCAGGAAATACTTGCATCTAGGCTTGGAGTTCCATTTAGCTTAATAGTTACACAGCATGCCCTCTCTATGCCAGCAATGCCATGGGCAAACAGCCAGAGTAGCAACAACAAGCAGCATCACTGCTGACAGCCAGTAGCAGAGATGGTATAGCAGCAACCTAGAAGTAACAGAGAAGGGGCGTGGTGGCTCAGCGGGTAAGATGCCAGGCTTGTCGATCGGAAGATCACAAGTTTGGAGGTTCGAATCCCTAGCCCTGTGTGCGGAGTGAGCTCCCGCACTAGCTCCAGCTCTTTCCAACCTAGCAATTCGAAAGCATGCAAATGCAAGTAGATTAATAGGCACCACTTCGGTTGGTAGGTAACAGCGTTCTGCACGCATCATGCCGGCCACATGACCGTGGAAGCGTCTTTGGACAGCGCTGGCTCTTCGACTAACAAACGGAGATGAGCACCGCCCCCTAGAGTCGGACACGACTACACAACTGTGCGGGGGGAACCTTTCCCTTTTAGAGGTAACAGTGATGGGTCCACATGCCCAAGTAACTATATCTACGTTTTAGATAGGGATAGGGGATCTTTCAAACAATGTGGCTTCCAATAAATTTAGGAATTTATAGGTCAAAACAATTGTTTTGAGCTGAGCTCAGAAAAAAAAATCTAAACCAATGAGTTATAAAAACAGATTTCAGTAGACTTCTGTTATTATAATTCCAGCCAATATTAGCACTGCATCAATTTGTAATGCATGTGGACTAAAAATGGTGAAGGGTAAGCAACTCTGATCTTAAGCATTTAATTGTTTTGCTTCCTCTGCATTTTTCCCCTGTGACTCTGGGACAATTTTTGTTCTGAAAGGCAGAAGATACAGGTAGTCCTTGCTTAACAACCATTTGTTTAGTGACAGTTCAGACTTATGACAGTGCTGAAAAAACTGACTTACAACAGGTCCCCACACTTACGACCATTGCAGCATCCCTACAGTCACGTGACCACAATTTGGTTGCTTGACAACCAGTTCACATTTACAGTATGACCATCGCAGTGTCCCGTGGTCATGTGATCACCATTTTTGACCTTCCCAGCCAGCTTCTGGCAAGCAAAATCAATGGGGAACCGCATGATTCCTTAATGGCCACCTGGTTCGCTTAACGCCTGCCGTGATTTGCTTATTGACTGCCACAAAAAAGGTCATAAAATCGGGTTGGATTTGCTTAATGACCACTTCACTTAGCAACTGAAATTCTGGTCCCAATTGTGGTCGTTAAGCAAGGACTACCTGTAAGTATATAAATAAAATACATAATATTTCGCAGACATTTTTTTAAAGTGGATCATTGTTTTAAAGATTACCAAATAATTTGCTTCTCTTCAAACTTGGGGCATATATTTCCATGATACATGCAGAATTAGAATGTAATGTACATACTTACCCGTAATGTTATTTGCATGAAATGATATTACTATCTTTACTGAATTTGTTGGCAAAATAGTAATCATCTAGTACTTAATCCTTTTTCCTTCTTGAATGTAGTATTCAAGAGTCACTTTGTGTGTGATGGACAGCCATATAAATTTGATAAATATATGATAAATAAATAAAATATATTCATTTAGAATTATGTAGTATGGAAGTATTAGATTTACTTATAAATAAAGCTACAGAAAATACATATATCAGTCAAAATTAATTTCATATAACAACAAACAGGATAATGAAGATATCTTCAGGTATTCATATAAAAGCAATATACATGCTTAAATAAAATTATCATTAGACGTGGTCACTTCTCCAAATTCTGTAAGGTAGTTGGCCAGTTTGAGCATGAATTGTATGGAGAAAAGAACATTTGTGTGACCTTTCTACAAATCTATGTAGAAAGGTGTGTACATTAGAGAAATGTACAAAGATACATATTTTTGTGAAAGTAGCATTAAAAAAATGCAGTAAGGAAAAGTATCTGCAAAAATACATAAGGAAATCATGTATGGAACAATTTCTGCATCCATATGACACATTAAGCCCAAACCAAACCAACCAGCCAGCCAAACTAGATTCCTATAATATCTTGAACCACAACCTACCCACTTGCCATGCCATTTTGGTTTCATCTAATCTGTTGTGTGCCCTATGGTCACACAATTTGCAGATTGTGCATATTGCAGATTTTCTGCAATAATGAAGAAAAAGAATGAAATACATTTAATGTTAAAAAGAATGAAAAACTGAAAGGGGCAAAATTGACCATGGGCACATGCCTATTCATGCAAATATAGTATTTTTATTATTTCTCCTCTTCTCTCAAGGGGCTCCAATTTATGATGGGGTCTGTGTGGTCGATCTATAATATATCCACTAAGTCTTCACGTTTTGGGATTGGTGAAGCAGGCAGCTCTGTATATGCCTGAGCAAGAGCTCTGAAGAGCTTTCTTTTTATTTCTGAAGATCTTTCATAATTCTCACTAAAATATCTTCTCTCAGTCTAGTGGATGTTGTGTCCTGAATTGCAATTTTTTTTTGGGGGGGGGCAATGTATTACATTGATATTTTCCCCTTAAGAATTTATTCCTCCCTCTTTCCTTCTTCTCCTTCTCCTTTTTAATTTTTTATTCATATTAGTATCTTTAAAGATATTACACTTGTTCCTTTTGTAACTTTAAGCAGTTGTTGCTGAAATCTAATCCAACATTTTAGGATGAACAAGGTTATCTTTATTATTTTGGCAATTTTGCTTGTGTACACTTTTGCACCTCTGTATGTTTATTCTTTCCTAGGAGTGATCAATTGACTTATTTAACAAATATATATAAACATATAAACAACATATAAACAACATATAAACATATAAACATATATATAAAAGGGAACTCTGGGCCACAAACAAGAATAAAAACATAATGCAATTATCCAATTGTTTGTTTTCTTCTTTGTCCATTGTAATCTCAAGAGTCTTTTCCAACACCAAAGTTCAAAAGCATAAATACTCTTTCTATCCTGCTTTCTACTTTCACTTCCATAGAGTTTCACAGGAAAAGCCATTAGTTGTACCACTGTGATCTTTGTAGATATAGACCCATCACAGTGTCTGAATATCTTTTTCAAGCCGTCATTGCTACCAAGTGATAGTCTATGGCATATTTCTTGACTTCTGGTTTCTTGGTTGTTGATTTTTTTTTCCAATCTGTTCAATTGTGTCTGATTCTCAGAGACTACCTGGACAAATCCCTGCAGTTTTTTTGGCAAGGTTTTTCAGAAGTGGTTTGCCATTGCCTCCTTCCTAAGGCTGAGAGAAAGTGACTGGCCCAAGGTCACCCAGCTGCCTTTGTGCCTAAGGTGGGACTAGAACTCACGTTCTCCTGGTTTCTAGCCTGATGCCTTAACCACTACACCAAACTGGCTCTCTACTTGTTGATAGTTCATCCTAAAGGGCAGAAACTATTCAGTACTTCAATATCTTCATTGTCAGTGCTAAGACTGGTGGCTGTATCTGTTGCAATTTGGTCTTCTTTATATTTACTCTTAATACTTTTTTTTCCCACTGTGCTCTTTAAGTTTTATTACTATAGTGTGCAGATCATTTGCATTTTAATTTTCCAAAGTTCCCATTTCCTGAAGTGATACCATTTTTCCTCTGTTTATTTTATTTTGCTCATTTTATTTTATTAATATGGAACTGCATATATCTTTTGAGGTGATGAGAAAGCCTTTTTCTACTGAAGGCTACATTCTCTGGGATAATTTATTGGGAGTGACATACTGAGATCAGAGGAAAAGAAAAAAGAAAAAGAAAGGAAGAAAAGTAGAATTAGCCCTTCTTTTACCATCCTCTTTTCTCTTATCTTTACTTCTTAACCAGCAGACGTCTTGAGCTTAAATTTTGTGAAAGATTTGGAAATTAGGTTGAAACATTGAGACTTAGGAATGAGTTGCTCACCTTGGAAGTGTGCCTTCAGTCCACTAAAATAGCGTTCCTTCCAAGGTCCACATGTCCCTGACCATGCCATCCTTCAGGAAGGCTGAACAGATCTGGTATTTTCAGCAGACTGTGGGGCTTTATGAACTCCCTAGGATGCTAATTCTACTGTTTTCATTTTTGTATTCCTTGGACAATTGTTTGCTACTTTACTCCTTCATTGTTATATTGTGGTTTTAACTTGCCTGGTAAACTGCCTTGAGTCCTTTGACAATTAGTCAACCTGACAAATCCAATCAATAAATAAATGCTCAAATGCCCTTCTGGGTTTGTCTTAAAGTCTTAAGTCAGTAGTAGGCAACATGATGTCTGTGGGGACCAATATGCCTCTAGACAGCTTCCATGGGACCCATAAGGCTATCTACTCCACCTGACTTTTAAAAAGTTTCTTTAAGATTTTTTGGCTGGCTGGCTGGCTGGCTGGCTGGCTGGCTGGCTGGCTGGCTGGCTGGCTGGCTGGCTCTATCTATCTATCTATCTATCTATCTATCTATCTATCTATCTATCTGATTTATCTAAAAGATTTATATATTTAGCTTTGGGTGGCTCACAATAGCAATAAAACCAGTAACAATAAGACATAACCATAAAACAATAAAACTATCAAACAAAACGATACTGCATACCAAAGCAGAAAATTCTACCATTCATGTTTATTTGAAGAAATATATTTGAGCCCCACAAAGATCCCACTGGTAAAAAGAGTGAAGAGTGTTTTGAGAATGACAAAGGTGATTAGGGTACCTATTCTGTGAAAAATCAAGAATAAGCAAATGGAATTTATTTTGTGAGTGCATCAATAACACATTATTAAAAACAGTTGCCCATCTTATATTGTTTTTTCTGTTACTCTTTGGGAGCATGTTGCTACCAAGCCAATCAGCAAACAGGAGATCCTTTTTCTTCCTAATGGCAGAATAAGTCTCTCCTTTATGAAATTGGATAATACTTACCCTATGACTTTAATGAAATAATAATTCACAGAAAGTTATATGGTTTTTGCATGATACTCCATAACATCACACTTTTGTGGAATCAGATTTAAGTTACATTGCCTCCAGATTATCTCTCTTTCTTCCTTAGAGTCACCTGGTTATGGGGCCTGTTGTTATTTTGCTGCTAAACCTGAAACATAAAAATTCAACCAATTTCAGAAGATACCAGTCAAGGAGAATATTTGTAGCTCAGGGTTGAACTGTGGAGTCCTTGGTGCTCTTGTTGTTTTCTTGCAGACGTTTCATTGCCAGACTAGGCAACATCTTCAGTGCGAAAAGGAAGTGGGACTTGCTGATCCGGTATGTAGATGGCACCGTCGTCATAATAAAAAAGGAACAACTGGAAGAAACACATGAAACCATCAACAACATCTTCAATGGAATAAAATTCACAAGGGAAGAAGAAAACAACAACACACTACCCTTCTTGGACATCCTCATTAGTAGAGGAAATGATGGCATTCTAGAAACAGAAGTCTACCGGAAATCTACCCACACTAACCAAGTGCTCCATTACCAAAGCAACAACCCAACCTCCCACAAGAGAAGCTGTGTAAGAACATTATTCAGACAAGCACTAATGCGCTGCAGCAACCCAGAACACCAGAAAAAGGAAACAGACCATTTATATAGCATCTTCCAGCAAAATGGACACCCACGCAACTTTATCAAAAAGTACCTGACCACTCAACCCACCACAGCAAAACCAACAGAAGCTATGAAAAGGATAACACTACCATACATCAGAAACATCTCAGAAACTTCCAATAGACTGTTACAACCACACGCAATCACCGTAGCACACAAACCAACCAAAACCCTTCAAAACATTGTAAGTAACCCAAAAGACCCAGTAGCCCAAGAAGAAAAAACAGAAGTTATCTACAACATACAGAGTAAGGACTGTAGCAGCCACTATTAATTAATTAATTAATTAATTAATTAATTATATGACCGGCCAACTCCCCCAATGGGGGACTCTGGGCGGTTTACAATAAAATTGAAGTTAAAATATAAATATAAAATTACAAATTAGTAACATGACATAAATAAATACAAAATCCAATCCGGCAAGTATCTCAAATAATAGGGAGGACATTATGGTATTAACCACCCCCAGGAGGAGCTGTTACTTTTCTCCTTCCACTATGTAGGACAGACCGGCAGAAGACTAGCAGAACGCATCCACGAACACCAACTAGCAGTCAGAAGACATGATGAAAACTCCTTAATCTCACAACACATGGACAGACTCAACCATACTTCCATCTGGGAACCTGTGAGCATCCAAGACCAAGCTAAATCCAAAAGCACTAGGGAATTCCTGGAAGCTTGGCATTCAGACAAAGCAGCCATCAACAGACACATAGAGGTAAACAAGATTTACATACCATTCATAAGAGACAATAGAAAAGCCAAAAGACCAGAACACCTCCTGGCCAGCCATCAACACCCAGATATGCAAAGATTAACACCAGGATTAGCACCAGAGGAACAATCAAACAGCACAATATACCCTAATCAAGGAACTATTAACTCAGTCAATCAACCAAGCAGCAAACAATAGCCCAATCAAGGAACTACCAAGGAGATAACAACACCCCCACCAACACAAGCAGGACAAGCCACGATATATAAACAGAAAGCTAGTCCCACTCCCTTTTTGCACTGAAGATGTTGCCTAGTCTGGCAATGAAACGTCTGCAAGAAAACAAGGCTCAGAGAGCAGCAAGGACTCCACAATTTCAGAAGAATTAACAAAGCAAGCTACTTCTGGTTACCAGGGGTTATGAGCAGCTGACACACCTTGAAGTATTTAGATTAAATCAAAAAGAGTTTCCCCCCTATAAATTGAATATGAGTGTCACCAAGAATCTATGCAACCACATAGAAGGAAGTATGAAGTTTAATGTTTCAAATGGATTAATTCAAGTCAAGTAAGAGATCATGCCTCATTAACTGCAGGCTTTTGGAATATTATTACTTCAGGCACCTCATTCTTCAGGTAACTTTTTCCAGTAAGCTTACAGTAGCATAAAATATAGCAAGAAGAAAAGGGGATGTTATATCAGTGGCCATACTTAAAGGACATTTCTTGCAAATATAAAAATGGGAAGTTGGTAACTAATGTCCTGGATTTAGCCAAATCCCAGGTCCTAAGGCAAAATGCAGTAATTCAGAACACAATTTGATTTCACTGGGGTGGGCAAGACTCATATCCCTTGAATCTGCTCCATTCTGATCAATTATTTATTTTATTGTTCAGATTTATCAGCACCCATCTCTACAGATAAACATTTAATGCAATGCAAAAGATTTATCCTCAAATCACAGTGACCCAGTTTCCTACCTTTCAGAGCAGCTTTCTCTAACTTGGTGTATATCAGATCTCTTGGGATGGACTACAGCCTTCAGTTTTCTAAAGCAGCTAGGAATTTTGGGAGTCATAATCCTATATTCCACACTTACTATCAGTCCATTGTGCCTCATTTACTGATCTATTATATTTGTAGTCTAGTTTTCTACAATTTTATGGGATTATTGTATCACTGTGAGTTCTATTAGGCTATGAGGTAGAAAACATGATGGACTTAATTGTTCTGAGTTAGTTTTGTTGCAGAACAAGGTTTTGAATCCAAAGTTGGTCCAAAATGCAGCCGCTCGAGTGGTTATGGGTGCGAGAAGATAAGCACATGTAACACCATTGCTCCGCGAGCTGCATTGGGCACCAGTTTGCTTCCGGGTCCAATTCAAGGTGTTGGTTATCACCTTTAAAGCCCTACGTGGCATGGGGCCAGGCTATCTGAGGGACCGTCTCATCCCAATTGCATCTACCTGCCCCACCCGGTCATGCAGGGAGGGCATGCTGCGGACCCCGTCAACAAAGGAATTCCATCTAGCGGGGTCCAGGAGGCGTGCCTTCTCTGCGATAGCGCCCGCCCTGTGGAACATCTTGCCCCCAGAGGTGAGGCAGGCATCCTCCCTCTTGGCCTTTAGGAAGTCCCTAAAAACCTGGTTCTGCCACCTGGCGTGGGACAAAGGTAGAGATAGTTCCTCCTGGGGGTGGTTAGTTTAATAATGACTTCCTTTTAAGATCCTACCATCCTCTGGATTTTTATATTCTTATTTATTGTACTGTTTATTGTATTTTAATGATTATTGATTTTTAACTTTAATTTTAACATTTGTTGTAAACCGCCCAGAGTCTACCGTGGTAGAGATGGGCGGTGATAAATTTGATTAATAAAAAAAAAAAGTTCTTGGTCGTGGCTCCTATTAATTCCCTTCTCAGAAGTGGAGGAGATTTAGTGGATGGCAGTATGAAATCTAGGATTCCTGGTTAAGAGAATACAGACTAGAAAAGATCCAGTTGCATCTACAAAGTCAAAAAGCTCTAAGCCATGATCCTGATCAACAGCTTGTAAGCCCTACATAGTACTACCTGGTGGAAGAATAGAACATTGAATATTCAGTGCCAGACTAAAGGTTTTAGCTTCCTGGGAAAAGTTTTGCTAGGCAGTCAGAATCATGTACAGCCAGGGCAGTATAGTGCTTAAATTGTTGGACTAGGAGCAGAGAGATCTAAACTTCAATCTAGTCCAGCCCAGCCTCAATCATGAAAATCCAGCCAGTGAATTTCTTTCAGTTCTTTCTGTCCCTAGGGTGAAAAAATATTTGGGTGAAAAAATAGAATGAGCACCTTGAGCTCTCAAATGAGAGGTGGGATATAAATCTAATAAATCTAAAATCAATAAACACTTGCAGAGTCTGGAAGGGTTTGGATATCTGGAACCCACAAGGTGGCAACAGTGGCTGGAAATATTTATTTCCAAGATCTAAAACTCTGAATCGCTTACCTTGATTTCTTGACCCATATCTGCATCTTGATCATGCTTTTAGCTTAGCCCCATTGACAGGGACTTTTTAAATGGGAGGCAATGATGGAAATTGTTCTGGGCTCCACACATGGGGTAATGTGTTCAAATGAACATTCTGCCCCTAGGCCTCTGCAGTCTGTAGGCATACATGAGAGTCATACTGGGCCAGCAGGGCAGCAAAGAAGAAACATGCATCCCGATGTCACAACTTGAATTCCACCCCTTATATACTTGCATGTGTTATTGCAATGCAATGCATTGCAATCATGATGTTGTGACACATATTTTGGCATTTGGGCATCTTTGTGGGTCAGGAATAGATGCCTTTGCCTACAGAGTTTCCTATTCATCCTGACGAAGGTAAGAGGCCGTGCAACAAGATGAAGGTGCAAATTTCCAGTTATACCAAGCACTATAAGGGGCGCGGTGGCTCAACGGGTTAAACCGCTGAGCTGTAGACTGCCGATCAGAAGGTCGGCAGTTCAAATCCCCGCGTAACGAAGTGAGCTCTCGTTACTCACCCCAGCTCCTATCAATCCAACAGTTCGAAAGCTTAGCAAGTAGATAAATGGGTACCACCTTAAGTGGGAGAATATGCTGGCATCCTGTCGGGGGTCGCCCACTGAACGGAGAAGACCTCGTGAATGCTGGCGGAGATGACGGATCCCGAACAGCAACATCCAGGACGTCAGCAGCCGGCTCCGAAGCAAGGTATTCTGGGACATGTAGTCCAGTACCCCCAGAAGAGTCGGTTCCCTCACCCCTTCCCTTAGCGCGCGGTTAAACTGTACTATGTATGAAATGTATAAATATATGAATATGATGTATGTAAGCCGCCTAGAGTCCTCCATTAGGGAGGGGATAGGCGGGGTATAAATATGATAAATAAATAAATAAATAAATAACCATGTTCTGTAGAAGATGTTTTATAGTTTAACTGTGCACTTTCTTCCACCACGTTAGGTTGAACAGAAGGGGGGGGGGCAGAATGCATGCTATCATCTTTTTTTCCATACTTCTGTTTCTTCATTTGTCTGCAATGCTGAAAGAGAGAGAATTTGTCTTGAAGTTCCTATTTGTGACCTTTTAAAAGGGGGAATTGGATGATATTAAGAAGAAGTTGAAGTAGAGAGAATGTGACCTTTAAGGGGCTATACTCTAGAGAAAAGAACAAGAGAAAGAAAAACAGGATGGAATGACTTGTGATTTTCCTAGTATGCCTTTATTTTAAATTGGCTGCTTTCATTATCTACTTTGACTTTAGATGGTGCATTAATCCTATTCCATTTGGACTATCATTATTATCATTATTATATTTAAGATGTATGTTTTTTGCCTATTTTCTTGTTCAGAAGCTTTCATAGCAGATGACAAAGAAAGAAAAGTAGTGTTTGTGCACAGAATAGAGACAGAAAAGATGTGAATATCCGTAAGAGGGTGTGAATTAGGTGTATTTGAAAATATACACTCAAATTGTGTTGAGCTGACATGTGACACCCCAGTGCAACTTCTCAGAGCCAATTTATCCTTTGGACAGGAGAGACAGGACACTGAGTCTTTTATAAGATCAGAACTTTAAGCCTTTCCCCATTGGTTTGTTACTAATTATTCGACCGCAGCTCCCATTAATCGTAACAAACATGGCCCATCTGGACTCCAGAAGATGTGGAGCAGCCACTTCCAACCTGGGTACCCTTCAGACATGTGGAGTTCAACTCCCAGAATTCTCAGCATTTGGTAGTCAGGCCAGGGAATTCTGGGAGTTGGAATCTTCACATCTCGAAGACACTCAAGTTGCAGAAGGCTGAATTGGAAGAACCTCATTGGAAAAAGCTGTATTTGATCCTCCATTACAATTCATTACTTTTCTGAGATAGAAAAAATGGTGCTTCCTCAGTGTGGAAGGACAGCCTGTGCTTCTCCCTCCCCATCCCTTCTCAGCCCTCCCCCATTGTCAGGATGACCCACCTGCCAATCAATTGGCAGCTGCCAATCAAACAGAAGGGGATGAGGAGGGAAGACAAGATGGCTGCCTGGGAGCTCTGCAGCCACAGGCCTCATGAGGAAGGACCTCAATATAAAATGCCACAGTCGAGGAGTAAAAATAAGGAGGCAAACTAAAAGATAGACAGCTCTGATGAGAAAGAGGCAACCAGAAAAGAGGCAGCAGCTGAGAAAACTGGGGAGACAGAGGCGTTTTACTCTTCTCTCAGACTGACATGAGGAAAAAGTTCTTCGAGCTGTTTCCCTCAGACGGAAGCAAGATTCAGAAGAGGAAAGAAGTTACAGGAACAAGCAAGCTGAAAAGGCAAAGAAAAAGTCAAGACTTTGACAGAACAGAAATAGAAAACAGAAACTAGAAAAAGATGAAAATCAGATCGAACTCTGTAGGAAAAGGAGTATAGGTAGTCCCTGAGTTACGACCACAATTGGGACCGGAACTTCAATTGCTAAGCAAAGTGTTTGTTAAGTGGGGCATCACGTGACCATGCCCAATTTTATGATCTTTTTTGCCACAATCATTAAGCAAATCACCGTGGTTGTTAAGAGAATCTTGTGGTCATTAAGTGAATCTGGCTTCCCCCATTGATTTTGCTTGTTGGAAGCTAGCTGGGAAGGTCGCAAATGGCAACCAGGTGACCCCTGGGACACTGCAACCATCATAAATACATGCCGGTTGCCAAGCACCCTAATTTTGATCATGGGACCACAGGGATGCTGCAACAGTAGTAAATGCAAGGACCGATTGTAAGTCACTTTTTTCAGCACCGTCATAACTTCGAACGGTTGCTAAACGAATGGTCATAAGTCGAGGACTACCTGTATAGAGAGAGTGACAATAAAGAGGTATTAAGACAACAGGAATATAGAGACCAGCAATACACAAATATATTGGAGATATAGAATAGAAAGATATGAGAATATAGTGACATTGGACTATAAAGAATATAGTTCCAATAGAAGAGAATATACTGTATGTAGCTCAGGGTTGAACTGTGGAGTCCTTGGTGCTCTCTGGGCTTGGTTTCTTGCTTGCAGACATTTCATTACCTGACCAGGTAACATCATCAGTGCTAGTGAGTGTGGGGTTTGCTCCCTGTTTATATGCCATATCTTGCCCTGCCAGCTATGGTGGAGGTGTGGTTTTCTCTTGGTGGTTCCTTGATTAGGGTATTGTTTTCTGCTTGATTGTTTGTCTGGTGACAGGTTTGTCTGGTTTGTCTGCAGAAAACAATACCCTAATCAAGGACCTACCAAGGAGAAAATCATACTCCCACCAACATGGGCAGGGCAAGGTACTGTATATAAACAGGGAGCAAACCCCACACTCACTCACACTAATGATGTTACCTAGTCGGGTAATGAAATGTCTGCAAGCAAACAACCAAGCTCAGAGAGCACCAAGGACTCCAAGAACATAGTGTAGATAAAGAGCTTTTAGAAAATAGGTGGTTAAAATAGAAAATAGTTTTATTATTAAGATTCATTTTTGAACTAGCTGAAGGTATATATAATTTGCAAAGCCTTTGCTTTTTTTTTTGTGCTAAGCTTTCCTTTTGTAAAAGAAAGGTCTCCCTACCCCCAGCCACTGAAGGGAGATACAAAACCCCAAATAACTATCCAAGACAAAACATATTTTGGTGCAACATGTTCTTGGTTTATCTGAGAAGTCAATCAGATAACAGAGAGGTGTGTTGGAAATGACAACCTTAAAGTGAGATAACTTCATTGCATCCCCACTCCTTAGAAATGGTCCTTTAAATCAAACCAGCAAATCCATTTTCCTTATTTGAAAACACAAATGTTGGCTACTCTTGCAAGGTAGGCAAATCAAGTGTAAAAGCAACAACAAAACCCTCCCAGTGCCCCATAAAACAATGGTTTTCGTGCCATATGTTCTCACATGTTAAATCCTAGCACCGACTTTGCAAGGGCATTATGAATCTCAATTAAGCCTTGCTAAGTGCTTTGGCTGAAAGGCAGGCTTCATAAATATTACAGCACTGTAATTATCTGGTGCAGCAGACTGTTGAAAGAGATAAGAAGTTCCTTATTGGATGTGATGTTTGGGAGAAAATGCCAGAGGGTTGGAATTTATGATTTTTGCTGTTAAACATGTACGATGGCAAATCCATGCAATAATTCAGATGGTACAGAACTATAATTCTGCAGCATCCCCTTGATCTCTAGATTCAGCTGCTGCTTTCGCTGCTTGCAGGACAGCATTCCCTCTGCCCCGCTATATTTTAATAAAATTTTGCCCTATGCTCCAAAGTAAGTCTTCCTTCCTCTTCCTCTTCCTCCCATCTTTTCTGTACAAATAACTGATCTCAAGTACGTGGTCCTGAAAAGCCACACATTACAGGGGCATCAATCTTATTTCCAGTCAATGCACTGAGAATTTGGGGTACACTTCACAGAGTGATGTACTGTAAGCCTGTGATGCTCAGACAACAGACTTAAAGGGAATGTCAGCTAGCCATCTATTCCATGTGACTAACAAGGTGAAACCATTGTACAGCTTCAGCAACAATGCAGCTAAATAAGGTCTCATTTTTCATATGCATTAAGGAAAGTTGGATGTTATAGGAGATGGAAGTTATTTGGGATGAATAGGATATTCATTCCAAGGCTAAATGCAAAGACCAAAAGATTCAGTACTTCAGGAGGGAAACAATCATTTTGTCTCAAATGAAGTGAAAGCCCACCAATTTGATGCAAGGCAATCTATATTAGGTTATCTCAGTCTTGATATTCCCCACTGATTATCATTGGAAACCAGGAAATTGCCATGGTTAGAGCTACTTCATCTGAGCTGCAAAAATATTAATGACTACCACTGTTGTTCAGTCATTCAGTGCCTTTTGACTCTTCATGACCTGATGAACATCATTTTGCAAAGATGGTCTCTCAGTGACTGCTTCTTTGCATTCTTGTAAGCTCCTGCTGGTGTAATCATGAGATAGCCACTTTGTCTTCCCCCAGCCTCTTTTTTTGATTACCTTTGATTTTCCCAAGCTTCAGGGTCTTCTCCAATGACTTTTGCTTTCACATTATGTGTTCAAAATATTTAAAGTTAGCTTTTTTATTTTTTCATATCCATACAATTTTTATTAAGAATTTTGATTATAATATTAAAATCTAATAAACAACTTAAAGAAAGAAAATAAAATAAAGAAAAAATAAGAAAAAAGTGTAAGAAAAAAGAAAAAAAGAAAGAAGAAAGAGAAAAGTAAGTATATAATAAAGAAAAAGAAAATAAATATATAAAGTAGCCCCCGCCCTCTGGAACATTCTTCCCCTGGAGGTGAGACTGGTCCCCTTGCTCCTGGACTTCCGAAAAAAAACTGAAAACCTAGTTCTTCCATCATGCCTGGAACGGGAGGGGGAATAGTCATTCCTGGGCATGGCTAGCGCCCTAGATTAGACCGAGAATGACCCTTACGCTCGAGGACTATCGGAGAACTTTTAGCCATCTAGATTTTTATCCCATTTATATCTACTGTTATTCGTAACTGTATTTTTATATTTTTGTATTTGTGCTCTTCTTTGAATTTTAATTCTGGTTTTACTGTAAACCGCCTAGAGTTCCCCTTTTGGGGGAGATGGGCGGTAATAGAAATTTAATGAAAGAAAGAAAGAAAGAAAGAAAGTAAGAAAGAAAGAAAGAAAGAAAGAAAGAAAGAAAGAAAGAAAGAAAGAAAGAAAGAAAGAGACTTCCAACCTTCATCACAATAAGTATAAACAAATTTAATGACCCTTCACCCCCTCTATGGTTACAAACATTTTCATCCCATATCACATCTCTCATATGTAAACAAATCCATAAAACATCATCTTTTCAGTCCTGGTGTCAGCAGAAAGTCTGTAAAGGGCTGCCAGAAGTAACAACATATTTTGTTTTAACCTTGATCAAAGAAATCAACTTTATATTTCTTCCTTTACTGTTTTACTTCTAACAGTCTTAAACTTTATTTCATTCAAATATTGTAGGATTTGATTTCTCTTCATTTCTTCTTTGTCCCATCGCACAGAGTTCTTCAAAGCTTTAACAAGCATCTTTTGTAAACCCAATAGGAAAAAATTATCCAGTTCAGTCTCTTGGTTTATCATTTGTATTTCCCTTTTAAATTTTAAAACCTCATCCATTTTCTTTTGTAGATCCAGTGAAACATCCTTTTCTAAGTCACTCTCTTGGCCTGTCAGTTGTAAATCCACTTTTAATACCAACTCTATCTTGTCAGATAAAATTTGTTCTACATTTGACATTTCTTCAATAACATATTTTGGAGATAGTCTATCCATAGAAGCTGACATCATTACTGACATTGTTGATATGGTGGCTACTAATTTCTGATTCCATTCTTCAAAAGTCTCCTTCAGTTTTTTCATTGTTATAATGTTTTGCAACATTTTACAGGCTTGTAAATCTGTCCTCAACCTAAAAACGTTAGTCCCCTCTAGTGTCCAGTTTTTAAAATCTTGAAATTGCTTATCTTTGTTGTCTTGTAAAAACTGAAACAGAATCTATTTCCCACAAGAAGCTGTTTTTTCTTTAAAATTAATTCCAAAATCTTATTGTAAAAGTTTCAATATTCCAATTTTTTGAACTATTAAGTTGCTCTATACTCTAGTCTAACTGGAATCATCATACAAATTCTTCCTTAGGCAGATGAGATGGCCTGGTAGACCCATATTTTAAAAGATTATGGTACATGGTCAGAAGCCTTATTATGATCAGTAAAACAAAAATAGTTGTCTATTTGGAAGTGCCTTGCATTTCTAATTATTCATGCCATGTGATCTCGAGTGCCTCTGCCTCTTCCAGATCCAGCTTGTACATCTACAATTCTTATTCAAAAGAAACCTAAGTATGTTAGCATGTGGAATAATTGGTATTGTGTGGTAGTTTGAGAAATGCCCTTTTTTGGTATTGGAATATAAATTTATCTTTTCCAGTCTTCTGTTAGCACTGTTTTTTCCATACCTGCTTACAACCACCAAGTATCACTTTCTACTGCATTATTTTATAAAATGTTAAATAGTTATGATGGCATTTCATTAACTCCTGCAATTGTTGTTAGCAATATTTTTAGAGTGCATTTAAATGCACATTCTGGCTTCTTCCATGATGGAACTTCTGTATATATTATTGATTTGGGAAACTTTCTTGTACAGTTCTTACAAATATTTGCACATCTTTTTATCTTCTTTTTCCAGTAGACCTTTGCCTTCTTTGTTACTTCTCATGCCTCTATTTGAAAAAAAATGTTCCTTTGATTTGTGTAATTTTCATAAGGAAATATTTTATCTTTTCCATTCAGCTGTTATCCGCAATTTATTTGTATTGCTTATTTAGATATAATTGTTTGCTTCATCTTTACTGAAGTCATGAATTACAGTCCAGAGGTCTTCATGCATTTTATTTACCAAATCTAATGAAATAAATTTACCTTCACCACATAATCATATACGATATTGCTAAGATCATACCTTGTTGATATGTCAGCTGACAATTGTATTTGTTTTCTTTATAAGTTTTAATTTTGCGATGGCTCCCTTTGTTGTTTATTCGTTCAGTCGCTTCCGACCCTTCATGACTTCATGGACCAGCCCACGCCAGAGCTTCCTGTTGGCCGTCACCATCCCCAGCTCCCCCAAGGTCGAGTCCGTCACCTCCAGAATATCATCCATCCATCTTGCCCTTGGTCGGCCCCTCTTCCTTTTGCCTTCCACTTTCCCTAGCATCAGCATCTTCTCCACGGTATCCTGTCTTCTCATTATGTGGCCAAATTTATGATGGCTCCCTTACTGTGGTTAATATCATCCCCTCTTGTTTTGTGTGCCTTTTTATAGTTATTTTTAAATTGTGATAATAAAGAAGAAAAAAATAAGATAATAAAAATAAAATAAGCCCAGTTTTTGCCAATTAATTTATAATACATTAAAATAGACTTGTGCTAAAATCCACAAATGTGGATCTCCATCTCCCTGATTTTTTTCTAAGTTCACAAGCACTTTTGCCTTAATCCTACTTTTTTCCCCATCTGTAAAGATATATCCCCAATGTGAGATTTATAGCTATGTTCTCTCTCTTTTTAATTGAAAATTTTATTTACTTTTTTTAATGAAGTATTTGAAAAACTTAGGCCTGGGGGATAGTAGTAATTAATAGTTAATAGTAATCTGCTTTGTAATTGATGCTTTGCCTCTACCAAAGTCATCTTCTCTATGACAGAGAGGTTTCATAAAGAAAAATTCCAAGTTGCCTTCAAAAATAATTTGAGTAATATCAATGTATTATTATTATTATTATTATTATTTAATTAAATGACAACATCATATATGAGGTTGTGAATTATATACAATGAACTGAGAATAATACTGCTGGGGAAAAAACACATTTGGAATTCATCTTGCTTACTAATGACTCATTTTATGCTAAAAGTAAGCTTTATTTTAAAGTAGACTGAGGGAATTTGGGTCAATCCAATCTACTCACAGGGTAGTTGTTATGGGGAAACTAGGAGGACAGAGTATTATATACCCTGCTTGAGTTGTACAAAATAAAGGGAGGCTAAAAATTGAATTAATAATAACAATTATTTCTCACAACAGTCTGGTTGTTGTCATTCCATTCAGCTCCATTTAGATCTACATGGAGATCTCTTTCTCAGTCTTGGCACTTACCTGGTTCCTGATAAGACTTAACTTTGTGTTAAGTAACTTAACTTTGTGTTTGATGATCTCAGGAAAACCTGAGCCTTGCTGCAACCATTTCATTCTTTCATTTACACACTAAATAGTTCTATTGCATGCCACAGTTATCAGTTTTAGATGTAAAATCCCTATAAGCCTAGGCTGCATAAATTCACAATAGTACGAAGATACATTAACCATAGGATAGCCACATGTTCATTAAATAAAGTTAAGTGTTTATTGGTTAATTTATGATAATCAAAGCTAGTTCCTAGGAGAAATGAATTAAGTGCTTATTCTATACATATCTCCCCAACATCCCACGTCCCCAGATGTCATTTGTGGGGTTATACCTCAAATTTGAGAGAATGCTGAAATCTTGTGAGCTTTGGAAATCTCTGAAATGTTGGGCATTTTTAAAATTATTTGAGTGTGTGCCTATACAACATTGCTTGATGGCATCTGAAAAGGTTGCTGGTTCCTGCCATGTGGTTATCTTTTAATATGGGGTCATTTCAGTTTTAAATTTGGAGCAAGCTGACAGTGATATCAAGGGTGATACTTCATTTGATTTAGCCATATTGACTGGATTTACACAACATGCTAGATTAGGTTAAAAAAGTAGTTGGTAGTGTGTGAATCAATATTTTGTGAAAACCCATCCATTAGGCTATTTGTTTGGACAAAGCCAGTTGCAAAACCACAACAATGGTGATTTGTTAAGCTGGGGTTAGAGAATAGTATATAGTGTAAATTCAACTATTACGTATGGACCAAATTCATTAACTTACCTGCATTACTTTTCATGTTTGGCAACATGCAGTTGCCAAATGCAGTGGCATGGGCAGTTATGTGTGTTCCTTGATTAGTGCATGTTATACTTCTGCTCTGTGAGCTGCATTAGTTGCCAGTATGCTTCTGGGTGCAATTCAAGGTGCTGATAATGACCTATAAAGCCGTACATGGCATGGGACTGGGTTATTTGAGAAACCACCTCTCCCTGGTTCCAGATACCCATCCCATTAGGCCCAGCAGGTCCAGCAGGAGAGGCATCGTATGGGTCCCATCTACTAAGGAGTGTCATCTGACGGGGCCCAGGAAGAGAGCCTTTTCTGTCATGGTGCCCACCCTTTGGAACATCATCCCCCTGGAGATGAGATTGGCCCTGACCCTACAGGCCTTTTGGAAGGCTCTGAAGTTGTGGCTTTGCCATCATACTTGGAGAATCTGGCTGTGGTATAGAGCCTCTTCAGTGGTTCTATTGGAAGTTATGAATGGATTTTAACTCTGCCAGTGATTATGTTCTATGGTTTATAATATGGTTTTAAACATTTATTTATTTATTTATTTATTTATTTATTTATTTATTTATTTATTTATTTATTGTGGTATTTATACCCCGCCTATCCCCTCCCTAACGGAGGACTCTAGGCGGCTTACATACATGTTTATATACATTTATCTTTATACATTTATCACCAAGTGTAATTTTACCCGCGCACCAGGAGAGGGGGTAAGGGAACCGGCTCTTAAGGCTCTGGACTACAATTCCCAGGATGCCTTGAGCCGGCTGCTGATGTCCTGTTGATGTCACTTCCGGGTCTGTCTGTCCTCACTGGCAGCATTTCAGTCTTCCTCCGATCTTTTCTCCATCTTTTCTCCGGTGGAACGGGCTCCCCAAACAGGACACAGCACATTTTTCCCACGTAGGTGGTACCCAATTTATCTACTCGCCTTAATTAGCTTTCGAACTGCTGGGTTGGCAGAAGCTGGGGTGAATGACGAGAGCTCACCTCGCCACGCGGGGATTAGAACTGCCGACCATCAGATCTTATACAGGCAGTCCTTCCGGCTCAGCGGTTTAACCCGCTGAGCTACTGCGCCCCTATATATTTTTGTATACATAAATATGTATATAAAATATACATATTACATGTATACAAATATACATATACATAATATATAAATATTATATACATAAATATGTATATAAAACATATTTTTTAAATGTTGTTGCTGTTTTTATTTGTATTGTGCTTATTGTTCTTTGGCGCTGTTTTAACTATTGTGAGCCGCACAGAGTTACATATGTGAGATGGGTAGCTATATAAATAAATAAATAAAATAAATAAATAAATAAATAAACACCACTCATTATTATTGTTCACTTAACTTTAATACCATTACGCTCTTTTCAATGATAGTTTATATCCTGCAATTTATATCAACCAAGGCAGTAGGGATTTGCAACACAGACGTTATTTAATTCATCTGAAATGCTCAGGAATCCAGAAAATAGCTTAGAACAGCCTGAACTGTTTGTAGGGCAGCTGTAATAGGAGCAGATAGTTTGGCAGCCACTTTTCTATTTCACAAGCATTTCCCATCTGTATGAGTAATACAAGCGAAGGCAACCTTCTGCTATGGTACATTAATTCTATTTCCACTTCCAAGTTGGTAGAGAATATTTTGTTCTTCTGTGCCTACTGAGAGGCACAGCATACATTTGTTAATATTGTAACATTAATGCTCTTGACAGTCTTCCCCAATCTGGTGTTCTCCAGACATGTTGGACTTCCTCCGTTGATGCTCTGGAGGATAGTTTAATTCCGGGAATCTAAATGAGTTCCCACAGAGCTGTCTGAAAAAAGAACATCTGAAGCTGGAAGTGGATCTTAGAAGTGGATCTTCTAGAGATGGTTTGTCTTCTATAAGCTCTGGACTGAGAATGAAAGTGAAAGTGTAATGTGAGTATTCGTTGTTGTTCAGTTGTTTAGTCATGTCCGACTCTTCGTGACCTCATGGACCATAGCACGCCAGGCCTTCCTGTCCTCCACTGTCTCCCGGAGTTTACTCAAATTCATGTTCGTTACATCGGTGATGCTATCTAACCATCTCATCCTCTGCCGTCCCCTTCTCCTTTTGCCTTCAGTCTTTCCCAGCATCAGGGTCTTTTCCAGTGAGTCCTCTCTTCACATTAGGTGGCCAAAGTATTTGAGCTTCAGCTTCAGTATCTGTCCTTCCAATGAGCAGTCAGGGTTGATTTCCTTTAGGATTGACTGATTTGACCTCCTTGCAGTCCAAGGGACTCTCAAGAGTCTTCTCCAGCACCACAGCTCGAAAGCATCACTTCTCTGGCGCTCAGCCTTCCTTATGGTCATATAGTTGTAAGGAAAATGGGATTGGGAGCATGTTTGTTTGTTTTCCTTTTCAGTAGCAACAAATCAGGAATACATTGAGGAGCTTCTCTTTCTATTTCATGAGATGGTTCAAGGGCAGAAGTGCTGACAGAGCCTGGGGGGATACAACTTGGTAAGCTGTGGTTTGTTTTAACAATCATTTGTTGTAGAAGCTACAGCAGTTGGATTCCCACCTTGTGCTTGGCCATAAACATGATTTGCAAACCCCAGTGGCTGAGTTTGCGGAACATGCTAATCCAAAAACAAACAAAACATTTTATGCCTTATACCTGTGCCTGAATCCTTTCAATTAGAGCTTTTAGTAAACTGTAGCTTTTGCTAGGGCAAAGAGAGCCAGCCCTACTGTTAGGCAAAATAAGGCAATCACTTCAGAAAGCAACAGCAGGTCCTGGAATGACAAGAGTTGTTGTTGTCCCAGCTGTTCTTTTCTGTGTATGCAAATCAGTATTGTGTCCCCAAGCCAGCCAACTGTGGTTTATTCAATAAATAATGGTTAAATAAACTGTTGTTTAGCATGTTGAATGAACCCACTGTCTAGTATATCTCTCCTTCATTACTGGAACTTGCCTAGCTGTCTCTGCTTTGTAATTTTGTCAAAGTTAGGCAGTATTTCTCAACTTTATATTTTATGGGGCCATTTATATTCTGATACTTAATGCAGTAAAAGTTGAACTATGTGGTTAAACATTGAGTGACAAGAAGTATTGATCATCAACATCACTATCGCAAATACATCAACATTGCTTACAAGAAGGATGATGCCATTTAATAATAAAAAAATCTGTTCACCATTACATAATTGCATAATAAATTTTTAAATATCCCTTGTTATTGGGATATCTTGTTATTGGGTTATCTTGCTGCTCATAATCAGCATTTTTTTTCCGACTAAAGGTAAGAAAAGTCCTAACTTTTTCTTTGAGCAAGATGTATATTTATAATTTTAATTTAAAAATTAAGTATTAATATATGCTCTTACATTCAAGGCTGCTTGTATGTCTATGTAAAAATGGGAATACACTAAAAAGGGCAGTAGGATAGTAGTAAATTCAGGCTGCATTCCCTTATATATTTCTTAGCAATACGGTGCACTGTGAAAAGTGCAAATATTCATCATGTCAAGTGCTGCAGACCCACTGTGGTGATGCAGAGAAAACACATTTTTGAAATGGTTGGTGCTTGCATTCTGAGCAAAGCAATCCAATAGGTGGTTTATGTCCAAGGTCAAACACATAATAGATTTTATAAAAAATTGTGACTAGACCAGGAACAACAGGTTCCTGTTTACCCCACTTGCTGAATAATCCACAGATGGTTATGACATGACATGCTCACCAAGATCAAACAAATCACATTATCACCAATTGTTAGATTCATCTATTGCATTGCACAATCATGTGATTTAATTATTTATTTGAAATTTGGTCTGTGTAATGCATCAAGCAGGTTATTGCCATTTGTAAACCATAAACAATGGCTTAAACTGAGATCTGAGCAAGGCAGTTGTGATTTATTCAAGGAGCCATCAGTAAAACAAACCATGGCTTAATCTGTTGTACTTAATGAGTAGTCTTCCGTAGAGCCCAACTGGTTTTGTGGGTGTGGGAGATAATTGTGAAACAATGTAATGGACGCCTATGTTTTTTTCTTGCAACTGAAGACCTCCAGACACACTAGGCCACACTAACTCTAATTTAATGAATAAACCACAGTTGTGTTCACACAACATACTAAATCAAAGTATGCTGGCTGGGGAATTCTGGGAGTTGAAGTCCACATGTCTTAAAGTTGCCAAGGTTGAGAAACAATGAGCTAGTATATTTCTCCTTCGTTACTGAAACTTGCCTAGTTGTTTCTGCTTTGTAATTTTGTCAAAGTTAGGCAGTATTTCTCAACTTTATATTTTACGGGGCCATTTATATTCTGATACTTAATGCAGTAAAAGTTGAACTATGTTGTTAAACATTGAGTTACAAGTAGTATTGATTATCAATATCAATATCACAAACATATCAACATTATTTCAAAGGGCCTTTGAAATAATACTACAGAATTATTTTAGTAAAATAAACTTTACAAAATAATCATCAAATGAACTTTACAAAATAATCAATTCCTATTGAAATTTGCCAGCAATGGTTATGACTGATCTCTCAGTGATTAATCAACTAGAGCAGCGGTCCCCAACCTTTTTGGCACCAGGGACCGGTTTCGTGGAATACAATTTTTCCACGGACCAGGGGGGGATGGTTTCATAAGGAGCGTGCAACCTAGATCCCTCACATACGCAGTTTACAGTAGGGTTCGCGCTCCTATGAGAATCTAATGCTGCTGCTTATCTGACAGGAGGCGGAGCTCAGGAGGTAATGCGAGTGATGGGGAGTAGCTGTAAATACAGATGAAGCTTCACTCACTCGCCCACCACTCACCACCTGCTGTGCAGCCCGGTTCCTAACAGGCCACAGACCAGTACCGATCCATGGCCCGGGGGTTGGGGACCCCTGAACTAGAGTTTGATTGATTAATCCATCAACCAATACAACCTGTGATGATTGGCTATTAGAATTGCTAATCAAAGGTTGGAGTTGGGGGTGAGGGATGAGAAGGGTGTTTCAGCTTTGCAAAACAAGTCCTGCCTTTTTTCTATATGTGCCATAACATCACACACTTGTGTTAAAGGGATGGAGCTTGTGGTGTGATGCTGTCATACTGCTTTCAATATCTTGATGAAGTAGAATTGTGCAGACACTGCTTTTTCAGAGTGAGGGGGGAAAGGAAGAGAGAGGAATTGGGCTAGTGTGGATGAAAGGATGGCTCTGAGGGAACCTTGGAGTCCTAGCCTTAAGAAAAACCCCAACTGTCAGAGCAACAAGTTTAGCAATAAGTATTCAATGCCAGGGAAGATAAAGATTTACAGCCTATAGATATGCTACAATAGAAAGACAACCTGTTTACACCATATTATAAATTAAACAATAAAAGTTAATTTGATTATTTCTTAAACATTAACATTCTGTATAATTTCCATGTTCCTGCTATTCATATAACTTCAAATATAGGTAAAGAAATTGAAGAGAAAAACAAAAGAAACAAAATGAACTCAGGAAAGGATTTGGTGATATCAGACAAACCAATATTGTAGATTCTTGGATTAATGGGATTATGCTTTGATTTTGAAGAAAGAAAGAAAAATAACAAAGGGGCCTCCCTAAGCCAGAGGGTACATGATGAACCCATTAAATTTTGCTACCCATAATTAGTAGTATAGCCATTGTATTGCAATGCATTCATCAAGGTTGTTTACTGAAGAATAGAATGAGGACCAGAGCCTTTAATTAAAGCTGACCAAATTGCTGTCAAGAAGAGACTTGCAAGCAGCAATTTCTAATTAAAATGAATTCCCATAGTAGTAGTGTTCTCTCTGAGTACATCCTTTAAAAGATGGGTTGTAGCTACCAGAAATGCCATACATATGCCTGATAAAATCTGGCAATGTTATAGTAATTGGAAGACTGAGTAGCAAAAGCTAGAGAAAATGGCCTGTAAAATGCAAAATGTAGAGGCAAATAAATTAGTGTTAGGAATCTATTTTCCTGCTGTTGAAATGGTGTCGAAAAGGATGGATTTCAACATCTTAATCCAAGAAGTTAAACCTGATTCCTAAACAAATGCCTTCATCTCTTGAGGTACCTCTGTGTCCTCCTCTGGGCCTAATTGAGGCCTGTAATTCCTTTGTAATGCAAATTTCTGGTGGGAAAAAGACATAACAGTGTGGCCCTAATATTTAAAGACCTGATTTTGAATGAGTTCAGATGTGCATTGTAATCCTACATATATCTATGTAGAAGTAAGTTCTGAGTAGGACTCACTGCTAGGTGTAGATGTATATGAGTGCAGTGTACCGTATTTTCCGGCGTATAAGACGACTGGGCGTATAAGATGACCCCCAACTTTTCCATTTAAAATATAGAGTTTGGGATATACGCCGGAAAATACGGTACTCGCCGTTTGGCTCCACGACGGGCTCCAAAGTCGCCCACAACGCGTTTCCTACCAGGCTTCCCGAAACGCGGCCAATTCTGGGCCCCCGCTCCATTTAAAGCGCGGCTGGGAGGGGAAGGGAAGGTGAGGCGAAGCGAGGCGCCCGTTGAGCGTTGTGGGCGACTTTGGAGCCCGTCCTGGAGCCACTGCGTTTTGCCCCCTCCCTTCCCAAGGCTGCTCCGAGGGAACGGAGCTCGCTCCCCCCTCCCCGCGTTTCTCCCGCGCTCGTCCTCCTGCTCTTCCCTGGGGGCTGCGTTCCAGCGAGTGGCTGCACTTGGCCAGGAGAGGTCTTAAACGGCGAATACCGTATTTTCCGGCGTATAAGATGACCCCCGACTTTTGAGAAGATTTTCCTGGGTTAAAAAGTCATCTTATACGCCAGAAAATACGGTACTTTAAGAGTCTTTGGTGTGGTTGCTGTGCTTTAGTTTGGACATAGCAATTCTCCCACTGTTTTATTAGGTGATGGTGACCTTTTGGGGTGTCAGGCTTGAAGTAATCCAAACAACGTGTTGTAAGGCTAACAATATCTTTATTGATAGCATAAGGCAATAATGGATGTATAGTGCATTATTGCAAAAAGGAAAAATCAAAGCATAAGCAGAGTTCCATCACCAGAAGTGAGGAAAGAAAAACATCATGGTCTGTGCAAAGACCAGGCATAGTTACAGTTCAGATACAAGTACATGTAGATAGCAGTCTACATAGAGAAAAGCATAGGAAGAACATAAGTGAGAACATAAGTATGAACGAATACCCATGGTTCATAGCTGAAAACTGATTGGTTCATATGGGCACCTCTTTCAGCCTAACATTTTGGTAGCAATTGTACTTACTATAAACCGTCACACGATGGCAGTGTTGTGTATTGGCCTTCCCTTGAGCTACAGTTCCCTTGGGAGAAATACTGATAAGAAGTTGTTTTGGCTAGATAGAGGGACACCTGTTGTTTACGAATCGAATGTTCGTAGAATGTTTTGGGAACCAGCTTTTCAATGCAGGGTCACTTGTAAATTTCCACTTTCAGGCCAGATTCAGTGGAGAAAATGCCATGCGTTTAATTCTGCATAGAATACTTTAACCAAATAACTTTAACATGTTTTTCTACAATTACTTTAATTCAATGTGATGAAAATTACTTCAGAATCTCTTAGATGGGAAGAAGATTTTCGAGAAATAAGTGTTCTCACACTTATTTTGCTAGGAAGTAGACAAAGAATGGGTGTGTGAATCTCCTGTCTTTTATTGTACAATCATCCTTCCAACAGTCTGCAGCCTCCTTGGCTTCCCACACTTCCATGAAAACCCAAGGAAAATTATCATGAGGGAACTCCTCCTGTGGGGCATTTTCAGGACTGCTACAACTATCCTTTTTGAGGGAGCATCCTTCCTTTGAAGAATTGTTAAAGAATTTCCTCTTTTTCTGGTGAAATTTCGAGAAGTTACCCACCAAACATTTCTGCTCACAAACTTGGTGTAGAATTTTGAAAGGTGTTTTGTGCCTAGCTGTATCAACTTAGCAAACATATATTGTATGTTTTCTTGAAGAATACAAAGAATAAGAACGCACCTCTAATTGGGCTCTTGTCTAGTCGTACAACACCATAGCTGGCTGCAGCACTCAGCTGACCTTAACTGAAGTAGGAGGTTAAGAAATGCCAGCTTTGGCTAGAATTTGGGTGGATCACCTGGGAATTCCATGGCTGTAGGCTTGATGAATAGTAATTATCATCTTGGAAGAAGCCAAGATAATAGCATGGATGCAGTCACTAAGAGTGAGTGAAGGGAATGTTTCCTTTTTCTTAACCTAGTCCCACTCTAGACTAAGATGTGTGATTTGCTTCTGAATAGCTTAACATGCTTGTAAATAACTGTTTATGGCTTAGTAGGTTATGCAGGCTCAGTCAGTTGTGCTTTATTCATTAAGCCTTGGTTAAAAAAAACAAAGCATGGCATAGTGTAATAAATGAACCCAATCATTGTTTAAAAATGGTGTGGTTAACTATTCCATGCACTAGATTGATTGCCTCTAAAGAAATAAAGTTAATTCTTATTTTTGAGTACCTGCCAAAGTGATCTGGCATGTAATGATGCCCACTAAACAACGAACAGGTTCTGTTATTACTCCAATCAGCATGTTAAAATAAAAGGATAGACTGTCAAACAGTATGAAGTTATTACTTATCTTTCTGATGCATTTTGGAAACTCTGATTCAATAAAGGTTAAGTTGGAAGGTAGATCTGAGGAACCAGAGTCCTGATGTGAGGAACACGGTAGACTTGGTAATCAATTTATCTGGCCGTCCATCTCACAGGAGGTGACTCTGGGCGGCATACAACAATATGCAATGATTTACTGAAGTTGATTGCATTGCTCAAAGAGAAATCTACACAAGTTCTGACTCATAGGCTAAACGAGCTGCCCAGTCATGTCTTAGGCTGCTTGATAAAAGTGATGAGCTGACCTTCAAAAAACAAAAACAACAAAAAAATGATGAGCAGACCAGCCAAGAATCTGACCAGGTGCTGTGAGGGTACGATCCTTCGACTGGCGAACAAAGGTCCAACACACACTCCGTAGGATATGTAAAAGCTTTATTTACAGTGAGAGATCTGGTTCCACTTCAATGAACCAAGTAAAGCATAGATAGAAGACCTTACAGTTTAATAGGTTCCAATGTCCCCCCTCCCATAGAATGTGACTGTCAGTTCCATGTCTCTGTGTGTCCCACCCTCTCTTTCACAGCTTGGCGCTGTCCGTTGAAGGTGCTGAATGCCTTCGTCTAATTCACACTGTGCGGTGATTGCCTGTCTGGCGGTTTGTTGTTACATTCTTCCTATTGATAGCTTTTGGCATCCTGGCTGAGAGATATACTTATGTGACTTATTATCATGTCAGGGTGGCATGGATGCCATCATGACAGGTGCATCAAAAAGGTGCTGGACTCTCTTGGGTCATGCAGAAAGGTTTAGGGAGACTGACCCTGGCTTCTTTTAGGAAGGCCCTGAAGATGCAACTTTTCAATCACAAACCTAATGGGATGGAAAGCCTAATAATTTTATTAGTGACTGGGGTTGTGTCCTTTTCAATAAATAAATAAATAACAGTTTAATATATCGTATTTGAGATTGTCTGTCTGTCTGATTGTCTGTCATTAATTCTTCTCCCAAACCCTGTTTTTCGTCTGTATTCCCTCCTCAGCTCTCTGACACATTTATGGGGGAGATGAGCAGGAGATGGGCAAGTTCAGCAAACTGGCTCAAATGCCATTAGTGGTGTCTAAATTTTTGTTGTTTATTCGTTCAGTCGCTTCCGACTCTTTGTGACTTCATAGACCAGCCCACGCCAGAGCTTCTGTTGGGGTTTGATAAACCCAGGAATTTACTTCTAGATATAAATTATACAGAGAGGCTTGATTTCTAGGTAAAAGGTGAAATATTCTGCACAGTCACCCAATTAGCAGCCATTGTTGTAGGAATGATGTGTCATGTGTGACTCATTCAACAGGTGCTTAGAGTTAGGTTGGGTGTGGTAGTTAACGAGATTGACCTATAATGTGATTGGTCAGTTTGACTATATAAGCAGAGATATTCTGTATTTCATTTATTCCCATTTTACCTCGTGAAAGCTGTATCGTTGATGGTGTATCATTTGTTACTTGTGGAAGTGATCTGTAAATACGTATGTATATAAAGTAAATAGGATATTTGATATAACTTCTGATTTGGAGTCTATTTACTGCATTGTACGTGGATCACTGGTGCCTAGGAGAGAGGCAGGCCACTCCATCTCCGCGCGCTCCCTCTGACACGGTTACGGGCCCAGAGGTGGCAGAGACGCCATAGACGACGGAAGGCTTTGCACTGGCTGTGGATCGGTAGATCGTGTGCAGTCTGTGAGCTGGGAGCTTTGGAAGCCTATCCAGGAGTCGTGTGGCTATTTGGAGTGATTTGGAGCTTTCACAGGTTCCATGTCTGCGTGTGTGTGTTTTTTCCCTCTCCTACGCTTGTTTTACAGCTGGAGGACATTCTGATAAGGTCTGTGTCTTTAATCATCGGTGTCTGCCCAGAAGGGGCTGAAGACAGATGAGCACAGCGAAGATGTTGCCGGCAGTCGGGGGAGGTTTTCCTCTGGAAAGACTGAATGACAGTAATTATTCGTCATGGGCATATAAAATGGAAATGTATCTTCGGCGTGAAGGGCTTTGGAGGAGTGTACTTTGCCCTGAACCAGACCTGGAAGATGAAGAAGTTGCTCTAAAGGACGATAGAGCATTGGCAAGCATAATTTTATGTCTGGAAGATAGCCAATTGTGTTATGTTAGAGACTGTCAGTTAGCCTATAAGTGTTGGGAAGCTTTAAAGAATGTTTATCTAAGAAGCTCACCGTTATGTAAGGTTTTACTAACAAGAAAACTTTATCATGCTAGATTAGGGATATCTGATAATATAAGGGATCACCTGCATTATATGACAGGGTTGTTCCGGGAATTGGCTCAGAGAGATATGCCATTTACAGAAGCTAACAAAGTGTATATAATTCTCAGTTCTCTAAATGAAACGTGGGATACTTTGGCAATTAGCTTTGGTTCGTTATCTGAGGAAGATTTAACCATAAATTACTTATCTGGTAGATTACTGGAAGAAGAGCAAAGAAGGCAGCAGTGTTCTAATGTAATTAGTGCTAAGCAGAACAGTGTTTCTGTTAAGGAATATTCTGAGAATGTTTTGTATGTACGAAAATGTTTTAACTGTGGGTCACAAAAGCATTTGTTGCGGGATTGTGATAAGAAACAGAAGCCGAAGGCCAAGCTGAAAATTTCCAAGCCGGGAGACGCTGCACAGCTGTCGTTAATTAGTTCAAGTGAAGAACAAGATTTAAAGGGACCATTTTTAATTGACAGTGGGGCTTGTCAGCATATAGGGAGTAACAGACAGATGTTTAAGAGTTTTAGGCAGGCTGATAAAGATCATGTTACTCTAGCTAATGGAAGCATTGCATCTGTCACTGGTAAAGGATTTGTATATGTACCAGGGTTAAATATTGAATTATCAATGTTGTGTGTACCTGAACTGGAGCACAATATAATTAGTGTGTCACAATTGGATAAACAGGGTTATACTGTACAGTTTGGTAATAATGAATGTATTGTTATGAAGGATAACAATGTTTGTGGCAAAGGTATTTTGCAAAACTGTCTTTATGAAATAGTTCAAACCAGGACAAGCAGCAACCATCATGGTGTAGCTACGATTAATAAGCCAACACATGATTCATGTGCGCACCTGTGGCACAGAAGGCTTGGGCATCCGAGTTTCAAAGTGATTGAAAAGATGTCAGAAGCAAGTTCTGGAATGGAATTGAAAAAGTGCCAAGTGTATTTGGATTGTACAGCTTGTAAGGTTGCAAAGTCAAAGGTGTTTCCTGTGAGCAAATTCAGTGATAGGAAGTCACATAAACGTTTTGAATTAGTTCACGCTGATTTAATTGGTCCATTACCAGCTTCAATAGGGGGTGCTAAATATGTTTTAGTCATTGTAGATGATTACACAAGATTTGGGTTCTGTTACCTATTGAAAGCTAAAAGTCAAACATTTGAAAAGTTTAGAAACTGGGTGCAGTTTGTGGAACGAAGGTATATCACTAAGGTGTGTAGTTTACAAACTGACCGAGGTACAGAGTTTCTGAGTGGGAGTTTTCAGCAATGGCTCCGTAGAAGGGGCATTGTGCATAGGAGAACTAACCCACATAGTTCAGCTGAGAATGGCGTGGCTGAACGTAGGAATTTGGCATTGCAGACAGTGAAGGATTCACTCATTGCTGACTCAGGGTTATCAAGAGGATACTGGGGAGAGGCAATATTAACTGCTAATTATTTAATTAACAGGTTATGGAGTGTGTCTGTAAACCAAACTCCATATTATATGTTATATGGCAAGAAGCCACCATTAGCTCATTTGAGGGTGTTTGGGTGCACTGCCTATGTTCACGTGCATAAGGAGGTACGTAGGAAAGGACAGACAAAAGCACAGAAGCTGACGTTTGTGGGGTATGAGCCAGGGACCAGAGGATATAGGTTCACTGATGGCAGGAAAGTTGTTATTCCTAGATCAGCCAGTTTTTGTGAGCATAGCAATTGGCAGAGATTACACGGGAGTAGTGAGGTATATCTTCCTAGTCAGAGAAGTTTTGAGTTTTCAGAGCAGAGAGAGTCCACTGATGTGATTAAGAAGGAAGAGGAATTAACTCCTAGTGTGCCAATGATGCAGGATGCTACAGTGTTGCGTAGATCTGAGAGAGTTAACAAGGGCATACCACCTCAGCGTTATACACCAGGTGATGTAAAAGTGTGTTTTATTGATTATGAACCTCGTAATTACAAGGACGTATTGAAGTTGCCACAACCCGAGCAGAGTAGATGGAAAGCTGCTATGGATGTGGAAATGAAAGCCATTAATTCTCACAAGGTTTTCAAATCTACTAGGCTGCCTGAGGGGCATAGAGCAGTAGGCTGTAGATGGGTGTATAAGAAGAAAACCTTAGTGAATGGTGATATTCAGTATAAGGCTAGGTTGGTAGCACAAGGATTTTCCCAGATAAAGAATCAGACTTATGATGAAGTTTTTGCACCAACGCTAAGAGGGGAGACATTTAGGTTTGCCTTAGCAATGGCAGCAGCTGGGAATTGTGTAGTACAGCATTATGATATCACAACAGCATATTTGCATGCTGATTTGAATGAAGAGATCTATATGATTGAAGCCCCAGGTTATGAATCAAAGATTGCAGGAAGGGTATACAAGTTGCAGAAAGCATTGTATGGACTCAAGCAGTCGGCACGTTGCTGGAATCTTAGTTTAGATAAGGAATTACAAAGAATGGGATTCAAGTGTAGTATAGCTGACCCATGTCTGTATGTAAAGCAATGTGAAAATGATGGAACAGATTTTGCTTTTGATTTTTGTAGACGATTTGTGTCTTATAGCGAAAGATCAAAGCAGGGTAATTGAATTTACTGAAAATCTGAAACAGCACTTTGATGTCAAAGATCTGGGAGAAATTAAGAATTACCTAGGCATGGGTATTCAGAAGGTTGATGGGGGTTATGTTCTAGAGCAGGGGAAGAAAATTGAAGCACTGCTAAGAGAGAACAATATGGAACAGTGTAAAGGAGTTTCAACCCCGATGACAACAGATTTTGTTAAATCAGAGACTGGAAATGATGACCAAACTTCATGTGATCAGGAATATGTGATCAGTCAATAATTGGAAGTTTATTGTATTGTATTGATTTGCAATATTGTCCATCTGAGTGTAATGTAGCAGATGTGATGACAAAGCCTCTAAGCATAGAGAGACGTAGGATGTGTATATCTCAAATGTGTATGTCTTCTATTCTGTACAATTGAATGTAATATCTATTGTAAATTGAAGGGGTGTTGGGGTTTGATAAACCCAGGAATTTACTTCTAGATATAAATTATACAGAGAGGCTTGATTTCTAGGTAAAAGGTGAAATATTCTGCACAGTCACTCAATTAGCAGCCATTGTTGTAGGAATGATGTGTCATGTGTGACTCATTCAACAGGTGCTTAGAGTTAGGTTGGGTGTGGTAGTTAACGAGATTGACCTATAATGTGATTAGTCAGTTTGACTATGTAAGCAGAGATATTCTGTATTTCATTTATTCCCATTTTACCTCGTGAAAGCTCTATCGTTGATGGTGTATCATTTGTTACTTGTGGAAGTGATCTGTAAATACGTATGTATATAAAGTAAATAGGATATTTGATATAACTTCTGATGTGGAGTCTATTTACTGCATAGTACGTGGATCACTGGTGCCTAGGAGAGAGGCAGGCCGCTCCATCTCCGCGCGCTCCCTCTGACAGCTTCCTGTTAGCCGTCACCATCCCCAGCTCCCCCATGGTCGAGTCCATCACCTCCAGAATATCATCCATCCATCTTGCTCTTGGTCGGCCCCTATTCCTTTTGCCTTCCACTTTCCCCAGCATCAGCATCTTCTCCAGGGTATCCTGCCTTCTCATTATGTGGCCAAAGTACTTCAGTTTTGCCTTTAATATCATTAAATGATATTAAAGGTGTCTAAATTATACTTTCCCAATTCTAGTTCTGCAGCTTAGGTATCACAATTCCCCTTGCGTTGGATGATCCTGGCTTGGGGATGCTTCACATTCATTTGCCTTAATGTATTTTTTGCACCTGCGCTTCCTGATCCTAATTTTGCACTGCATTTTGTGTGTTCCAGAACGACAAGCTCACCTGTCTTGGGCCAGAGAAATGCATGGAATCCAATGCCAGCTCAATTCAAATACAAGGGGATTCTGATTATTTCATCAACCACCTTGGAGTCCCAGCTTTGCAATTTTCATACCAGGATTCAACCATGTTAGAGGTAATTGTAAATGAAGTCACTGGGCCAGATTGGTTAATCAGAAAACAAAATCTGCTTCACACTGCAGATTCTTGTACATTAAGGAGGTAGCTGTCAAAAGCTGCTGACTCATGTTCTTATTTCTTGAGGGAAGCAGGGGAAACAAGAAATTTTTGGCAGAGTATTTGGTCTCATCAGTTCCTCCCAAGTGCATGTCATGTTCCATTGAAAAGGAAAATGTATGCTTGCTGTCTCCTGCATAGCAAGGAAATTGCAGCAGGAGGATTAATACTGAAGCATAATTGTGATATTCACAGTAACATGAGGTGTGCAAAGTGGATTTTTGCTGTTTTTCTTTGAAAGGTGGCTGATTGTCCTTAAAATTAAATGTAAGGGATTATGAACATACAAATCACACCCTGCCTGGAAAATAAATGAGGGGGAAAACACTGATGGAAAAAGAGAAAAGGGAGGATACTACTAGCAATGAGAATGGCTGTCTAGTTTAAATAGGAAGAAGAAAAGTACACTATATAATTATCTAAATACTCAAGTCCTTTGGGTAGAATATTACAGGATGATGATGACGACGACGACAGTGACATGTTAAAACAGCCTACTTCAATCTGCTACTCTCCAGAAGCCAACGATTCTCACGTTTTTTCTGTTCTTGTGTTTCTAAGGGCCAAACAATTTCAGGATGTCTGCACTTGCCTAGTCCAAACAAGCATCTGTGTGTGAGATTAAGATTAGGACCACAATAATGGCAAAGGTTTAATGCTTTACACCCAACACTGTATTCCCTTCCCCCCTTTATTTATTCAATTAAACAGACACCATCATAGACACACACCCGAACGAAAACAATAAGAAAAAAAGAAAAAGGAGAAAGAGATTTAAAAACAATGCTCTAACTCTAATATAGATACAGTTCCACATGGATAGGGTATCCCACCAGGAGTTTGGCCTCTGTGTTTATGACCAGCTGTAACTTCTAGGTCATCTGCAAACTTAGTCCCACCTAGAGATCATTGCAGTAGTCCAGCTGGTTGGTGATAAGGGGCATGAGTTACCAAGGTCAGGGACATTTTATGAAGAGGAAATCATGTGGGTCATAATCTGAATCATCTATTGGGATTCCCAGCAGTCCTTGTTGCCTCCCTTGCCTTCCCAGCAAATAGGAGAGGTGATTAAGATGTTTTTGTCTGTATTTTTTTAATAATGTGTGAAAGCTAATCACAGATGTCTCAGCGTTCCATCTCATTTGGCCCCAACTGGAATTGAAATGAATCTCGACTTAAAGGGTAAATCTAAATGGAGCTGAATGTAAAAGTAATCCAATTTGCCTTAAAAACAATATGGCTTCTGTTGTTACAGAGTATTAGAAGAACCATTAATTTGGCAGTCCTCGTTTAAGATCTTTAGGTGTTGCTGTTTAAGGATCTCACAAAGTACAATTCAGCATGAAATCTGAACATGTTTCATATCCAATAAAATGAAACTTTTGCTTTAGTGTTAGTAAAAGTGTACAGTACAGGCAAGATATGATCCCAATACAAAAAGCAAAATTTATTTTAATGTTTATGCTAATTTATATGGCCAATAGGTACAACAAGGAATGGATTTAAGACCAAATTCAGGACCACAGAGCCCCCTGCCCACACACACCAGTAGCCATCCAGAGATGCTCCATGATGGAAACAAATTAGGCATCCAGCACATAGTGCTTGGAATTCACAGTATAAATTGAAATCTGCCTAAAGGTGTTTCCTTAAAGCCATTTAACCCAGAATCAACAGCAGTTCTTTAAAACATTGGCATTCTCTGCATGTGTAAACTTCAGCTCTAAGAATTCTCAGTAATGGCCACACTGTCTGGAGAATTTTGGAAGTTGAAGTCCACAGATCTGTAGGGTAGCCAGAAGGAGATCACTAGACTAGTTATTAAACTGCATTCATGACTGTTGCTGCATCCATACTTCTTTCCATACTTAAGGGAAAGCCTATAATTTACTTTCTTAGCATGTAGAAAGTTGCCAATTCAGTTGCTGGCACCTCTGGATAAACTTCTTGCCAAAAACTCTATCTGAAGTTCAGAGAAACTGCTGCCATTCAACAAAGATTGGTACTACATGGGACATTATTTGATTTAAAGTACTTTCTTGTGCAAATAGGTCTCATGGCTGTGTAAAAATCGAAACTCCATATTGGGAACATATCTTTGATAATGTGCTCTAAGTCCTATCATTGTCCTTATGGAGAAGTGGGGGTTTTTTGGGTGGGGGGGAGGTACTTTCATTATTTGCCAAAATGAAAAACTTAGATTGAATAGCAGGAACTTGGAATCCATTCTGTGTTGGCATCTGCACTACTAATTTGCCAATAATTAAATTTCACAAAGGCAGAGCAATCTCTGGATTTGCCAAATGTTGGAATTATTCCTTCTTTCATCCCCCCCCACATTATTTTATAAGAAATGGTTGTGTAAATTGAAATGCCTGTAGTTGGTGTCTTTTATTTTTAGCAAGGAGACTTTTCAATTTGTAAAACACTGTTGCACCTATTAGGAAAATCATTCTGCTTTAGATTAAATACAAGGCAGAGGTTGTCATAAAAGAAATGGAAAAGCAGATGTTCCATGATTAAGTGTGCAATGTTTATGACAGGCTTGTGGTTCAAGACTCATTTCTTCTGTCACTTAACAGCTGCTCTACACAGCTTCTGTTTCAGAATTGGGTACTGTGCATTGACTAAGCTATAGGGCATAGGTGAGAATTGGAAGGCTCCTGTTTCATCAAAAGGGAGTTTTTCTTTTGGCATCTATTTTGGTTATTGATTGAGAAGCTTTCTTCACAAAGAAAATACATGGCAGACACAAGCAGAGCTTTTATTACATAAAATAGTACATAAAAATTAAAGACTTATAACAGCAATACATCATTTCTTTGGGGAATCCATCCATCACCTCCAGAGTGCTGGAGGCATTTCTGTGTGACAAGGAGTCCATGTGTGGTAGCAAATATGGGTGATATCAGTTCTCCATAGAAGGCCTTCATACCAGCACTGAATATTTCTGGTGGCAGCTAGGTTTGGTAAGAAGTTTCTTTATCTGGAGATCATGGTGATTACAATAGATTGTTGGAGTCAATTTTCATAATCCTCAGCTTGCATTGCATTGAAGTTAAATACATCTGCAGGGCTCTGGGTTAGTGAAATACATCTGTGTTGAAATACTAGTATGGAGAGCTATGTGGTTCCTAATTTTTACTCATCCTTTGACTGTTCTGGATGATTCAGGCTAGTCTACTCCCTGGCACCCTAAGTTATCTCACAAGGGTTTGAGTGAGGATAAATGGGGCAGGTATTTCATTCTGAGGTAGGATAAAAATCTGATAGATATAACTCAGGCCATCTGTGGCTAGCTTCATGCCGGCTGGTGTACTATATTAGTGCAGTAGATTTTTAGCAGAATGAAAATGGTATAGCTTGTGATCAATTTAATGATAATAATAAGTAACGAAGCCATGGGAGAATATGAAGAGGTCTATTGCATCTCTCCTATAAAAAGCTAGTAAGCAAATATGTTGTGGTATCCCCATGCCAAGAAAGATCTCCTCAGCACCTGTTGTTTAAGAATCCTGCCTCACTTTGTCTTACCCTAAAACCTCTCCTGGATATCTTATGTCTGCAATTGTATCTGCAGCTGTTTAGAATGATAAAATAGTGTGGCCATGCTAACCTCACCTTTCTCTAAGTCAGAGCTTTCCAAAGTGCCGCCGCTGGTGACACACCAGCGGCAGCGGCAGTGCTGCGGCGGCACGGGGAGGTATGCGGTGGCGCACGCATGCACGGTGGCAGCGCGGGGGGGCGTGCGGCGGCGCGCGCGTGCATGGCAGTGGCAGCAGCCTTCGCTAAAACGCGGAAGCACTGATGCCGCGCCGCTGCCGCTGTTGCCATGCACGCCGCCGCTTCCGGGTGGTGTGGCGACACACTTTTGTGTTGCGACACACAGTTTGGAAAGCTCTGCTCTAAGAAGTTAATTAGTATGGGAATGAATGGGGGAAAAAACCAACTGTTTCTATTGTTCAAGTAAGGTTTTTAAAAAGTTTCATCTAAAAAAAGAATGTTATTAGCATAATTGTTTTTGAAGACCTAGTATTAATATTTCAGGGAAATACCAATGCATTAAAGAATTTATCTGGAATCATCAGCATAAAAGTAAGTCAAAAGTGGCAAAAGGGAGTGACCTCATTTACCAAATTAGTAAATATTCAAAATTCCCAATTTTCTACCACACATTTAATTATGCTTTGCAAGGCTTTGGATTCATTTCTAAATACTGGAGCATGTGGAGCTGGAAACATAGCACCTGTTTGCCACTCTTTAAATAGTCATATGGTCCAGGATCATATGATCCAGAATCACATGGCAGCTGTGGAGGATAGCCCTGGATTCCCAAAAAAGACACAGCTGCTTTAAAGAGTTGCAGACAAGTGCTATGATCATGCTGCTGTAGGCATACTGGTGAGATTGTTCCTGCTATCTCCTACAGTTGATCAAGATTCTATACCCAGTTTAGTGTTTGCCTCGTTTCTGGGCAAATAGAGCTACTTCCAAACAAAATACTCTACTGCAACCATCCACTATTTTTTATTTTATTATTTTATTTTATTTTATTTTATTTTATTTTATTTTATTATTTTATTATTTTATTTTATTTTATCTTTTTATTTTATTTTATTTTATTTTATTTATTTTATTATTTTATTTTATTTTATTTTATTTTATTTTATTTATTATTTTATTTTATTTTATTTTATTATTTTATTTATTATTTTATTTTATTTATTATTATTATTATTATTATTATTATTAATAATATTATTATTTTAAAAATGCATAAAGGTATGAAGATTTCTCCTCCCTGCCTCCATAGCCATGGTGAATGACTTTTCAATAACTATAGGCAGATTTGTGAGTAGGAGCTATATTACAAAACACTATCCATGTGTTTCCTCTTATCACTTGACTTCTCTAAGTTGCTGAGGAGGGGGATGGGAGAGGAGTAGATTTCTTGGAAGAATTGTAAAATTTTATGTGCCTCAGGACTGGAATTCAAGAGGTGCTTCTCTTTTGAACTGGAGTTCTGTCCCTCTTCTGATCAGAAGCCTGAGGTTAATGGAGACTAGTATGCTGATGAAGTAGCTGAACTGGGAGTGTTCCTCAGGATGCTTCAGTATCTTGAGAAAGAGAAGGAAACATCAGAATACACTGACATTGTATGTACTGATGGCTACCAATCTTGGTTTTAAAGAGATAGGACAAATTCATGGAAAAGAAGTCATTTGGAGTCACTATTCTTGCTGACTGTTTACTACCTCCATATTCACAAAGAATCATCTTGAATATGAGCTGCTATGGAGCAACAGAGGAAGAGAATAATCACACTCCTATGCATGTTTGTCAGTTTAGGCCACAGAACCAGTCTTTGGCCTAGTTTAATACTGCTCATTTCATTTCATTTATTTAGGCAAATGAACATATTTAGATTCCCCTTTTGCATTGATGAGGATTGTGTCATTTTATTTGCATAAGCATTGGCACATACCATCTAAACATTCAATTCTTCTTGGTGATCACTCATAGCCGAGTAAGATTGTCTTCCAAGGGTAAAGTCTTAACAGTGGATCCGTAAGTGACTGTAAAGGCCAATTCTGGATCCGCACAACCTCCCACAATGAGGGCATAGGTTTCCGGGTGGAAGATGGTCATGATGAGGGTTTGCTTGATGTGCCTTCCTCTTAGCTCGTTTCTCCCTTTCGCACTGTACTCGTGCTTCTTCAAAGTCTGTAGCGCCTTTAATAAAGGCTGACCTCCAATTGAAACGCTCATGAGTTAGAGCTTCCATCACACTCCTATGCATGTTTGTCAGTTTAGGCCACAGAACCAGTCTTTGGCCTAGTTTAATACTGCTCATTTCATTTCATTTATTTAGGCAACTGAACATATTTAGATTCCCCTTTTGCATTGATGAGGATTGTGTCATTTTATTTGCATAAGCATTGGCACATACCATCTAAACATTCAATATGAAAGGACTGGTGACAAAGGCTTATGAAGCCTCTAAAGTACACCCACATCCACTCAAGTACTATTTGGCACTTAGATATTGACACAGCAGTATAAGATTCAAATTTAAGAAGGTCTGATCAGTTAAAAATGTGGCCCTTAGTCATTTATATCATTTATAGAGGATTTAGAACCTTTTAAAATATATTTTGCTTTCTTACTTGTATCTGATTTCCTGGAGTTACAGTGGCCTTCCTGGCAGAGGAAGTATTTGGAAAGATTAAGAAAACATTGGTTGCTTAGTTCAAAAAGAAAAAAAATACATGAAATATCTGTGGGAGAACAAACCCAAAATCTTGACTTACCTGAAATTCTGCCAGACATTAATGTAGTATGGAATTTTATCAAAAATGCAGCATCTCTCTCTCTCTTTCTCATTCACTCTCTCACACACAGACCTCTATGAAGTGCATATTACAATGTATTAAATGGCAAATACAATTGCCCTCCCAAATTACTATAGCATATAGATAGTATCTTTTTTAATAGGTTATACAGTATTATATTTATTTATCAACTCTGGAATGAATTGCTACAAAGACTATGTTGGGTTCTCCTTCTTTAATCTCATAATATGCTTTCCACATTAATATAGCAATTTAAAATTCCAAAATCTGTCACACACACACACACACACACACACACTTTTTTTTTTTAAGTGGAAAGAGATTTTTAGAGCATTTAGAGATTGGGAGACATAGGACCTTAAGGGAATTGTTCAGCCATTGTAATTGATTGATTATGTGCCATCAAGTGATTGTTGAATCTTAGCAACCACAGAGCTTCTCCAAGATGATCTGGACCTTCGAGTACCCCAACAGTGCACCCACTGCCACTGTTTGCTCTTTTTCAGTGAACGGTGATCCAAAGTAGTTTTGTATTTTTACCATTCCTATGTCAAAAAAGATGGTTGGTTTATATAAACTATAAAAACAGGACTGCATTGTATGGCCAGCCTTCCTGTAAAAATCTGAAATCCCATACTACCAAACAGAGATTTCAAAACGGAGGTTTTCAAAGAATTTGTTGTTTATTCGTTCAGTCGTTTCCGACTCCGGACATCTGGGGCACTCTGGCTAACGAACGTTAGCAGGGGCTTTAGGGTCCAATACAGCAAGATATGAACTGACCACAACGGAGACATACGTTGTCCCTGCTCTGGTGTGTGTGTGCAGGGCTCATTGAGTTTTTCTCCTGGGGTTAGGGTGGAGCCGTTGGCAATAAGGCATTAGCTGCTGGTGGGCTGAGCGGAGCCGATGGTGAAACATAAGGAAGAGGGAATTCCTCTTCTCCATCGGCATGGCAACGCCGGTTATTCAAAGAGACCTTAGGCAGGTTGGGGGGGGGTGGACTAAAAAGCCACAAGATTTCTGAATATCAGGCCTGCCTGATAAGTTGAAAAAGAAGCTAGCACAAAGCTTTTCCTCGGTCTTTCCTTGGCTTTTGAGGAAACTTGTTAATAGGTTGATAAGCTCAGGGTCCGTGGACCCATCATAGGGCCAAGGTTTTTGGTGAAAGCCCAAAAAGTATGTGGGCCAGACAAAAGAACAAAAATTCCAAAGTTTACTTTCCTTAAAAAAAACATTTTCACTGCCACCTAAGATTTTTAAAGCATCTCAGTGGGTTAGCATGTAACCCAAGGGGTGCCTGGCTGAGACCTATACCTTTACGCCTCATTTGCCCTTTGCAAACTTGGACGGTTACCTATGATTCCCTGAGGGGTTTCTCGGGTCCTTTCCTTCGGACTCGGGGCGCAGCTTTCCCCCCCTCGTGTAGGGAATCCCAAATGCCCTGAGAGGTTTCTCGGACCTAAAAGGTTCGGGGAGCCAATTCTCCCTCTCTCATGTAGGGCTTCCTGAGAGGTTTCTTGGGTCCTTTCCTTCGGACTCGGGGTGCATGCCTCCCCCCCTCGTGTCTCAACAATCATTCTTCACAATTGCTTTGGTGTTCTCCGGCTGCGCTCCTCGCGGAGCAACAGAAACGTGGATAGACCTCCCACTCGCTCTGTGTGTCCGAGGACTCCAGTGGTCCTCTGCCACGTTTCATTCACACACATTCACACAGCACTCCCCACAATCCCAAAAGCTAAAAACCAAAACCTAAAAACAAAACCAATACTTACACCATTCCTGTGGTCCCAATACTGAAGCCAATTGAAGAGTGGCAATTTTGAAACCTCCTTAGAGCGTTTGGGTTTAGCAGAAAGCGGAGCCTGCCGGCCCTCCTCAGGTGAAGTCACCGAACAAAAAGGTTCGGGAGGCCTCTTGACTGTCCTCTTGGTGAGGGCCAGTTTCGTCCGTCTGCCTGGCCGAAGGTCCTCGAATCACAATGGGATTCGACTGTGGGGGACCCTGGGTGGGTCAATCCCGAAGGAACGAGGCCCTCGAGCCCCACATTGGGCGCCAGAAAATGTATGGCCAGCCTTCCTGTAAAAATCTAAAATCCCATACTACCAAACAGAGATTTCAAAACGGAGGTTTTCAAAGAATACAGCTTTAATTATTTGGCCAAAGAAAAAGCCGGGTGTGATACCCACACACACACACAGAGAACAAAGAAATTTACCTTTTTAGCATAGGGACCAATCAAGTAGTTTCCACATACGTTGTTGCCTCCTCTTCTGGGCTGGCACGTGAAGAAGAGTAATTGGCAAGAAAAAAAAAATATTTGGTAATTCTTTTGATAAGAGACAGCACTGACCAGCTTTGATCTTCCTCAATTTCTCTTCTGTTCCAGTTATCTGTCTCTTTCCAAGAGAGTTAGCAGACCTTGAGACATTCCTGTCTTCCCCATTAACATGCTACATTTCAAAGGATTCAGGCAAAAGGTAATAAACATGCCTTTAGCAGAGAGAAATCCTCCCCAAATAGCTATAGTGGGGGCCCCTTTCCTCTCCAAACAAACAAGACACAACTTTATCCAGGGAACCATGTTAGAGTGTAACAGAGCACACACACTTGTATTATAGAAACTATATAAAGGTGTTTAAAACTACACAGATAAAACTATACATGCTAAATATATACCAAAACTATGGGGGGACCTAAATTGCCCCCCAGGGCCATATATTATGTCCATTACTGTAGTCCTCATTATTATACTCTTCCATAATCTAAAGAAGGATCTGACTTTCAAAATAACCAATAGCTATTCTCAAAGATTATCTATTCACTATTCATCTTTTTTATTCTGTCCATTTATAAGTGTTTAGTTCATAACATTACACATTTCTTCTGCTGCCATAATAAGACAAGTAGATCAAGATTACAGCTGCTGTTATTAGTTTGTTTTCAGAAAATACTGTGCTATACAACCTCTAAAAATGAAGGTGGATTTCCCCTACACTACCTTTTGTTTTTTATTGATGGATATACTGTAAACTTAAAATGAATTATTTTATAGAAGCTGTCCAAATTCTGACCATGTAAGGTTTTCAGGACATTTATTTTTACCATCCAAACCATAAAAGTTGTTTTCCATATCTTCAGTCAAACATAAGTGCTGTCCCCTCCAAAACAAGGCATAAAAAAAATATATCCCTATTATTATACACCAGGGCTACTGGCAAATTTTGCAATGCCATGATCCACAAAGGCAATTTGGAGAGATTAGAGTTTTAAAAAATCCTATTAAAAAGGAGGATTCTTAGATTAAAATTCAGGGAAGTTTTTTTATTATTATACATTAGGTCCCCTTTAGGAGAAATCCATAATGATTTTTATTTCTTATTAAATATGTGGCACTTTTTGAAAATAACTTTCCATCTTACTCTGCATTCTCTGCCCCATTCATACCCTCCTCTTTCAGAAAATTATGCAAGTTTTATTGCTACTTAAGGATTTAACAACCATCAATAGCCAATTTATTAAAAAAAACCAAACATAGCTTTTTTAATATAATATGTGATGTATGTTTTATTTATATTATTTAAATTCTTCACTCATATCCAAATGTGAAAATGTTTTCTTTGTGACAAAACAATGAATTAACACAACATGCTGCAGCTGGTTACTGAATTAATCCATTTTGGGTGTTTATGCAATACATTGACCCATAAACTAACCAAATAGTTCGGTTTGCACTATATACTAAGCTAGAGAAAACCTAATAAAGTTTAACGCTAACCATGTATAGGGTATTATGTGAAAGTATCTGTTAAGTCCTTAACCAGGTCTACTTAAGGGCATTGTGTGAAAATAGTCCATGCATTACAGGGAGTTGGGAAAATTAACAGGAAGGGATAAAGTTGGAGTAGTAGGAGAAGAAAAGTTGGATAGACCTGCCCAAGAAATAACTAGAAGTATTATTTAGCTAGATGGCAAAGCACCCAACAGTTAAATACATGAGCAACAATATCAACAATATAATGTAATATCAAAAATCATAATCATAATGAAGTCTGGAAAATTAAGTTATAATCAGAACACACCAAATTTATCTTGCTCAAAAGAGTAGTCTCTCTTGTCCCTTTGTTGATTAAACAAAACAAACAAAAATGTTAATTCAAATATTAACAAACAGCACATATCAACAATCCAGTGCTACAAATCAGTAATTCAGTAATTGTTTTAGCCAGCCTCTACTCAGCTACATTTTGAAGATCCTGTGGGACTTCCAGATTCAGACAGACAGACAGGTACTGGCCAATTAACCAGACATTGTGGTAGTAGACAAGGACCAGAAGACGGTGGTGGTGATAGATGTAGCAGTGCCAAGTGACAGCAACATCAAGAAGAAGGAGTATGAGAAGCTGGAGAAGTATCAGCACCTGAAGGAGGAACTAGAGAGGATGTGGAAAGTGAGGGCGAAAGAGGTCCCAGTGGTGGTAGGAGCACTCAGGGCTGTGACTCCTAAGCTGGGAGAGTGGCTCCAACAGATCCCAGGAGCAACATCAGAGCTCTCTGTCCAGAAGAGTGCAATGCTAGGAACAGCTAAGATAGAGCACAGAACCCTCAAACTCCCAGGCCTCTAGTAGAGGACCCGAGGTTGAGGAAGACACATTCCACCCATAGGGGTGGGAAGGGAAGTATGTATGTATGTATGTATGTATGTATGTATGTACGTACGTACGTACGTACTGTATGTGGGTCTGAGAGGTTGTTAAGCACAAATGGCAGTGTCCGCAAACCCAATAATAGCTGAGGTTATCATATTGTTCTCCCTTTGTAAGTTTCTTTGACCTCTTCAGTTTATGTTCAGGCTTTGGCAATCTGGATAATTTCTTCAAGTTGCCTTTGCCAAGACCTTCTTTTCCTGACTCTGTATACTTGTAAGGACTCTTAGAGGAAACTTCTAGTCCTACATGCTTTTGATCAGACATGGCAGACTTTTCACAGCAAAACTGTATCCTGATTCTTCTAGTTCTTATTCAGGAATTCCAACATTTCCAGCTCACCTTCTAGAAGTGGACTGAGATACATTTTATAATGCAGCCTGTGTTGAGCAGATTGAATTTTAATTTGAAGTGTGATTATTCATGTTCTGCCTTGTGGTGTTTCATTGCTCTCTAGTTTTTAATTGTTATTTTTTTCATTAATTATATTGATATATGGAGATTGTTTTTATGCTAATTTTAATGGTGAAAAAAGCTGACCTGAGGACTTCTTTTAAAAATACTACATGCAGTGTTCATGTACTGAGCTTAACCAGGTGAATTAAAGATCTGGCTGATTCATTCAAATGATACGTTAAGTTTTGTTAAAGTTAAGCTTTTTTTCTCCCCTTGCTTAATATGCTGCAAACATCCAGCCAACTTGATTAGTTTATGGTTCACTGTAGTGTGCAAATCCAGAAAATGGATTATTTTAAAAACCAGGGTAAGCGTTGTGTATGAATACAGCCTAAGTGATGCATAGATGCCAGCATGCAAAATATGGCACATGCAAAGTATGCTGTCAGCAATCCCAGTCAGTTGTGTATGAGGCCTTGCCTTCCTCCATCTGTAACTTGCTTTTGTTGGAAAGATGGTAATCTGGTGCAAACATCTTGCTTGTACATATAAAAAACGAAAACTGTGTTAGGTGAGGAAGGAAGGAGATCTGCACAGATCCTGGCCTTCTTTGGGGCTACATTGAACAGTGAGGCTTGTAGCTGGTGTTTCATCCCCATCTCATCTGAATGCAAAATGAACCCTCAATTGGATTAATAGGTTTTCTGAACACATATTTGACTCCTTTCTCACTTGGATCAAATGAAAGCCAGGGCTGTTAACTTCGTGTTGAGGATCTTAAAACTTCAATTCAGAATGTTTCCCAGGCTAAACAAGCTCACAGGCCAGACCCAAAGGTATGCTAGCTGGGGTCAAATTACATGAATTTGCACCACAGGAGCAACCAAAGCCTTAGCTTCTCAGTGGCTTGACAGAGCAATGAAGTGCCCTTGCATGCCAGGACATTTTAAACATTAAACATTTAATATATGCAACAATTAATCAGGATTACAAGAAGGGCTAAGGATGTATCTATGAAAGATCCAAGCATAAAAATAATGTATCATTTCTGACTCAAATTGATTAAGACTGATAAAGAGTACTGCAGCATCCTAAAATAAAACTCATTCATTTTGAGCATCGACTCTCTTCCCACAGTCACACAGCACTCGGAAAATGCCTTAAAGGCTTCACATTCTACCTTTCATCTGTAGAAATTAAGAGACAGGGTTTCTATGTGATCTTCTTTCCAGGGTTCAACCCAGACCCAGGGTTGGTTCCAAAGGTTTGTGGCAGCATATGTATTTAGACAAACCATAAATCTGTCTCTGAACTTGAATGTTTCCTGAATGCTGTTATCTCATTTACTGGACGGGCCAATGGGGTTATGAACACAACCACACAGTCCCAGCAAACGTGGGGCAGTGAATCTTTACTAATAATGTTGCTTTATTTGTTGCATTCATGCAATAACACCCATATAGTTACCAGATCTGGGCTGCAAAAATCTAAGCAACCACTATATGGTATCAAAGAGCGAGCATTGCCAGTTTATTTTTGGTACCATCTAGTGGCCATCTGGATTTTTGCAGCTCAGATCTGGTAGCACTAAACACACAGGAAACAGGATACATACACAATAATCCGAAAGGTCTGAATGCATTGACCGGATTGCTGAATACCTTTAATTACTGAAGAGTTTTAATTTCCTTATGACTTTTTGGGGGGAGGGGGGTTATGATAAAGAGTTTTATGCTAAACCCTTAAAATGAAAATTGACATGGTATACTGTAGATTAAAATATTTCCATTTAAACATACTTTTAAAAGAAAAAATTAAATAAAGCCATAAGGGAACATACACCCTCACTTCTAGCAGCACATAATAACTGACATCTTTTAATTGTAATGAGTGAGAAACAGCAGGTAACTGTAGTTATAGAGAGATACATGAAGATCAAGAACATTCCAACAATTCAATCTCCATTCCACTCCTGCACAATATATCACTAATATGAAATCATGATTATTGTCCCTCCCCCTCCAACATTAATGGCAACATCATAATGAAATATAATACCAGTGCAATCGCATCTTGCAAACCAAATGGTCAACATCGCTTGGATCCAATATCAATCCTCTCTTGGGTGATATGGGCCATGCTATTAAGGCCCTAAGTAGAAAATGAAAACAAAACCCAGATATTTCTGAGCTATCTTTAGATCAAGATAGGGCCTTCCTTCCTTCCTTCCTTCCTTCCTTCCTTCCTTCCTTCCTTCCTTCCTTCCTTCCTTCCTTCCTTCCTTCTCCTCTCCTCTCCTCTCCTCTCCTCTCCTCTCCTCTCCTCTCCTCTCCTCTCCCCTCCTCTCCTCTCCTCTCTTCTCTTCTTCAGAGCAGGCCTGTGCTCACTGAGTGGCTAGTTAAATGCAGACCACCAGCTGTTTTGGTAGACAAATAATTAACAATAACCCTGGTTTTGCAACAAGTAGCCTTTTATCAGACTTTTGATAGACTAGACGACTTACGTTTGGCTGGGAAGGTTTTACAGTTTGCAGAATTCAGCCAAAAAAACCCTGGATTTAATTTTTTTAAATCTTCCCAAAACACTGGCTTTTTGTACCATAGACAGTATATATCATGGGAAGAAACTATGACTGTTCAGGACCAAAAAAAAAAAAATGAAGAAAGGATTTAGCAAAGACTCCACTTGAATCCTTCAGCCAAGTCCTTCCCCCCCCCCTCCAAAATGCATGTGGTTCAGAGCATTGAGTTAAATATATGAAGTACAATCCCAGCAAGACCTACTGGATGACTGTTGGCTTGTGCCAATTCACAACCAGCAAGCCAGTTAAACAAACGGAACTATTGTTAAACTCAGTGAATCATGAGTTTTGTCACTGGCTCCTAAATTTAGAAGTCATTTAATGGCTCTCCAGAGGGAGAGGAAAGAAAGCAAGCAAGCTTTCTATTAGGACTTAAGTCAATCATTAAAACAAGCTCCATCATATTAATTTTCTCTTTTTCACATCTCCCCATGCCCCCTTTCAAAATTCCATTGAAAGAATCACTGCCATTTCCTAGATTTCAAAAAACACAAACACCTCAGGATGAAAGAAAAACCAGGGGCCACCTCTCAGCCAGTTGCTACAATCTCTTTGGCAGTTCTGCTGCCCTGCTGTTAATCCTTCTTTTGAGAGATGGGCCTTTTCTCTCTCTGAATCAAGATGGGCTGAAGGCAAGCACAGCACTGATAATAGGCAGTAAACAATGTTTAGCCGTGGGAGAGAATTGGTTGCCTCTGTCCATCTAATTTCAAGAATGATGTTGACCTCAAAGTGTTGTAATTAATTTCTGAATTACTATTTTTATTTCATTTTTCCCCTTTTAGATGTCATAGCTTTTTTCCCTCACATAATAGGTTTATCTCACACAATAGGTTTATCATACCCCCCTCCCCAAAGCATTAGTTTGCTACTGTCTAAATAGTATAATTTTAAGGAGAATGCTTCAAAGTTGGAAATTGCTATTATTGAACAGGAATTAAAAAACACAAATCAGTTGTAAAGGCCAAAGTGCATAGGTAGGTTTAACAATATACCTGATGAGAATGCTGAAATATTGTGCTTGATTTTGCTATATCAGGCACGAACAAATCTGGAGGTGTAGGATAATAGTGGCAGAGTCGGGAAAATACTGGCTACATTCTAATTCACAATATGCAAATTTTCCATCTAGGCCCATGTCACAGCAGAGCTCCACTCCTGCAAATACAGTACATAGGTGGCAATTGACCTGAATTGCTAACCAATTTTATTTGGAATTACCTGTAGATTCTCTCTCTCTCTCTTTTTTTTTGGGGGGGGGAGGGGGAGGGGGAGGCAGGCCTGAACAGTCATCTTTATAAAATTCTGAAAAGTGCCACTACTTTCTTCCAAAAGAAGTTCTCAGTTATCCTTGGTCTATCAGAAGCATCACAATAATATCAGGGTGATAAGTACATGGGTTTTCTTTATTTAAAACATTGGAGCTCAACAAGAGCTGAACAAGAATGCTGAAAGCAAGGGCAGCTAACATTTTTTTAATTTTTTTATTAATCAAATTTATCACCGCCCATCTCTACCACAGTAGACTCTGGGCGGTTTACAACAAATGTTAAAATTAAAGTTAAAAATCAATAATCATTAAAATACAATAAACAGTACAATAAATAAGAATATAAAAATCCAGAGGATGGTAGGATCTTAAAAGGAGGTCATTATTAAACTAACCACCCCCAGGAGGAACTATCTCTACCTTTGTCCCACGCCAGGTGGCAGAACCAGGTTTTTAGGGACTTCCTAAAGGCCAAGAGGGAGGACACCTGCCTTACCTCTGGGGGCAAGATGTTCCTGTGGCCAGAGCTGTTTTTTTAATTTGTGGCACAAAGAAGGCCTAAACTTTTGGTGCCTGTTTTTGGAAGTAATTGAAGGAGTAAATGGTTTCCTTGAAGTTTGGAGAGACCTGTCCCTTAATTCTCCCAAAGAGAAAAAAAAATGGTCTAATTTCTGAGGATTCCAAAGATTTTAAAGGGATCATATGTGCTAGTTATCATCTATAATGCCCTACATGGTATAGAACTAGGTTAATTGTGAGATCATCTGCTCTCAGGGGTATCTACCATCCCACATGCTCTAACAGAGAGGGTACACTCTGGATCTCTTCAGCGAAACAATGTCATCTTATGGGACCCAGGTGGCTTGCCTTCTTGGTGGTGACTCCTGTCCTTCCCCACAACATACAGTTGGCCCTAATCCTGCAGGCCTTCAGGCCAGGCCAGGCCAGGCAAGGCAATACATGGTTGAGCCACCAAGCAAACCATGAAACATCTATGAACTGGGAAAAGCAGGATGAAAAAGAGTTTACACTCTAGAACACAGATCTATATACAAACCTTGACTTCTTTGCATGGTAGAGGGCAAATCATCTATGTGTTTATTGCTTCATTCTTGTCTACAAGAAGAGACTAATCTAGCTGAGTGGTGTCTGGGAGTCTTCTGTTGAATAAGCCAATTCCTGAAAAGCTGAGATTTACTGCCAAGCCCTGGTATGAAGTTTGACAATAAGAGTGCCTTAAATCTCAGTAAAGCCTAACACATCCATTTCACATCCAATCTCCTTGTACCCCACAGGCTCACCTTTATTTAAAGCAGACTTTTTAACATGCAATGTAGAGAATTGATTCAGGCAATTTTACAGAGATTTCAGTTGTTGACATCTTTATGTAGTGAATAGTTCAAGTTCTACTTCCCTTCTGTGCTCCATCCAAGTAGAGGTTACCTATAGCAAGAGTAGCAAAGAATCCCTAAACACATCTTGTATGGTACTCACCATGCTTCTTCCCCATATGGAAAAAAAATATCAATAAAAATACAGCAAAGTAAATTGCAGCCTCCAGTGGCACCTGTGAATTTAAAATGGACCCCCAAAAGCTTTTGGATCCCATATATTTGGATCCCATATATGAGTAGCTGCAGCCCAGTGTTTTGTTGGCCAATGTCTACCCCCTCACACACACAAAAGAAAAATGAAAAATGTAAGTACAGTGGTAGAAAAGCCATGTCATGTACTATCTTGATAAATCAATGATTTACAATCAGTTGGTAGGTGGGTGTAAATCAATGTTAATAATTAATCATCAGTTCAATTTAGTGCTTCCAAAGAGATTGTCAAATTGAAAAGTTGTTTTGATTGAGACACATTTTATTGGTTTCAGAAATTCAGAGATTCAAAGATTCAGTGGAATCGCTTCTACAGTGAATCTCTGAAGCAAAACACTGCACAATCTTACTGGTTATATTCTCCAGTATAATGAGTTTGTAGAAAAACCCCAACCTCAAGCAGTCATTTTGCAAAAGTGTCTACAAAATGGTCTCAAAATTTCATAGGTATCTACTATGCCAAAAGTCCTGTACTTTAGAGTTTGTACCCCAAATGGCCCATGCTTTATATTAATTTAATTCTAAAGTTTTTAAAAGGGAGTCTATGGATCTGTTTTACAATCTCCATTTGTTTTTGCAGATACAGAGTGAAGATTTTTTTTTATTTTCTTCCCCCCTGAATATACATTAGTTCTAATTCTTCCACCATTTATCAAAGGATTGCTCAAGTTTAGTAGAAAGCAATAATGCATTAATATACTAAAAAGGTAAAGCTTCTCCCCGCACATTTGTACAGTCGTATCCGACTCTAGGGGCCGGTGCTCATCTCCGTTTGTTAGCCGAAGAGCCAGCGCTGTCCGAAGATGCTTCCGCGGTCATGTGGCCGGCATGATGCGCGCAGAACGCTGTTACCATCCCACCGAAGTGGTACCTATTCATCTACTTGCATTTGCATGCTTTCAAATTGCTAGGTTGGCAAGAGCTGGAGCTAGTACGGGAGCTCACTCCGCACGCAGGGCTAGGGATTCGAACCTCCGAACTTGCGATCAACAAGCCTGGCGTCTTACCCTCTGAGCCACCACGCCCCTCTAATATACTACTCATGGTGAAAAGTGCTCTTAAAATATTTCCTTGGATGCTTATTTATCTGGATTTTGTATACACTAACGTTAAGGATAATGATTTGTTTTTTTACAAGAGAAAACATACAATGTTAGTAAGCTGAACTATTATTATGTGAGTAATATAAAGTTCATTACTACATATGGACACGGAAAACTATATATACTGTACCTGTGTATATTATTCTATTATCAATGATGACTAAAACTAATGATCCAAAGGAGCATGCGTGGACACTATTTATTCCTCAATGCTCACAGATCATTACAGGTGATATTTATATTAAATTAATTCAATCCTTAAACATCTTATTAAATCTGAACTGTAAGGAAACATATTGCTTCATCTCCTTATTTTCTGGATATAAAGGCATGTCAAAAATGGATAAAAATTGATAAAGAACTTTTTTTAAAAGAAAATGTTCTTATATTCTAAAATATGAATTTTTTTTCTTTTTCCTTAGTAGTCTCTGCCTCTCAACCGTAGGTTATTTTAATCAGTGCATCACATGTAGTTTCTGTATAGTACCACCACTGACGTTTTATTCTTTTTGTCCATTATTCTTCACTAATAAAATTCAAATATAAATGTTTCATAATGTACACATGAGTAAAATAACACTCATTTTCAGGGGACCACAATAATATTGATAATTGATTGATAATTGATAAATCAAAACGGCAAAATCTCATGAGAGCACTAAATCTCTCACCTCTCTAACATCATCCAATGAATTTATTAGCAAATGAAAAAGCTCCATTCTACATAAGTTGAATCGCTGGGGTTACCCAGGATGCTCTACTAGTATTAGGCCCTGACTGGAAAAAGCCAAGCTAAGGCAGGGAATAATAGATCTAGAAATTCAGAAAGACCAATCTTTTTTGCCAGTAGGGGTCTTCTTTGGTGTTCATCCCTTCAGTTTCAGTCTGGTTAGATAGGTGGGGCAGATTGAAATATCTAGATATAGATAAGCTGTGACACGAGGATAATTTATTGTTTCACCAACTGCTGTCCTGGAAGGGAGGTATAAGAAAATTCCTTATAATCAACAGCTTTGCCAGAGTAGAATGGGCACTATTATGCTTTTTTCCCCCTTTTGTAATGCTCCTTTGACAGCAATATTCATGCATGGTATCTAAGGCTACTATTAGCAAATTGCTCAGGCCACCCAGACTCATTTTACCTTGGTTATCTATTGTCTGAGAGAAGTGATACAGTCTCCCTGAATGCCTATAAATGTCTCTGAATACTTCTCTATTGCAGGTAGATATTGAAAAGGGATAATTGCTTAACTGTCTGTAATAGCATAGAATCTGTAGCCTGGTATTTTATATCTATTAGATCTTGTATGACTAGGTCTTAGAATTTACATACTATATTTTATTGCACTTTAGTATAAATGTTAGCTTTAATACACAAGGATAAATGACTCTTTTTATTTTTACTTTCACAGGCTACTAGAATTTATAGGTTTAAGTTATTTAGATTAGTTTTATGGGTTTTATAGAATTACTGTTCATAATTTTGTCTTATATTTTATTTGTGTTATTCATATTTGTATTTTATTATATTTTATCTTGCTATATGCTGGCCTATGACCAAAATAAAATCACCCCCCTCGCTCATGCACACAAAGATTTCAGTAATTGTCCCTGAACTCTTACAAGTGAAAATGTCAAAATCTTATGAGATTTTGAGCAAGAATGCCAAAATTGTATGAAACTTAAGGCAAGAAAGGCAACATCTAATTACAAGAATGCTGGAATGTAGTGAATTCTGTGACCTCAGAAGATCTTGATCATGTTTAAAACTATGAGGAAGATTATTTTTGGTACCTCACCATCTGTACCACCTGATGATACTTGAAAAGATTGCTGTCTCCTTAAATTTGAGATTGATCCCTAGAGACCATGTTTTCTTAGCAATGGTATAATGGTGATTTGCCATTATCTCCTTCTAGAATACCTTTTTTTTCAACTTCCCAGTCTAGTCTACAGTCTGGCATTCCCTAAGTCCTTCCATTCAGGTACTAACCAGAGTCAACCCTGCTGAGACAAGGTTAGCCAGATGCTGCTACCTGTTAAGATCTACAGTATACCTTAAATAAAGATGATGCAGGAGGGTCAGCAAGGCATGGTCAAAACAGTCAAGATGGTGGCCATGGTTGTTTTCTATGTGTGTTGCATGTGTGACACACATAAAAAACAAGTGGAGCTTCGATTGCACCATTGTGATCACCATATTAACTTTTTTGACCCCAACGTGGGCACCCCTGAGATGAAGACAATTCAATTGATTTGAATGGGTCTCTTCTTTTGTACAAGTTATTATGGGTTTGGCATTTTTGCAGATAATTCTTTCAATTTGCTCCAGGGAGATGGGCGGTGATATAAGTTAGAAATATAAATAAATAAAAAATAGCATCAGGCAATCTAAAGGCAGTACTCATTGTGCCTTGATGCTAAGTTTTATGGTACTTTTCAAACGACAAAGGACAAAAAAAGGAGGATTTCTGGAAGAACAAAAGGAAATCCTATTGGAAGTGCTGAGCCGTAGAAAGATGAGAGTCAAAAAAGAATTGGTCATTAGGCTGGGTGGGACTGGTCCACTACCCTTCTCCTTCCCATTTTTATTCCATTATTAGGAATGCTTGAATGGGGAAGGGAAGTGGGTGTTTTCAGTCCATACCACTGTTGATATTTAGCATTTCCGTTACAATCAATAAATCTTTTTGTTTAAGGAATGCTTATGGGTTGTACATTTTTGACATTTTTATAACCCAGATGTTTTACCTCACACCTGTAAATGTTTATTCCCACCACAATCACCACTCTGGATATATGATAATTTTGCAACCTGTTCTGTTTCAACTTGTTAATTAGCATGCCCTTGCTGTATAGGATTTATTTTGTTTTACTTTATTCCGTCTCCTGATATTTTTGTATTTTCCTTCGTTATAATGACATTTACAGGAATTTATTTTTTAAGTTTTATTTTTACTTATAAGTTTTGAAAACTGAGTCATATTATGTAGATTGGTGCTTGCTGTACAAAACAGTGTTCATGAACCTGAAAGAAGTGGACAAATGCATTTCTGGGTTAGACTATATTTATTGGTTACATTTACACTATATAGCATTTTTTTCCTCTAGGAGCTAAGCAATGAATATGATTCCTCCTTCCATATTATCCTCAAAACAACCCTGTGAAGCAGGTTAGAATGAGACATAGAAATTGTCACAAAGTCACCCTATGGGCTTCACGGACAAATGGAAATTTGAATCTGTATCTCTCTAGTTCTTACTGAAATCTCAACCATTACATGGTTCTGGCTGAAAACAATGCCTCAAAAAGAACTGTACTTCAGCTCATACTCACTTGTCATTTGTTATGTTGGCTGCAGCTGGGGGAAGCTAAGCAGCAGCTTTCCTATCTCTGTGCTAAAGCTAACTGTAAAGAGGACAATGTAGATTTGCACAGGAAGTTGAGCTTATTATAACTCTGCTAGTGATGGTTGTTCTAGTGTGATCCCCAGAATCTGGTCATTGATGTTCTGTCAAATTCACTAGTTCCGTTTTCAGTTGTGACAATTAGTTGCGGGCCCACTCTCCACAAATTTATCTAATCTAGCTTCCTCAAAGCCTAAGGTTTTCAGATATGTTGGAAATTATGGGACTTGAAAATCTACTATGTTCTTTAAAAATAAAATATCAACTAATACTACTTACTACTGCTACTCCTACTTGGGACTTGGCACATAATGACTACTGAAAATGTCTTGATATTGTTAATCTTGCACATCTGATCTGCTTATCCATGGCATCAGAGGACTTTGTTTTGTGATGAGTAGCATTTTAACCAAAGTTTGTAATGTAAACTTGCTCATTTTTTACTGATTAGTAATGATATAGACAGAAGCAACTGCAGCTCATTCTTTGGGGCAGAATGATTGATGGAGAATTAGGCAAGGTAGTATGTCTTCAGTAGGTTACTTCTGCAGTTGATATGGTGCTCATTTCCAAAAACATTCTGAGCAGCTTACAATGATCCAGTAGTAAAATGGAAAGAATCAAAGGGAGAGGAAAAAACCAGCCCCAAACCCAATTGTGGCAAAGTCCCTCGTAGACAGAGAGGTGGGGTGCTGACTTGTGAGTAACAGCAAACAAACACTGGACTCCAATTACATAAAAAACACCAGCCACAGTTTATTCTCCTCAGACCCTGAAGCATTCAGCAACAGGGGTTGAAAACAAAAACAGACTCTTTGGAGTGTCAGCAGAACTCAAAAGTAATTTCTCAAAATAAAATACCAAACCAAGGGAGAAAATAGGTCAGGCAGCAGCCGTTTCAGGTCTGTAATCCTCCTTTTGCACCAACAAACTCAATGGGCGTTCCAGCCTTGGCATAAAGGCAATTCCCTTCTCTGGAAGTCTCTGGCCCCTTCCTTTCTTCTAAGTAAAGCTTTCCACCACAAGGAACCAGCTTTATTCTGTGCCTCATGAGCTGGTTCCCAGCCAGACAGTACAGAACAGTGGGGGAGCCTGTTTATACAGGCCTTGATAAGGGTAATTCTAGCAGACAATTCCTCTACAGGCTTCTCTTTGTAATCCTATAGCATCTCCCTCCACCTTCTTCTCCAACTCCTTCAACAGAGCAGCCTTTAAGCTTAGCCAGCCCTGAGTCCAATAAAAGCGGAGGCTTACTTCCAATCAGTGAGGTTAATTTTGGGATGTTATATTACTATAACTTCATTGTAAGGTGATGACAGGCTACCTCTGAAGGACCAGATGCTGTAGGAAAGCGACATTCCCCAGGTTCCTGGGACTTAAAATGCTGCCACTTTCAGCGTTCAAAGTGCGAGGAATGGGAGAAGAAGAACTTCGTCCAGCAGCTCTGCTACTGTTTCGGTCAGGTTTGCATTGCAAAGGGAAGCAAAGAAGGTAGCAACAGTTTACTTGTATAACATTATGAGTCCGTTAAAAATGAATTTCACTATCAGGAAGAAAAAGAATATGAACCATTTCCTGATTTTTATGTTTGATATTCAATTATGTTTTATTTAGTCTGTCAAACCCACTTCCTAATCAAACTGGGGAAATCAGTCCATGACTAGGGGATTGCATTCAATTGTCTCCTCCTAATTGTTTGGATAATGAGAATACAGCATTACATAAAAATGCAGTTTAATCAATCGTCATGCAGAGACCTTCAGTAAGGAGGCATTTTAAGTAAGAAGATATTTGGAATGTTGGGGGTTCAAGGTATTCATATGAGTTTACATGAATTAACTTGACAATGTAACTGTTCTCTCCTGGTTCCCCGTGACAAGTATTATCATCTCCAGGCACAAGTCAGGAATATGCAATTGAGTAGCATAATAAAGCAGATTTAGATATTTTTATTTCCTGACATCATAAAATAAAGGGCTAAAAACTTCCCAGAAATTATAAATAAGCTTGGGGCCTAATTCACATGTAATCACTGTGGTGTGTTACAGATATGTTTGTTAGCTTCTGTTCTCACTTTACTCCAATAACAATATTCACCTTGCGATTTACAATAATTCCAAGTTTCTTCTCACATGTATTGTTGGCATGATGATAGCATGTATGAAAAGAATCTTCAAATTGTAGTTGATTATAAATCAAACCTGAATGCTGATTCATGTGATGTGGCTGAGGCAAGAGAAGTACCACTTCCAAGTCATAGACAGTTGTAATTCTAGTCTATGCTGCATTGGACAGATCCCACTATTAAAGCAAGCTTTAGAATGGTTTAGACCAGGGGTCGGCAAACTTTTTATGCTGGGAGCCATTTTGACATGCTCGTGCACATTTTGAAATGCTCGAGAGCCAGGGGGCGGGGTTTGCAGGCGGGGGCCAATCGCGTGGAAGGGGGCGGGGTTTCCTGGAGAAGAAACAGAGACGCTGATTGGTGGAGGCGTCCTTCCTTCTGAGCTTCCACCAATCAGCGTCTCTGTTTCTTCTCCAGGGTTCTTCTCCTGGAGAAGAAACAGAGACGCTGATTGGTGGAGGCGTCCTTCCTTCTGAGCCTCCACCAATCAGCGCGTGCCAAAGGAGAGCAGAGAGGTGGGCTGAAGCCTGCTGCTTCTGGAGACTGGCTTTCCGGATGTCGGGCGGCAGAGAGAGAGAGAGAGCCAGAGTCAAGGGGCCAAAGAGCCAGATCTGGCTCGCGAGCCGCCATTTCCGACCCTTGGTTTAGACAAACTAGAACAAAGATCATCTGCAAGTCTTAAGTTAAAATAAATGTATCATTTCTTTTCAGATTCAACATTCAGTATTAGGAACAGGAGTTTGATAAGGGAAGCAGTTCCCTTGAAATTGCTGGGTTCACTTTCACCATATGTGTTCAAGAAGAAGCCATTTCTAGACAGTGGATTTAAAACCAAAGTTTGGCCCTGATGATCTAAGTGTTTCTTCCAACTGCTTCACAGCAAAAACAGTTCCACTTTCCAACAGTGGCATGGAAAGTTGATATGTTTTTCAGTCTACATGGTGCTCCTTTAGAAGCATTCTGGGGCAGCTCCAGGACAGGGCCACATTGAATGACACATGCCCACTACAGAAATAATGCTTGAATCAGCTTTGTGCTCAGGGCCAAGTGCATTCTCAAATTGTAGTTGATCATTTAAGAACTGTTTTGGATATTACAACAGAAGCTGACCTATGTTTGAGCTGTGTGCCTTGCTCAAACACTGCATCAGTAAGGAGCCTTTGAGGGTTATCAGCCTGAACTGTGAATTAATCACACTTCTGAAATACCATGTTAAGCTTTTAGCAAAGCTCTAAGGTTTGTACCAACTGCTGATAAAAGGGATACCTGTGACAGTGGAAGAAATATTTCCTGGATTAGCTTCCTCCACTCTGCTATCCAGTACAAGCTCATCTTGTTTGTTGAGCAGTGACAGTGTTGTTTAACCAATATGTTGTTGCTTTAGTACTATTCTGAGGTCATCTGCTTTCTGGAAATAACTATGCAGTGTACCTAAGCCATCTGATGTTCACATGGTGAATGCGATAACATCATGATGCTTTGCAGACCATCAGATTTTGTTATGTGAAAGATCATGAAGAGCAAGGGCAATTTTTGGGAGGAGGGGGAACCCTAAATTGCTTCAAAGAGGGATTGTCTGTGGCTTGAATCATGTCAACTGGATTTCTATTTTCTTAGTGGAAACGTTTCACTCCTTATCCAAGGAGCTTCTTCAGTCTGAGTAAAGTTAGTAAGGGAATCCTTAAATATGTTTCTAGGCTGGCTGTGTGACCTTGCACCTGGGGCTAGGTCATGGTTATTTTTGAGATGTTTGTTTCTAAGTCCCTTTATCATCTAAAGGAGGATCGTTAAGATTACCCTGCTGCTGTTGAGCTTGTGAAATGGTCTTAATCTTCCTAGGCACAGAAGACAAAGCAGGAAGGAAGATAGGGGAAAGGTTATGCCTGAGGCCCCCACCTCTATTCAAGGAAGGATTTTCCAAGTTGGCATGAATGGATTCCTTGACCCCTCTCTCAAACCACCTATCTTCTCTGTCTAAAATGTGAACATTAATGTCCTCAAATGAGTGTCCTTTTTCCGTTAGATGAAGATAAACTGCTGACTCTGGTCCTGTGGTGTTACTTCTCCTGTGTTGGGCCATCCTCCTGTACAAAGGTTGTTTGGTTTCTCCAATGTAGAGTTCAGAGCACTCCTCACTGCACTGGATTGCATACACTACATTGCTTTCCTTGTGTTTTGGAGTTTGATCTTTGGGGTGTACAAGCCTCTGTCTCAGTGTGTTGGTGGGTTTGAAATATACAGGTATGTGGTGTTTGCCAAATATCCGTTTGATCTTTTCAGACACGCCAGCCATGTAAGGAATGACCAGGTTCTTCCGTTTACTCTGAGTCTCAGCCCTATCTGTCGCTGTTTTAGGTCTGGTAGACTTAGATTTGGTGAAGGCCCAATTTGGATATCCACAGGCCTGCAGAGCTGTTCTCAGATGCTGCTTTTCATTCTTTTTGGAATCCATGGAGGTGGGGATGGTTTCTGCTCTGTGTGACAATGTCCTGATGACTCCTAGTTTGTGCTGCAGTGGATGGTGGGAGTCAAACATCAGGTATTGATCTGTGTGTGTGGGTTTCCTGTAGATCCCTATTTCTAGCTTGCCACCGGTCCCAATGAGGACTTCACAGTCTAGGAATGCCAGTCTGTTGTCCTTGGTGTCTTCTCTGGTGAAGCTAATGTTGGCATCTATAGTGTTTATATGGTCCGTGAAGGCCTGTACTTCCTGGGCCTTGATTTTGACCCAGGTGTCATCCACATACCTAAACCAGTGGGTTTAAATCATTATTTAAATCATAAATCATTAAATCATGAGAATCTTCATAGACATATTTTCAAAGAGGGATTTTTTTTTTTTTACCACTGCTGAAGAATTTTACATTAAGCTCTCCTTCTTTCTAGCCGTTTGGAGTTGGGGCAAAAATGCAATGTTGTTTCCGCTTTCTAATGTCTTGGACAATGTAATGAGATTGGAGAATATTTATGAACTTTGAACATCCTCCCTCTGAAAAAGCTATTGTTACTATAATTATTATTGCTGCTACTACTTGGGAACTGGCAACATATGCACAAAATATATCACAATTATATTTATATTAGTGTCACTTTGGACTTCTGCTGTTCAGTCATATCTTTCTAATAGAAGGAAAGGAAGACTGTTCTGTGTTACTTCATATGTTCTTGAAGACAGATTTTTTTAAATTTAATTTTTATCACGCCTTTATTATTTTTATAAATAACTCAAGGTGGCAAATCATACCTAATACTCCTTCCTCCTCCTATTTTTCCCCACAACAGCCACCCTGGGAGGTGAGTTGGGCTGAGAGAGTGTGACTGGCCCAAGGTCACCAAGCCGGCTTTCATGCCCAAGGCGGGACTAGAACTCTCAGTCTCCTGGTTTGCCATTGGCTCCTTCCTAGGGCTGAGAGACAGGAACTGGCCCAAGGTCACCCAGCCGGCTTTCATGCCTAAGGCGGGACTAGAACTCTCAATCTCCTGGTTTCTAGCCCGTTGCCTTAACCACTAGACCAAACTGGCGCTCACAGTTTTTGTACTGTGAGTTGAAGTAGGTTGTCTATCCATTTTAGTTTGCTTCCCTGTTATTGCATGGGAAAAGAGTATTTTCAGTTGTTGTAAATAAAGAGCATACTCCATGGAGCAGGTGGAATATGTCCACATCAACAAGAGAGAGATGACATTGTTTTTTCTGCCAGTTTTATGGCTGCCCTGGGAAATTCCTATACTCTTACTCAGTCTCACTGTGACCCATTGCAAGAGATATTTTATGGATATTAGTCATGAGACCACTAATTTGGCATTATTATTAAAGATTCCTTTTGTTTGAGACCCTTAAAAACTACCACCTTTTTTTTCTTGATGAGTAGTGAATGACTCATTCCAATAAACATTGCAGTTAAAATTTGGGCTGTCAGGACTGTTTCAGATTTAGGGGCACATAGGGAGTAGAGACTAGGAGGAAACCACATGCCACCAAATATTGATTTCAGGGAGATGCTTGAGAGTTCTTAGGACTTCAAACTTACTACCCTTTCAGTCATCACTCCACATCTCTGGCCTTTGCAATAGCATGGTTGGATAAGGCCAGTTAGCCAGGGCATTTGAACACCTAGAAGCTGCATGCACTCAGCTTGATTAGACCTTGGTTAGTTTGGGGTATGTATGTATTTATTTATTTATTTATTTATTTATTTATCAAATTTATCACTGCCCATCTCTACCACGGTAGACTCTGGGCGGTTTACAACAAATGTTAAAATTAAAGTTAAAAATCAATGATAATTAAAATACAATAGACAATACAATAAATAAGAATATAAAAATCCAGAGGATGGTAGAATCTTAAAAGGAGGTCATTATTAAACTAACCTAACCACCCCCAGGAGGAACTATCTTTACCTTTGTCCCACGCCAGGCGGCAGAACCAGGTTTTTAGGGACTTCCTAAAGGCCAAGAGGGAGGACGCCTGCCTCACCTCTGGGGGCAAGATGTTCCACAGGGCGGGCGCTATCGCAGAGAAGGCACGCCTCCTGGACCCCGCTAGATGGAATTCCTTTGTTGATGGGGTCCGCAGCATGCCCTCCCTGCATGACCGGGTGGGGCAGGTAGATGCAATTGGGATGAGACGGTCCCTCAGATAGCCTGGCCCCATGCCATGTAGGGCTTTAAAGGTGATAACCAACACATTGAATTGGACCCGGAAGCAAACTGGTACCCAATGCAGCTCGCGGAGCAGTGGTGTTACATGTGCTGATCTTCTCGCACCCATAACCACTCGAGCGGCTGCATTCTGGACCAGCTGAAGCTTCCGGATACTCTTCAAGGGTAGCCCCATGTAGAGCGCATTGCAATAATCTATAGGAGAGATGACAAGGGCATGAGTGACTATTCGGAGGGCCTCTCGATCCAGGAAGGGGCGCAACTGGCGCACAAGCCGAAGCTGTGCAAAGGCCCTCCTGGCCACGACTGCCACCTGCTCTTCGAGCAGGAGTCGTGAGTCCAGGAGGACCCCCAAGCTCCGGACTGAGTCTGAACGGGGTAGTGCCACCCCATCCAGAATTAAAGATGATAACTTCCTGGAGGCCGAGGGGCCATCAATCCATAGCCACTCTGTCTTACCAGGGTTCAGTTGAAGCCTGTTGTTCCCCATCCAGGCCCCTACAGCCCCCAGGCACTGAGATAGGGTGTCCACTGCAACACTTACTTCACCCGGGATGGAGATATACAATTGAGTATCATCAGCATATTGGTGATACCTCATCCCGTGATGACGGATGATCTCACCCAGCGGCTTCATGTAGATGTTAAATAGGAGAGGAGAGAGAACCGAACCCTGCGGCACCCCACAAAGAAGGGCCCGTGGATCGGATCTCTCCTCTCCTATTACCACCGATTGCGAGCGACCCTGGAGGAAGGAGGTAAACCAGTGCAAAACTACACCGCCCACCCCCAACTCCCTGAGTCGCTCCAAAAGGATACCATGGTCGACGGTATCGAAAGCCGCTGAGAGGTCCAAGAGAGCGAGAATGGATGCACTCCCTCCATCCCGCTCCCGCCAGAGATCATCCATAAGCGCAACCAATGCAGTCTCTGTCCCATATCCCGGCCTAAAACCTGACTGAAAGGGGTCTAGATAATACGTTTCATCCAGAATCCTCTGGAGTTGCAGCGCCACCACCTTCTCAACCACCATATAGCCTGTTTAGTTAATTTACAGTTCCATATATTTTGCAAAACAGAATCATGGGTTAATTCAGTAACCCACATAAGCATGCTGTGTAAACCTAACCTATGTGTGGAGGGGAGATAGGGCAACATCTTCTACCCCAGATCTTTCTCTGTTGGTGGGCACTTCTGTAATAATAGTATAATAAAATCACACTCTCTACAAGACTAGGAACATTACACAATCAAGGTTCTTGATTGTGTAAAAGATTATAACTACAACTTGGCAAATGCAGTTATGTGTCACTGTAGACATCCCTTGATATTTGTGAGGAAGTGCAGCTGGGGTTGCTGTCTACACTTGGGAAAAGCAGCTGCATCCAGGCAGAAACACTTCCCACCCTACTTCCCCAAGGCTCAGCACTGCTCATGCTTTTTCTCAAAGAGTTGTAAAAGTTTACACCCACAGAAACTTAAGAGATGGGCTCACTCACTCACTCACTCACTCACTCTACTTCCAAGGATCCACACCAGTGTTCCAGCTGCCTGGCTAATTGAGCCACACTGTGGTGTTTTCAGGAAGGTGCTGACATCTAGAGGCAGCCTCACCCTACCCAGGCCCTTAGCTTACAAAACCGCTCAGAGTCCCCTTGTGGGGGGAGATGGGCGGTGATATAAGTTGAACAAATAAATAAATAAAACACTAAGACAGAGTGTGGATGGGTGTGTAGGAGAAAAGGAGATGGGAAAATGGCAAGCAGGTGAGGAAGCGGGAGGCAATGTCTGGAAATTTAGAGCTATTACAGGCAGGCGAGAGGACTATCAGTCCACTGCCAGGACCACAAGCTATGGTAAGCAGCATATCCTGGTGGGATTCCTGCCTGGAGCTTGGCTTGGGAGCTCAGCTAGAGTGCTCAAAAAGGAACCCTGCTTAAAAGCAGAGCTTGGAGCTTGGCCTGGAGCTTGGTAGCAACCAGAAAAGGAGCAACCACACTGAGGTAGCACCTCATCCCAATCGATGCAAGAACTTTTGAGGAGAGGCAAAGGTTGTATGCCACTTTACAGACTTTGAAATTTTTGTCTGTTTTAAGGGCTGAGTATTAAAGATGTATTTATGTGGCTACATCAACTTGCAAGGCCTAGGAGGGTGGAGTTAACCCAGAGTAATGGCCTATTGTTGGGCAAGGTGGTGCCACAATAAAGCATTGTGTACAGATCTGCTACGCTGTGGTTTGTCCAGTCCTTGGAAAGCAAAGAACCCTCAAAATAATGTAGAGAAGTTGGATGAATCTGGACAAGACAACCAATGTTCCTCTTTCCCTTTTATGGGATCTTTTCCTGTAGCTTCTAAAATGGCTGGCTAGGAATTTTGGGAGCTCAAGTCCAAGTACATCCAGAGAATGCCAGGATAAAAAAGATCTATTGAAGGATATTTATCAGAGACAGAAAGACCCTTCTTAATGGCTGTACCTAGACAAGCTAAGGCCCATGGGTATCAGGGTGCCTTTGGACTCATATTTGGTGCTAGTAAGGATCTTATTTAAAAAAAAAAACTTATTAAGAGTCAGAGGAAGTGGCAATATCTAGCCAAATTAAAACATCTGTTATGGGTGCATATTTAGATTCTGATAATGTGATTGAAATTCAGTACAAAACCTTTTCTTCCCCTATTTATATAGATCACCAAAAAGAGCAGACTCAAGAAAACAACACAACCTATTTGGTTTCTATGCTGCATAGATAGCGAATTGCATCACATAACACACACACACACACACACGTGTGTGTGTGTGTCATAATGCAAGTTTAACATATGAATATACTACTTTATTTTAACCCTACCTGTTTCCTAATTCTAGGTCAGGCTTATAGAGATCAATGACAAAGTTTCTCAGACAACCTGCCAATTGATCTTTTTCTAGCTGATTTGCTTTTATCTTCTTATCTTGCATCATCTTCTGGCACCTCACCATGTCCTTTCCATTGGTTAGTCATTGTCCCTTGGCTGCCTTTATCCTCTTCTGGTCTTCAACATGCTTCCTCAGACTCTGAACAACTCTGTTCCGCACTACAAACACTGCCCCACCAAATTCATGTTTATCAGCCCAGATGGTTGTTTATTAAAATCAACAAGCATTCTTTCACAGCCATTGCTGTCTATCCTGTTTAGTTGCTATCCACATCAGTTCTTCACCCTGGATGTTTTTTAAGACTTTCCCCTCAATGCCAGGTCCATCCAGTAGCCCGCCCTTCTTTCTCCCATGTGAGAAGCCTTCTTGTGGAAATATAAATGAAGACATACTTTCAGCTTCTTCAAACCAACTGGTTCCAAATGTGTGTTTGGGTTAATGCATGGAAGTCAAGAAACTTGATGAGCCCACAGGAAGATATGGCACCTGCAAATGTATCACAGCATCCAAAAAGTTATCAGTAGTCTTGAAGGAGACTTTATTTAAATTAGCAGAGAAAGATGTTTCTCCCTGCCACATTAACTTGAGGCTAAAAGCAAGTTCAGAAGGCAGTGTGAAGTGGATGAAAAGCAACCTCAAGTAACAGCTAGGCAGCTAGAGGTCCCACTTTGAGACAACACCAGAAAGGCATTGTTCTCTGATGTAGGCATTATTCTCAAAACTGCATGCAACAGAGCCTGTGTGCATTGTTCATATGTGAGGCTGACAGACTGGTGAAGCCTTAAGCTCCAGAAATTACAGTATGACATTACACTGGAGCACTCCATTTCAGACCTTTTAGAGTAAGTGCCACATCGCAAAAAGGGTGCATTTCATTTTGCCCTGATGGTGGCTTAAGTTCAAAAGCTGTTTATTTTTGCTTTTGCTTTCACACATGTGGGCTTTTTTTTCATATTAGAAACCAAAACAGGAAGCATCAAGAGACCAGTAAAAGGGCAGAATATTCTTAGCTTCCACTTGTAAACCTAATCTTGTCTCTTACAAATGGATAAAATGGATAGAATGGGATAAATAAATGGAATATTTCCAGTAAAAAAAGAAAAATGCTTCTGAAGCCTAGTCAATTTCATTCACATACACTTGGGAGAAACAGATAGGAAAAGAAGATCTGGCTACAGTTATATATATCAGAGAAGTTATTTTTATAGACTTTACCCCTGTAGGTATAAATGTCAGCAACTATAAAATATGCTGCTTGTTAAAGTTAAAATATAAAGGAAGGTTAAAAACACAAGTAAACAAGCCAACCAAAACACTTGTGTCCGTCTGAACAATGCTTCTAGTAAATTTGGGGTGACTGATATACTCACATTAATACTTTCTATGAGAAATGGCAGAATTCGTCATTTTGAACATGTATGTGTATGTGTGTATTCTTTCCCTTTATAAAGTCATGAATTGATTAAACATTGGGAATAAAATATCATGTCAACCACATCCATTATTAAAATTTTTGGAGGAGAAAAAAAAATGAAAATGACGGCAGTTGCAATGCCAACAGAAAACCCTTGCTTACATATTACCCAATTCTTAGCTAAACAGAAAAGTACCTATCTGACCCTGGCCAATCTTGAAAACTAATCAGGGTCAGCTCTGATTAATATGTCAATAGAACAACATTTGGAAAATCCAGGGCTGTAGACTGGAGTAAGTAGGCAAACATATCCCCCCAAAAGTCAATGGCAAACTTTTTGACCCTCAGCTTGTCAGAGAGCTCTTTGTGCAAGCATGCTGGTCTCATCAGGTGTCTCTTGTTTTTCTTTCTCTGTGGTATTGTTTTCGTTTGGGCCTTTATTAACTCATTTTTCAGAATTTCCCAAGCATCCTGAACTGTCTTCCCCTCTAGAATTTCCATCCATGGAATCCTTCCTATACTTCCTCTTAGTTTGTTGATGTCAGCTCTATTAAAATCTAGAACACTAGTCTGACTTGGTTCAGTTACACTTGCTTGGATTATAGTAGATCCTAGTATGACCTGGTCACTCTCTCCCAAAGTTCCTACAACTTCCACTCCCTCAACCATTTCATCCCTATTAGTAAGTATTAAGTCCAGTATAGCTGACCTTCTAGTTCCCTCTTCCACATTTTGGATGATAAAGTTGTCAGGAACCTGTTCAATCTCCTGCTTGGTGCAGAGTTTGTTTCCCAGTTGATGTCAGGGTAGTTAAAGTCCCCCATTACTACAGTGGTGTGTTTCCTGGACATCTCAGCTAACTGATTTGCAAAATGTTCATCTATTTCCTCTGCTTGGTTGGGTGGCCTGTAGTACACCCCTATGGCAATGTCATTTCTTTTCCCCCTAATATTCACCCACATGCTTTCAAGAAGGCTTTCATCATTGGTATCATGTATTTCTCTACAGGTGTAGTAATTCTTGACGTACAATGCCACTTCTCCTCCTCCTTTGTTAGGTCTGTATCTTTTGAACAAATTATATCCTTATAGTAGTATAATACATGGGTTCCATCCCACCAAGTTTCAGTTATACCAACAATATCATACCTGCCCTCATGTACTAGGACTTCAAGTTCTTCCCGTTTCTTCCCCATACTTTGAGTATTAGTATACAGGTATCTGAGCCCTTTATGGCTGACCTTGCATTTGCTTGCTGTGTCTCCCATTTTATAACTGAGTGTCCTTTTCTTCTCACCACTTCCTTCCTCTGTCAAATTCATTGTCTTGGGGCATATGCTTTGGGTTTGGTTCTGTGATGGATCTCTGAGTAGAACAAGGAGGGGGCACATTCCGTCAGGGAGATAAACATCCTCACAGCATTGAAAGCCTAAACAGGCCGAAGAAGAGAGTTAGGCTGGCCCCGCCCTAGAGTCCCAGGAGTATTTTTCCCCTTAGATCACTTAGGGTACCTTTAGTCTGGCAAGATTCTGTATCTGGTAGGAACAATAAAGTAAACTAGAGCTGCAATTCTGGCTCAGTGTGGTCTTTCGCCAGTTTTCCTGACAGGTTCTAGAAATTGGCCTCCTTTCCCCTCCAGGTTAGTTTAAAGCCCTTTGGATGACCTGAGTGAGATGTCTTCCAAACACATTCTTCCCAGTCCTTGTGAGGTGCAGCCCATCTCTGCCAGAAGCCCATCATGTAGGTAGTGTAGACTGTGGTCCAGAAATCCAAGGTTTTCTTGATGGCCATTCATACAGGAGACCTGTTTACATATTCTGTTGTATATATTTTTTATGTCTGTAGAATATGTGGCTGAGTTTTTAAAAAGCCAGGCCTCAAAAACTTTTTTCCTGTTTGGGCTCAGAGAGCACATGTTCACCCCCCACTCAGGATTGTTAGTTTGCTTTCAGGTGCCGGCCAGTCTGAGAGTTCTAACCAATCAGAATTAGCTGTTAGAGCTTTGCCCATATTGGGAATCTGTTGCCTAGGTGTTTTTGGTCACATGCTGAATCCTGTCCACTCAGATGCTGATCAAGTTAAGGTTTAAAATGTAAATGCCTTTTGTCCTCTGCTAACTACTCTGCATTCTGCTCTCTGCTATCTAAATGTAAACATGTTAATCATCCATGCCATGCTTTGGCTAAAGAGGAAGATTCGAGGTTTGTTCCTATGTTTTTGTTTTAAATAAAACAACGTTTTGCTACAAACTTATCTCTTGGTTTTTCCATAACTCTGATCACAAATTTTATAAAAAATACAAAAGGTTATGGGCCCAGCAATTGCTTCTGGATCAGAGACAAAACTTATGGAAAAATGAAAGAGAAGAAAGCTGACCTGATTCAGTCTGCATCTGGAGAGGCTTCTTTTGTTTTTTGAAACTTGCCGGCAGTTACAGGAAGTTTCCATCGGAGGCGGAGTTTTGCCTCGTGTTTGCAAGCCTCGTGGTGTTTTTTGGATTACTACTACAGGGGAGAGAAGAAGCCATGGCTGCTGCTGGAGCTTCAAATTTTCAAGGTATGCTCCTGGAAAGACTTTCTAATTCTAATTATTTGAACTGGTCTTTGAAAATGGAAAGTTTCTTGAGGAGAGAAAATTTATGGTCTGCAATTTCTGAACAAATTCCTCAGAATCCAGATCAAGCCTGGTTGAGGAAAGATGAGAAATGCAAAGCCTCCATTATTTTGTCTGTTCAGGATGATCAGCTTATACATGTGAGAGGCAAAGAAACTTCCAAAGACTTATGGGACTATTTGCGAGATTTATATGTGAAAACTAGTCCAGGCTGCAAGGTTATTTTAACAAAAAAACTGTACAAGGCTCACTTGCCTGAGAATGGAAATTTGCCAGATCATCTCCACAAGCTTCAGAATTATTTTGTGGAACTTCAAGAGCGTGGGATGGAATTTACCCCCCTGATGAAAGCCTACATTATGCTTTCTTCGTTGAATGAGTCCTGGGACACTTTAATTTGCTCCATGGAGGGAATCCCAGAAGCTGATCTAAATCCATCGTTCGTGTCTACCTGACTGCTTGCTGAGTGGGAGAAAAGACAAGAAAAAGCTGCCTCCATTTCTACAATAAAGTCTTCTCGTGGCCAGCAGAGGGAGCGGAAGAGCTCTGAATTCCAAGCTTCTGCATTATCCAGCAGGCGATGCTTTACCTGTGGATCCCCTGCTCATCTTCAAAAGGACTGTGTCAAGTTTAAAAGCAAGAAGACTTCAAAGAAGAAAGAAGAAACTTCTGGAAAGAAGATTCTTCATGCAACAGTTGTTGAGAACTCTGATAATAAAGATTTGTGGGTTCTTGACAGTGGGGCCAATTCTCATATATGTCACAATAAAGATTCCTTTCTGTCTTTGTCTAAAACTAACAAACAAAAAGGTTTCCTTAGCAGATGGATCTGTATCCAAGATCGTGGGTGAAGGTGAGATCAATCTTCCATGTTTGGGGGAAACTGTTAAAAATGTTTTGTTTGTGCCTAATTTTCAAAGCAATCTCTTGTCTGTGGGGCAGCTAGTAGCCTCAGGTTATGTTATAACTTTTAAGAAAGAGGGTTGTGAAATTAGAAAGGCTGGCAGAGTAGTTGCAAAGTGTTTGCAGAAAGATTCTCTGTACATTGTGCAGAAGGCTGAAAAGCAGCAAATTGCTAAAGCTAAGGCTGTTTTTGAAAATAAGCCCATACACGATCAGTGCATCCATTTATTACATAGGAGATTTGCTCATGCTAATTTTAAGTACATTTCTCAAATGCCTAGTTATTCTGCTGATTTAAATTTGAAGCCTTGTGATAAATATCTAGACTGTGCAGTTTGCAAGGAGAATAAGACCACAAGGGCTCCTGTGAAGAAGTTTTCTGATAGGTCCACCTCTAGGCCTCTAGAGATAATTCATTCTGATGTAATAGGCCCATTTTCTCCTAGTCTTGGGGGAGCAAGGTACATTTTGACCTTCATAGATGATTTTTCCAGGTACACATTCATTTATTTGCTGAAACACAAAGATGAGGTCTTTGGTAAATTTAAGGCTTTTGTGGCTTGGGCGAATGGAAAATTCCCAAGGCCAGTGTCTGCTTTGCAATCAGATCGCGGTGGCGAGTATCTATCCTCAAAGTTTAAAAGCTTTTTGTTAGAAAAAGGGATAGAACACATTTTAGCTAACCCTTACACTCCTGAACAGAATTCTGTTGCAGAGAGAAAAGGCAGAACATTGCAGGAAGCAATGATGTGTTTGCTGAAGGATGCTGGGTTACCTTTTAGGTATTGGGGAGAAGCTGTTACTACAGCGTGTTATGTGCAGAACAGGCTGTTTAGCAGTGCAATTCAGGATGTCCCTTTTCATTTGTTCTATGGTGTGAAGCCTAAAGTAAGCCACCTCAGGGTGTTTGGAAGCACAGCTTGGGTCCACATTCCCAAACAGCTGAGGCGCAAGGGGGCTTCCAGAACAAAGAAAGCAATCTTTGTAGGGTATGAACAAAGTCAGAGGAGCTACAGGTTCATACTGGATAATCAACTGATAATTAGTAAAAGTGCTTCTTTTGCTGAGCAGAATTGGGATAAAATAAACACTAGTTCTTCAGTTGATTTATCCATGGGGGAGCAGCAAAGTCTTGCTGATGGTGATTTGCAGGAATCACCTAGTGAAGTCAATGATCAGGAAGCTGACTTGTCTGGAAAGTCAGAGGTTTCTGAGGACAATGGTGGGAAACAGAGTGTAAGTCCTGTCCTACCTCGCAGGTCTGAAAGGATTAATAAGGGAGTTCCTCCTGATCGTTATCAAGTAGATGTTGTGAAGGCTTTTCACATTCACACAGAGCCTGAGTCTCTGGAAGAAATTAAAGAAATGCCAGCTGAAATAGCTAAGTGTTGGCATGAAGCCATGCAGCAAGAGTTGGATTCCTTAAAGGAAAATAAAACTTGGAAATTGGTAAGTTTGCCTCCTAATCAGAAGATTTTAGGTTGTAGGTGGGTGTTCAAACTGAAAAAAGATTCTGATGGCAAAATTCAGAAGTACAAAGCAAGGTTGGTAGCAAAAGGTTTTGCTCAAAGAAAAAATATGGACTATGACAAAACTTTTGCTCCAGTGACAAAAGCTGAATCTATCAGGTTCCTTTTAAAGGTTGCTTCCATGAAGAAACTGTCTGTTTATCACTATGATATTCAAACTGCTTTTCTGTATGGTGACTTGGAGGAAAAATTGTTTATGCAACAACCTCCTGGTTATGAAAAAGAAAAACATCTTGTGTGTGAATTGCAGAAATCTATCTATGGATTGAAACAAGCCGCGCGTTGTTGGAATATTAAAATGGATAATATTTTGCAAAAATTTGGGTTTCAGAAGGGAATTGCTGATCCTTGTGTGTATGTAAAAAATGATAAGCAAGGTGTAATGTACTTGTGCTTGTATGTGGATGATTTGTTGCTGCTCACTTCATCTGATGAACAGAAGCATTCCTTTGAGGTTTGTATGAAAAACAATTTCACATTGAAATGTCTTGGAGCAGTTAACAATTACTTAGGATTAGAAATTCAGAGGGGAAAAGATGGCAGTTTTCTCATAAGCCAGAGTAGCAAAATTAAGAAACTGCTGGAGGATTTTAAAATGCAGGACTGCAAGTCTGTCTCCTCCCCCATGCTTCCCGAGTTTCTAAAAGAGGAGGGGGTGAAGGGGGATGGTGAGTCATCTGAAGGAGATAGTTTCAGATCAGCCATTGGCAGTCTTCTTTACATTGCAAACAATAGCCGTCCGGACATTGCTAACAGTGTGTCCATTTTGAGCAGGTTTGTGGAAAATCCCACATCTGCTGCAAAGTCTGGGTTAAAAAGGCTGTTTCGTTATTTGCAAGGCACCAAAGATTTTTGCTTAAGGTTGTCTGCTACAGACACAGAGGAAAAGTTAGAATGCTGGTGTGATTCAGATTGGGCTGGAGATCTCAGTGATAGGAAGTCTACTTCTGGAAGTGTAATTCAATTTGCAAAGTCCACTATTGCTTGGTTTTCCAGAAAGCAGACTGTAGTAGCCATCAGCACAGCTGAAGCCGAATTTTATGCTTTAGCACAACTGTGCAATGAGGTAATTTGGTTTACACAATTGTTGCAAGACATTGGAGTCATTTTAAGCCAGCCTGTCACAATTCATGAAGACAATCAAGCTTGTATCCATTTGGTTTTATCTGAAAGTTCCAGAAATCGCACAAAGCACATTGATGTGCGTTTTCATCTTGTTAAAGATTTTCTAGCCAAGAAAAAGGTTGTTTTGAAATACTGTGATACTAAATTAATGTTGGCTGATATCTTAACCAAACCTCTAGTTGCCAGTAGGCACAGTGAGTTAATTACCAAGCTGGGTTTGTTTCCATATTCTTTCTAGTCATAAAAAAAGGGGAGTGTTGTATATATTTTTTATGTCTGTAGAATATGTGGCTGAGTTTTTAAAAAGCCAGGCCTCAAAAACTTTTTTCCTGTTTGGGCTCAGAGAGCACATGTTCACCCCCCACTCAGGATTGTTAGTTTGCTTTCAGGTGCCGGCCAGTCTGAGAGTTCTAACCAATCAGAATTAGCTGTTAGAGCTTTGCCCATATTGGGAATCTGTTGCCTAGGTGTTTTTGGTCACATGCTGAATCCTGTCCACTCAGATGCTGATCAAGTTAAGGTTTAAAATGTAAATGCCTTTTGTCCTCTGCTAACTACTCTGCATTCTGCTCTCTGCTATCTAAATGTAAATATGTTAATCATCCATGCCATGCTTTGGCTAAAGAGGAAGATTCGAGGTTTGTTCCTATGTTTTTGTTTTAAATAAAACAACGCTTTGCTACAAACTTATCTCTTGGTTTTTCCATAACTCTGATCACAAATTTTATAAAAAATACAAAATATTCTTTATGCACAGCATTTGGTCAGCTCAAAGCTCAAATCTGGGGCCGATCAGAGCAATTTGGAACAGATTTTTTCCAGTCATATGCAGAATAGATGGATTTAACCTGTCCTTTAGATCCAAGATAGTTCCTGAAACTGCAATCCCAGTCTGTTTCTCCAGAGTGCAAACACATTTCAAATGATGGTGCTGTGATATCCACAACAGAAAAAGGGCAGGTTTCATAGGCTGCATTCACCCAACATGTTAAAGCCAGATATTGAATTAAATAGGCTAGGTTTGCACAATCCAATAAGCCTCAATAATCTAACCAAGGGTGGTGGTGTTCAGTCGTTTAGTCGTGTCCGACTCTTCGTGACCTCATGGACCATAGCACGCCAGGCCTTCCTGTCCTCCACTGTCTCCCAGAGTTTACTCAAGTTCATGTTAAGTGCATCGGTGATGCTATCTAACCATCTCATCCTCTGCCGTCCCCTTCTCCTTTTGCCTTCAGTCTTTCCCTGCATCAGGGTCTTTTCCAGTGAGGGTAGCACCGATCAATCTTAGTGAATCATGTTTATATGAATGTGTCAGCTGTTTTTTTACTAAACTTGTTAAATGTGCTTTGTGATCACAGGCATTCTTTATGTAATGGGGAAGGAAGGGGCTGGTTGAATTCAATGATTGACTGCCCTTGAATCAGAGTAATCTTTGTAGTCAAATCAGTCTGGGTTGCACCCTTGGCAAGGGTGTAGCAAACTTAAGTACACTGCATCACAGCACTGCATTTTTGCATTAAAAACGTAAGGCTCACATTTTCTTTCCAAGAGTAACTGGATAACTGAAAATGAAAAGGAGAAAAAAAATATGAATTGTTACCTTTTGTAAAAATCTACTAGTTTTTTTTTTTCCTGGCCATTGTTTCTCCTGCATGATTTACTATCATTTTAAGAAGTGTTTTCTTATTTTATGGATTGTACTGTTTTATTGATGTTTTTTATGGTATTATATGCACCACAAAAGAGTGGGAGGGGTGAGATGAAAATCTTCGAAACAATAAAACATTTCAACACCCTTAGCAATATCACTTCATAACTGTATCTGTTTGATACATTTACATTACATTGTTTGTTCTGTTGGTCCAGTTTTCCAATTTATTCAGACTTGCTCTACTTCTCAAGATCATTGAGGTCATAACAAAAAGCCCACTCTATTTTTCAAATAGGCATTTGTAGCTCAGAAATTGAGTTATCTGCTCTGAAATTTTACAACAAGAGGTGATTAAACTTTTGTACTAGAGAGTCAAATTTGCTATTAGGTTTGGTAGCTGGGAGTAATGTCAAACTGGATAAGGCTTGGTAGAAAAATGGCAATAAAAAAGAGAAAAAAATGTATCAATAACCCATTCCCAAGCATTATATTAACCTAAACATCAAGCAAAATATTGAACACTAAATATTTTTTCAACTTAATTTCTATGGGCAAGAATAACAAGCTGTAGAAAAGTTCCTCAAGAATTCTCAATGTTACCCACCTTGTGAGAGCTGTGCAATATTGGATGAAATTGTGTATTCCATTCAAAATATGGCTGCAAGTGACAGTTGAATTCGTTTGGAACTTTGATTCCAAATCATATTGGTTCATCAAAAGCTGATTATGCACGTGTGAAGATGTTAAAGGGCGAGTGGATGGAGTGGCCTGCTTCTCTCCTAGGCACCAGCGATCCAAGTACTATGTAGTAAATAGACTCCAAACAGAAGTTATATAAAATATCCTATTTACTTATATACATACGTATTTACAGATCACTTCCACACGGGTAACAAAATGATAACCAACGATACAGCATACAAGAGGTTGAATGAGAAAATGGGAATAAAATGGAATACAGAATATCTCTGCTTTTATAGATAAAATGACCAATCACATTATAGGTCACTCTCGTTATCTACCACACCCAACTTAACTCTTAGCACCTGTTGTTATGAGTCACACACTGACACATCATCCCTACAACAATGGCTGCTAATTGGGTGACTCTGCAGAATATTTCACCTCTCACCTAGAAATCAAGCCTCTCTGTATAATTCATATCTAACAGTAAATTCCTGGGTTTATCAAACCCCAACAAAAGAAGCATATGAAATCGTTTGAATCAATGTGGAGACATTGTGTTTGATCTGAAGATTTGAATCAACTTTCTGATATGATTCAGGGAGTCGATTTCATTCAGATATTCAATTTAATTGCCTTTCAATCAAATCAACAAATTGAATACTCACCCAGCCATATTTTACCTTGGTAATTCTTGCTCTGCTTACTTGGACTACTGTAATGCACTCTATATGGGGCTATCTTTGAAGACAATCCTGAAGCTGCAACAGGTACAAAATGTTTCTTTTCAACATTCCATTGAATTGGAAACAATAAGAAAGTGAGAAAGTAAAAAAAAAGAAAAAAAACAGTCTTCTTCTTTTATTATAAAAACAAACAAATAAATCTTTATTACGGTCAAAGACCAGCATATTTTTAATTATATGAAGAACTGCAACTTCATTTTATTCCTGCTGAATTTCTATTTCCTTGTAAAGAAAGTAGCACAGAAGTAATTATAGCCATTTTGTTTGTTTGTGCCTTCAAGTCATTCTTGACTCCTGGGGACTGCCTGGGCAAGTCCATGTAGTTTATGTGGCAATATTTTTGGAACTGGTTGGCCATTGTCTTCTTCCCAGGCCTGAGGAAGAATGACTGGCCCAGAGACACCCAGCTGGCTTCCATGCCTAAGGCAGGACTTCTAGTCCAGTGCCATTAACCACCACATCAAATTGGCTCTCAGTTATGTGGTACCACCTATTTTCATGTGCTTTTGAGTCTGCCGACTTTTAGTTCTTTCACTTTGCAGAGTTTTGTTTCGTTTCAGTGTGATTTCACAAGGTCAGTCATTGACTGGTGCTACCCTTGGCTAGATATCATTGCATATCACACACAAAAAGACAAAAAAACAAACAGGAAAAAGAAAACAAGACCTTGTAATTCGCTTATTGTTATATTCTTATAAGAATGTTATACCTTGCTATATTTGTTCATGGAGCAATTATTTGTAACATTATCACAGCCTTTGCTAATCTGGTGCTTTTCCCTGTATCTCCTAAAATTCCTAGCCTGCAGCATTCAACCAATGGAGAGTGAACATGCAGGTTCGAGATGATTGGGAATTGTAGCCCTTCCTATCTGGAAAGCCTCAGCAGAAAGGGATCTTATTACAATCACATTGAAAGAGTCTAACTTTAAATGTCTTCCCTCATTCAGTCTCAAAGATGTGCCAATGGCTGTCCACTTTTTCATAATGTAATATGATCACATTATGGCACTTTTTCATCCAGGCAGCAAAGTGCTATTTCTTGGCATGAAGCTATGCCAGTGCCTTCTGGAGAGAAATGAGAAATTTGGCAGCAGCTCCCTTTCTCTTTCTATGAAAGAGTATGTTTTCAACACTACTTAAAAATCAAACAGCCCCACTCAAAAGTTTCAGCTATGCTCATTTTCTGAATAACAGCTATCATGACAGATGTCCACAATTGCTCATCACCATTCACTGGGCATAGACATCAAAGTAACTTCCCTAAAAGCTCCAACAGAGGACAAAAGAAAAGCATGCATGCAGACCTACCTGATTTCAGCTTCCATGCATTTTGGTGGGTTTTCTGAAAGAAAGTTATACAGGTAGTGATTTGTATGCAAGCACTCTGCCCTTCACATGGTAAGGCAAGCTCCTGAATAAGGCTTATAGGAACCTGTTTTGTGGACTCACACAATACAGTGTTCCATAAAGTAGCCAAAGGGCCCTGGATCATGAATATACTAAGCCACCTCCCCCCCAAAATACCACAATTCCCCAAAACAACCAAAACCCAAGATTGCCACTCAGCATGTTGTGTGGATGCATTTGCTAGATCTTTAACTGATCCAGCTAGTGTTATTGTATGTATACAGAACATGAGCATCACTAGGAATGAGATCAAGTTCATTTCATTTTATAGCTGTCTCTTATCTCTTGTCATGAAGGACTGGTAGATATGATCATATTATACTAGTGCTTTATGGTCTAGATTGGCTTTCAGTCCATTTCCAAAGCGAGATGAAAGTGCTGATTTTTAGCATTTAAGCCTTAAGTAGCTTTCAGCCTCATTGCCTAGAGAAATCAGAGCTTTCCAAACTGTGTGTCGGGACACGTTAGTGTGTCGGCTGCAGTGTCTGGGTGTGTCGCAGCTGCTGCTGCCTCCAAGCCCTGCCAGGATTCTGCGCAGGTCCTAGTGCCTGCCTTGTGCCTTGCAGCCTCCAAACCTGCCCTGCCAGGATTCTGTGCAGGTCCTAGTGCCTGCCTTGTGCCTTGCTGCCTCCAAACCTGCCCTGCCAGGATTCTGTGCAGGTCCTAGTACCTGCCTTGTGCCTTGCTGCCTCCAAACCTGCTGTGATTCCGCGCAGGTCCTAGTGCCTGCCTTGTGCCCTGCTGTAAGAGTGTGTCGCGAAATGATGCCCTGCTGTAAGAGTGTGTTGCGAAATGATGCATGTCTAAAAAGTGTGTCACCAACATGAAAAGTTTGGAAAGCTCTGGCCTAAATGATGCTATTCTCTGTACATACTGTATGTCCTGCACTTTAAGGTCTTCATATATCTACTCCAACCTACTCTGAGATACCTCAACTAAGGTGAGATTGATATTATTAGTGATGTGTACTTTTTCAGTGTTGAACCTTGAATGAGTAAATTACTTCCCCCGAGAGGCTTGCCTAGCACAGAAATCACAGTCTTTCTTGGTGCTGGTTAAGGCCATTCCCAAGCCTTGGCAGGACTTTTAAATTCATCTTCAGTATACTACTAAATTATTGCTTTTTCCAAGTCATCTTAATGTTTTTTTTAGATTGATTTTAGGCTATTTTGTCTCATGACAATTTCCGTGTTGTGTTTAGATGTTTTGTGTAGTTTTTTTAGTTTATTTGCTCTTGGCCATTTGGCTCAGATCAAGTGTGTGTTTATTTGGTTGTATTTTGTTGATCTTAAAGCTTTGTGGATTGGCCAGATTTATTTGGCAGTGTGGAAAAGCCTTGAATAAACAAATCAACTACTAGCAATATTTTCAGCCAGTAGAACTCAGTGAGCTAATTTAGAAGCTTTCCCAGTTATACTGGAAACCCAACTTCAGAATTCAGCAGGTTTACTTTCTTTTTACTCTGATTTTAGTGATGTTTTCATGTTAAACCGAAAAAACTTATTAATAAGCATAATTTATAACAATAGTAATAATTTCAGTAGTACTTCTAATATATATTCTTACCATTATTATTCTATGGGCTCTCTTGTTACAGGACCTCAATACATTATTCAGTCTATTACTGTTTTACAAATGGAAAAGGTAGACTGGAAAATAATTGGCCAAAGGTTATTAAAACAGTTCATTAAAAAAGAGGAATTCAAAATTAGTGTTCTGATTGTACATATCCATCAGTTCTTTCTTTGGAATATAATAGGCCTATGAAGAATACTACTTTATGAGATGTACCATGAATATCCCAATAAATGTACTGTGTATGAAAGGGTTTGCTCAGTTAATTTTTCTAAAAGATGAAGCTAATTCTAGGGGAAAGGATTAAATAATTGATATTATGGCACAAAAGAGCCAGAAGTACATTTTGACACATGCCATAAATAAATCACAGACAATCCTTCCCCACTCCCTCCAATCTGGAGGCCAAATTTAATTGATTCATATGTCAATTAATTACTGCCAAGAGACCTTAGGGCAGCAGAAAATTGTGCCCAAATTAAAAAGAGAAGGAGAGAATTCATTTTAAGACTGGAAATTGGATGCTCAATCGAAGTCTAATCAGAAGCAACCCACTGTTGGGAGAGAGGAACATCAATGACTTTTTCATTTCACAAAACATTTCATTAAATGAGCACTTGAATGAATCAGGGGTGGGGGAGGTATATCCTTAAGGGAAGATGATCAAAAGGATGTGGAGGACACCTTGTGCTTCTTTTCTTTGGGCTGGGAATGTAGGAAAGGAGAGGCTGTAGTATGTTGTGCTGGTATGATACCTAGTGGTATGGCAGCATGAAGAAAGTGACAATCCTAGCATCTCTGATGAAAGATGATCTCGCTGGAACCCTGGCAGCTTGTCATTTCATGTGCATTGTTGTGTGTCTCTGTGTCTGCTGTATAGTTTATTATGCTGATTGTCTTTTAAATCCTTGCAGTTTTTCAAGTAGGGCTTTATTAGGTTTTAATTTAAAGTGGAAAACAAAATTGTAGAAATCAATTCATATATTCCAGGGTCTTTGATGCTTAGTTGCTGCTCTCTGTTTCACAAGAGAGTCACAGGCTCCATAGATAAACTTTCCCTGAATCTTCCCATGACTTAAGCTGCTATCAGATAAGTTCTGGGGAAGGGAGGAAGGTGATTGCAACCAAGAGGAGTGAAAGCTCATTAGCAGTTTGCATTTGGCTCATAATGCTTGGGGATAGCAAATGCTTAATCTGATCATTACCAGCCTCTCCGCTCCTGAGTTTCAAAGTTTGATGTCATCACTATACAATAAAATCAATGTGGCTTCATTAGATTGATTGGCTTGTGCTAGCTTGTGTTACAATGGATAAAATCTTGGAGGAGATGACAAGAAAAAGGCAAGTATGCAACGCACAATATAATATTTGAGAACATTTTGTAACAGCAGTAGCACTTGAATGGGAGTAGAAGAGGAAATAAAGAGGCCAATCAATAAGGCTGCTTTTTTCTCTTTCCCCCCCACCCCCATGCCCCAAAAAACAGAGTGACAGAGTGGGTGGATGATTCATTTGCAGTAAAAACAGAGAAAAAGATAGCATGGAAGGCCTACCTATCTTGAGTGTCTGCTGACCAGAACACTTTCAGGTATTATATTTCCAATAAAAATAGGTTGCTCCTATAATCTATTAAATCAATCAATGGGGATGCTTATCCTTCACTTTTTAAATGTTAGTTAATTAATTTCTTCATTAGTTTATTTTGCTGCTGCAAGTTGATGCTCTTGCTAAGTAGTAAGATGTGTCCCCTAGAAGCGTTGTGGTTTTATGCTGCTCTTTGGCATAAAGATCTGGTTTTTGCTAGGGCTTATGCTAGCCACGGACTGAAATAATGATGGTGATCATAGTGATGCTGATATTTGCTTGCTAGGGCAGTTCACGATGATTTTTGATGGCTGGCAAAGAACTTGATTGAAAAACAATGGATGTTATTTTTGTACAATGCCAGAAAAAAATTTCTTCTCTTTTTTGCATTGGTGAATAAACAATCAATTTAAGGCATACATCCTTCTCTCTCTGGAATACTATTTTATTTTATTAGTGCCCTTCCTTGGTGTAGAGGTAAAGAGGAAATGAATCCCAGAGAAATAAACAATGACAAACTTAGACAAGAACACAAAGGATAAGGATATTTCAGTGACTACAAAGATAACAATAGTTAAAGCTGTGGCCTTTCTAGTGGGATTATATGCCTGTGAAAGTTGCATACTGAAGAGAATGACATCTTTGAATTATAGATCTGAAGATGCTTACTAAGAGGACGATGGAACACAAGAAGAATCCATCAGTGAGTCCTGGAATAAATAAAGACTGCCTGTTCTTTTGAAATGATGTTCAGCAAAAAGAAGATAATGTATTTTGGGCATGCAATCAGAAACATTCACAGCAAAATGATGAAATGTGTGTTGTGATGTCACAGTGCCAGTATAAAAGGGGCAGAGTTTTCACTGTGATATTGTGATGCACATTTCAAATTTGTCCCCCTCCCTGCCAGTTCCTGTACAAATAATCTGACAGGATAGAAGAAATTATTCTGTTTGGCAAGATTGGGGAAGAAGAAAGAGAAGATAATGGGCAGGATCCAAGAAATTACTGGAATATCCTTGGAGAGACTATGGATTATTGCTAGACATGGCTCTACTTCAAAACTGATATTCTTAAACTACATCACATTATTGTAGTTTTGCTTGTATGAAGTTATGGATGCATCATGAATGTTTGTTTTCATTCATATGCCCTGAAAATTTGCCTTTGGGCAAATTGTCTTCCAAGTGAGACCTGATGGTTGGTCTTCTGATCAGATACAATGTGATGTAGTGACAAAGCTATTAGAGTGGGAATGGAAAAATCTAGCTCTCCTGGTAACTTTGGCAAAATCACTACCTTTCAACTTAACCTACTTCACAGAGTTGTTGCTGTGAAGATAAAATAAAAGGAAACCCCCATGAGTCTTACCTTAAAATGCTGAAAGAAAGGAAGGATGAAAATGTTAACAGTCAATCAACAGTGATCATTATTGCCTAAATTTAGGGCATGTATTTTTCAGCCAAGATCATCTTTTGAAACGAGTTACAATAATTAAAATATAGTGAAGGGTTAGTGTATTATACGTGCAGTTTTAAAGATTTATTGTGTAAAGATTTATTTTCTGGCCTTGTGGGATTTGGTAATAGAGTTCAGAGGGAAGAGACAGAAGGAGCTGCAGGTGGACTCAGCAAAGATGTTAAATCCACGAATGAAGTTCACCTGGTGATTTACAGAGTTGGTCCCCCAAAACACATCAATCAAAAGGTTTCAGGCTATTTCAAAAGGTCTCAACAAACACAATGGGTTTTAACACATTGCAGTTGTTAATGGATAAGGTACAATTATTAATGGATAACCTGTTTATTGTTATCATTATCATCATTATTATTTAAACTTGTATGCTGCCTGACTCTCGATTCTGCATCTATATAGCTACCCTGTCTTCTCCTCCCATCCAGGAGCACTCTAACCTACACATGGGAATTTAGAGCAGAACCATGGGATTCTTGGTCTCAGTCAACAGTGCTCAAGGGAATCCATTGATGATCCTAAAACAATCTTGATCAAATACTGTAAGACCTGCAAAGCTTTGGTAGCATTTAACATAACTGGCAAAAGAAAACATTAATGACCACAAATAAATGCATAAATAAATAATAGTTAGATTTAAAGGAAGGTTGATATAGACATTTTATCTCTGTGCTGTTCCAGTATCAAGTTCTCTATTCATCTGATGCTCTCCCCAACCTACTGTGTTATTCTGCTGTTCTTTTCCCTCAAGAAACTGTTCTTCCACCACCCTCACTCCTGCCTGCTTTGATGATGGATTGTTCAAGCAATCATGGTTTCTTGGAACTGCTGTGTTAAATGTGTTTCATACTTGCAGTATTTCAACTTCCTAATAGTACGGTTTCAATGCATGGACAGGTAGAAGAAAGAGACACAGCTGGCCTGAAGTAGCAGACCTTTAAGTACCATGGAAGATATCGCTGAGAAAGGGAAACAAATAGAGAAGTAAATAAATGCAGGCAGGAAAGGATTATAGGTAGTACTCACTTACCAACTGCCTTGTTTCATTGTTTGAAGTTATGATGGTGTAAAAAGATAGCTTTGCAACCAATCCTCGCATTTACAACCGTCGCAGCATTCCGTGGTCATAGACATTTTGGCGCTTCAGAGCCAGCATGCATTTACGACTGTTGCGGTGTCCCATGGTCACATAACCATCATTTGTGTGCTTTGCAACTTGCTTACACCAAGCAGAGTTAATAGAGAAGGTAGAAGTAAAATCGTAAGTCATGGTCATGTATTGTTTTGCTTAACAACCACAGTTGTTTGCTTAATGACTGAAGGGAAAGCGAGGTCATAAGGACAGCATCATTCCCTGAGAAAATTACTAAAGGTTAGTGTGAGAAATTGCTGGGAAGCTGGGAAAAGAATGAAAGGGAGGGTAGAGATAAACAATCATGAGATTGAAGGCAGGTCTGTTGGTCCCTTATTTCATAAACGGCAACTTAACCCAGGTGACAAGAAACTTGGGAGGAAGCATTTCAAAGCATTCAGGTGGAATCTGCCTTGATGAACAAATTATAAATGCAGGTGGAAAATTGCTTTTACAGTTTCCAAGATTCTGATTTTATTCCAGACTAGCATTAAAGATACCTTAGTGAGATATGTACTGTATAATTCTTGCTTCTTTGAGCTTACCCTGCTTTAACCTCAGGAATTTCACCATTCCATCATTCTTGACATTGGGAGGGCAGACCAAAGCATATTGGACTATTTTTGTGTCACTTTAAGGCAGCCATGAAGAAGAGCCCACAATCTTGATTTTAGAGTATACTTCATGCTCACTTATTAAACTCAGTGTATACATCACTGGCTTTTTTGTGCCCACTGAGCAGCAATTGTCTTTGAAGAAAAATATTAGCACTACAGGATCACTCATGTTATAAGGAGCTCCTAGCAAAGTTTGCCTTCCTTTTCTACAACATTTTTGTATCAGCTTATTAATCTTAGCCTAACTTGCTATCCTTTCCTTTGCCCTGCTTGTGCTGAAGCTGTTCCTTATCAGCAAGGCAAAGTGGGTGGCGCTGCTTCCAGCACTGTGACAATTGTCAATGAATTCTTTGGACTCACTCCTATCTATCTTGCAGTCCTTCAGTGTTTCACTTCAGCTGTTAGGTGACAGAAGTTTATTTTCAGGCATTTGTTTGAAGGGAGAGAAGCATTGAACAATGTCATCTGATCAAAAGATGTCAGTCTAGGAACCAGGAGCAGGAAGGGAAACCCTTGTCTTATCAACTAGATTGGATAGTTTTCATGTATGGGCAGCTTTCCAGTCAGCTATGAGCTAACTCTTGAAATGTTTTTAAAATGGTCCCTGAAAGTTGGCAAATAATCTGTAGGAAAGTTTAATAAAACACTGTATAAATTAAACAGTGCCACCACAAGACACTTCACGCCTACTTTCTGCAAGCAAAACCCTTTCCTTCCTTACTGAATGTCCAATGTTCCGTGCTTGTGAAAATATTCAAAACTGTTGTTGTTGTTTATTCGTTCAGTCGTTTCCGACTCTTCGTGACTTCATGGACCAGTCCTCGCCAGAGCTTCCTGTCGGCTGTCACCATCCCCAGCTCCCCCATGGTTGAGTCCGTCACCTCCAGAATACCATCCATCCATCTTGCCCTTGGTCGGCCCCTCTTCCTTTTGCCTTCCACTTTCCCTAGCATCAGCTTCTTCTCCAGGGTATCCTGTCTTCTCATTATGTGGCCAAAGTACTTCAGTTTTGCCTTTAATATCATTCCCTCAAGTGAGCAGTCTGGCTTTATTTCCTGGAGTATGGACTGGTTTGATCTTCTTGCAGTCCAAGGCACTCTCAGAATTTTCCTCCAACACCACAGTTCAAAAGCATCTATCTTCCTTCGCTCAGCCTTCCTTATGGTCCAGCTCTCACAGCCATAGGTTACTACAGGGAATACCATTGCTTTAACTATGCGGACCTTTGTTGTCAGTGTGATGTCTCTGCTCTTAACTATTTTATCAAGATTTGCCATTGCTCTCCTCCCAAGAAGTAGACGTCTTCTGCTTTCCTGGCTGCAGTCAGCGTCTGCAGTAATCTTTGCGCCTAGAAATACAAAGTCTGTCACTGCCTCCACTTTTTCTCCCTCTATTTGCCAGTCATCAATCAAGCTCGTTGCCATAATCTTGGTTTTTTTGAGGTTTAAAAACTGTATTCAAAACTGTAGCAGCCACTATGTAGGACAGATGGGCAGAAGACTAGCAGAGCGCATCCACAAACACCAACTAGCAGTCAGAAGACAATGAAAACTCCTTAATCTCACAACACATGGACAGACTCAACCATACTTTCAACTGGGAAACTGTGAGCATCTTAAACCAAGCCAAATCCAAAAATGCTAGAGAATTCCTGGGAGCTTGGCACTCAGACAAAGCAGCCATCAACAGACACATAGAGGTAAACAACATTTACATACCATTCATAAGAGACAATAGAAAAGACAAAAGACCAGAACACCTCCTTGCCAGCAATCAACACCCAGATAGGCAAAGATTAACACCAAGATTACCAGAGGAACAATCAAACAGCACAATATACCCTAATCAAGGAACTATTAACTCAGTCAATCAACCAAGCAGCAAACAACAGCCCAATCAAGGAACTCCTAAGGGGAGAACAACACCTCCACCAACACAGGCAGGACAAGCCAGGGTATATAAACAGAGAGCAAGTCCCACTTCCTTTTTGCACTGAAGATGTTGCCTAGTCTGGCAATGAAACGTCTGCAAGAAAACAACAAGGCTCAGAGAGCACCAAGGACGCCACATATTCAAGACTTGCAAAAGCAAAATTATGCTTTTGGACTATCACTGCCTTGATGAACAAATTATAAATGCAGGTGGAAAATTGCTTTTACAGTTTCCAAGTGTCAGAGGGAGCGCACGGAGATGGAGCGGCCTGCTTCTCTCCTAGTCTCCAGTGATCCAAGTACTATGCAGTAAATAGACTCCAAATCAGAAGTTAAACAAATATCCTATTTACTTTATATACATACGTATTTACAGATCACTTCCACAGGTAACAAATGATACACCATCAACGATACAGCTTTCACGAGGTAAAATGGGAATAAAATGGAATACAGAATATCTCTGCATTTATAGTCAAACTGACCTATCACATTATACTGTAGGTCAATCTTGTTAACAACCACACCCAACTTAACTCTAAGCACCTGTTGAATGAGTCACACATGACACATCATTCCTACAACAATGGCTGCTAATTGGGTGACTGTGCAGAATATTTCACCTTTTACCTAGAAATCAAGCCTCTCTGTATAATTTATATCTAGAAGTAAATTCCTGGGTTTATCAAACCCTAACACCAAGATTCTGATTTTATTCCAGACTAGCATTAAAGATACCTTAGTGAAATATGTATAATTCTGAAGAGGCCCTCATTAACTAAATGTTGCAGACAGAACTACTTTGGAATGGGGAAAACCAGAGATTAATTTCATTCTCTGCCTGTCCAAAATCCCAAGTAGAGGAATCTGGGGAATGCTACATCCATTTGTTTGAAAATTTCCACTGTAATAGCTCTGCAATTGTTTATATTGGCTGGATGAATAATATGACCTCTTTCTATCATTATCTCTAGAAATGGTTGCTTGGGATTAAATTATAAGAAATCTTGAAGGGAGGGTTCAAGTAGTATGCAGTTTTTCAGTCAGTTGTTTCAACCATTGTATTATTTTTCTGAGCATGTTTTTTCAGTTGGGTTCAAGACAATTGTAGATGCTTGGTGGATGCAGCTTTTGTGGGATGTCTGGTATAATTAGTAAAATGTGATTTAATCTATGGAGTTTGCTGCACATTCAGCCCATTAAACATCTAAGATGCAGGGTGAAACAATTGGGCCATCCACAAATAACATATCTATTTTAACCTTGATCAAATAAACCAAGAGGACTGAAATGACAATGCTTTATGGATTTGTTTGTAGATAAGAGATGGGATATGGGAAGAAGAAATCATTTGTTGTAATTTAACAGAAAGTGAAAAGTTACTAAAATTGTTTATACTTGTGATGAAGGTTGGAAGTCATTTCTTTATATATTTCTTTTCTTTTTCCCTACTATATACTTTCTTTTCTTTTTTTCTTTCTATTCTTTACATTTTCCTATTTTTTCTTTTCCCTTTGCACCTTTTACTCTTTCTTTCTTTCTGTTTTTCTATCTTTTTCTAGTTTGTATTAGTTTTTATTATTGTAATTATAATCGTTAATAAAATTACTTGGAAAAAAAACAATTGGGCTATCCACACAGCCTATATTATAAGATATACATGAGTACTTTTCAAATAGATTGATGTGGACTTAAAACTGATATTAAAAAATCTGACTATTACATAGACTGTCCTATAAACACACTACTTATATAAAACTTTCAGTGTCTATGTGTATGCATTATTATTATTATTATTATTATTATTATTATAATTATTATTATTATTTATTCAATCTGTATGGCTGCCCATCTCATCTAAGCAACTCTGGGCAGCTCACAACAGGTAAAACAATCCAATAAAAACAAGTTGAAAACCAATATACAAACATATAAAAACTAAAATTATGATCAGCAGCAAAATTCATCCTACATCAGTTCAATACAGCCATTGTAAGAGCTCCTCACCATAGCCAGACCCCCAGGCATAGTGGTAGAGCCATGTCTTCAGGGCCTTCCTAAAGGCCAGGAGGCTCAGAGACAATCTAAGGTCTGGGGGGATGATTTTCCACAGGGTGGGTGCCAGGTGACATACTTTTGTAGATGGGGCCTGTAATATGCCTCTCCTGCCAGTCCGGATAGGATGGGTAGGTGTAACTGGGGACCGGTAATCCCTCAAATAATCCCGTCACATGCCTGATAGGGCTTTATAGGTCATAACCAGCACCCTGAATTGAACCCAGAAGCATACTGGCAACCAGTGCAGCTCGCAGAGCAGAGGTGTAACATGAGCTGATCAAGGAGTGCACTAACTACCTGCACCGCTGCATTCTGTACCATCTGCAGCTTCCAGATACTCTTCAAGGGCCGCCCCTGAATGACATTACAGTAATCCACTTGAGAGGTGACCAAGGCATGAGTGACTCTGAACATGCATATAAAGCACATATGCACTACTTCTATGCCATGTACTGTGTATTACATGTCCCAGAAAAGTATTTGAATATTCACATTTATAGAATCCTGCTTTAAGGAGTTTATGATGATCTGATGTGTCATTTTACAAATGCAATAGCTCCTATTCTTTAAAGTTGAAGATTGAGCTTAATGACCTAAATTGTGCTTTATAACTCTTTGATTCTAAATAATATATTGGTTAATTTAAGTGTTCAAAGTTGGTAGTACTGATACAGCTCTTCATTTCAAAGAAGGCAGTCCCTTATAGAGATATCTGAAAAAAGTTTGCAAGTGTCCCACCTTCCAGGAAGGAAAAGGAAAATGGAGGGGAGAGAGAGGGTTGGCTATATAAATCAGTAATCAAGTAGGGATTTATAATTTCAAATGACATGAACTATAAACCACAGTATAATTCAATGGTAATAATAATAATGATGATAATAGTAAAAAGCTTTTAAATAAAGTGACTATTTGAAAAATCACTTTCATGCACATTTTACCATTTTACTATATTGGACAGATTTAGATGAGAGGTAGGATTCTATTTTTTCCATATGTATACGTAAGAAATTTCAATTGTTATATTTGATCACTAAAGAAGTCCAATGCACAACTGAAATATAGTATTACATATGACCATATCTTGTTTTAGACATGTATTAAGCTGCTGGTTTAATACATTTATTGAGGCAATAAAACAATTTGTTGTTGTTGTTTATTCGTTCAGTCATTTCCGACTCTTCGTGACTTCATGGACCAGTCCACGCCAGAGCTTTCTGTCGGCCGTCACCATCCCCAGCTCCCCAATGGTTGAGTCCGTCACCTCCAGAATACCATCCATCCATCTTGCCCTTGGTCGCCCCCTCTTCCTTTTGCCTTCCACTTTCCCTAGCATCAGCTTCTTCTCCAGGGTATCCTGTCTTCTCATTATGTGGCCAAAGTACTTCAGTTTTGCCTTTAATATCATTCCCTCAAGTGAGCAGTCTGGCTTTATTTCCTGGAGTATGGACTGGTTTGATCTTCTTGCAGTCCAAGGCACTCTCAGAATTTTCTTCCAACACCACAGTTCAAAAGCATCTATCTTCCTTCGCTCAGCCTTCCTTATGGTCCAGCTCTCGCAGCCATAGGTTACTACAGGGAATACCATTGCTTTAACTATGCGGACCTTTGTTGTCAGTGTGATGTCTCTGCTCTTAACTATTTTATCAAGATTTGCCATTGCTCTCCTCCCAAGAAGTAGACGTCTTCTGATTTCCTGGCTGCAGTCAGCGTCTGCAGTAATATTTGCGCCTAGAAATACAAAGTCTGTCACTGCCTCCACGTTTTCTCCCTCTATTTGCCAGTCATCAATCAAGCTCGTTGCCATAATCTTGGTTTTTTTGAGGTTTAACTGCAACCCAGCTTTTGCACTTTCTTCTTTCACCTTCGTCATAAGGCTCCTCAACTCCTCCTCGCTTTCAGCCATCAAAGTGGTATCATCTGCATATCTGAGATTGTTAATGTTTCTTCCAGCGATTTTAACTCCAGCCTTGGATTCCTCAAGCCCAGCATGTCGCATGATGTGTTCTGTGTACAGGTTGAATAGGTAGGGTGAGAGTATACAACCCTGCCGTACTCCTTTCCCAATCTTAAACCAGTCCGTTGTTCCGTGCTCTGTTCTTACCGTTGCTACTTGGAATACAGATTCCTCAGGAGGCAGACAAGATGACTTGGTATCCCCATACCACCAAGAACTTGCCACAATTTGTTATGATCCACACAGTCAAAGGCTTTAGAATAGTCAATAAAACAGAAATAGATGTTTTTCTGAAATTCTCTGGCTTTCTCCATTATCCAGCGGATATTGGCAATTTGGTCTCTAGTTCCTCTGCCTTTTCTAAACCCAGCTTGTACATCTGGCAATTCTCGCTCCATGAATTGGTGGAGTCTACCTTGCAAGATCTTGAGCATTACCTTACTGGCATGTGAAATAAGTGCCACTGTTCGATAGTTTGAACATTCTTTAGTGCTTCCCTTTTTTGGTACGGGGATATAAGTTGATTTTTTCCAATCTGATGGCCATTCTTGTGTTTTCCAAATTTGCTGGCATATGGCATGCATCACCTTGACAGCATCATCTTGCAAGATTTTAAACAGTTCAGCTGGGATACCATCGTCTCCTGCTGCCTTGTTATTAGCAATGCTTCTTAAGGCCCATTCAACCTCACTCTTCAGGATGTCTGGCTCTAACTCACTGACCACACCGTCAAAGCTATCTCCAATATTATTATCCTTCCTATACAGATCTTCCGTATATTCTTGCCACAGTTTCTTGATCTCTTCTGCTTCTGTTAGGTCCTTACCATCTTTGTTTTTGATCATACCCATTTTTGCCTGGAATTTACCTCCAATGTTTCTAATTTTCTGGAAGAGGTCTCTTGTCCTTCCTATTCTATTGTCTTCTTCCACTTCCGCACATTGCTTGTTTAAAAATAATTCCTTATCTCTTCTGGCTAACCTCTGGAATTTTGCATTTAATTGGGCATATCTCCCCCTATCACTGTTGCCTTTTGCTTTCCTTCTTTCTTGGGCTACTTCCAGTGTTTCAGCAGACAGCCATCTTGCCTTCTTGGTTTTCTTTTTCTTTGGGACATTTTTTGTTGCCGCCTCCTGAACAATGTTGCGAACTTCTGTCCATAGTTCTTCTGGGACCCTATCTACTAATTCTAGTCCCTTAAATCTATTCTTCACCTCCACTGCATATTCCTTAGAAAAGAAGAGGAGAGCAGCTGAGGCAAGGAAGGACGCAAGATCATAACTTAAAGCTCAGTCATGCTGGGGAGAGGGCCACAGTACACAATACTAATATTAAGGCCAGGCTGAGAATTGTATTAAGTAAGTTCAGACATACTGAGTCCAGTTGAAATTCAAATCATCATCATCATTATCATCACCATCATCCTGGTCTAGGAAAGAGTTGGGTAGATTCAACCAGTAGTGTGTCAGAAAACCTGGGTCTCAGCCAGAAGAATCTGGAGTGAAGGACAAGTTGGGGTTGGGATGGGGGAAGGATTTAATGTGCATCATGATGAAGGGCAAAACTTGAGCACATCACACATCACTATGTCCATCCCATCATTCTGGCAAAAGCTCCAGATTGAATGGACTCGTCTGGTCGGAGCCCAAGCCACAGCAATACATGATGCAAACATTATAAAAAGCATTGTGAGGAATTTTATTTTTCCTCTGCATAAACTCCAGCAGTGAGATTTGTTGATTTCTGGAGAGAAGCATTGCTTGTTTGTCAGTGCGAATGTTGCAAACAAGGTGAAACCATCTTCTTTGAGCATGTTTTTGCCCTTTAGTTGTTCTTGGTGGCTTATTATGTTACATGTTTTCCTTTTTTCTTTGTTTTTCTTACTGAATTTTTTTATTTGTATTGTTACCTATCCAACATCCATTAGGATTGGAGCAGGATATAAATATTGGAAAAATTGGAAATATTGGAAATAAATTAGCAATTAGGTCTTTGAAAGGCAAGTTCAAGTTCTATATGGACTCTTACCTATTCAGTGCTGACAATTTGTCTGCATCTGTGACTCACCCAGCAATACTCTATCTCTGATTTTTCCCATCAATGAATCAAGTCAGCCTACCAAGTCTTGAAAAATTTTTTAAATAAAGATGAAGTTACAATGACTCATCTTTCAGACATGCAGTATTATTCTAATAATGAATTATATTAGTATTCTTTCCCCTGAAATATTACTTACAAACTTACCACACAAACAAAGGCAGAGGAAGAATAATAGTAAGGAGTATATAACCTCATTAATTCTTCTGATAATGATTAATTAGGAAGCTTTCACATATATTGAGTTTCTTCATGTTTCCAAGGAACGTTGTTGGAGTACTCAGAATGTGAGTCTACTTAGTTCTTGAACTTCTTAAACGTATAGCAGATGTATTATTTATTTATTTTTCATGTCCAGAACATATAGCAGATGTAGGTTTTGCACTGGTTTTCACATCTCTATAAATCGGTATTACACCTAATGTGTGCATCTGTTTTGCTCAAAACAAATGCAGTGCAGAGCCCTTTCATAAACTTCGTTCTTCATGTTGTTATTCTTATCATTCCCTCCAATTGTGAATTCAGATGAGGTCTCCGAGACATAAGAGGAGGATTTTGGCATACCTAATAAAGTCCCAGAAAGGACAGGTTGCTGCAAGCTGGTTTTAATAACCTTATGAGTAGTGTGGATTTTCACCAAAGAGAAAAGCACCCACCCTGTGGAATATCTTGCCCCCAGAGGTGAGGCGGGCACCCTCGCTGCTGGCCTTCCAGAGGTCTTTAAAGACCTGGTTCTGCCGCCTTGCTTGGGACGAAGGAAGTAATAGTTCCTCCTGGGGGTGGTTAGCTTAGTAATATCCTCCTTTTAAGATCTCACCATCCTCTGGATTTTTTCTATTTATTGTTATATTGTATTTTAAGATGTATAGGTTTTAATTTTAATATTATTATTGTAAACCGCCCAGAGTCTACTGGTGTAGAGATAGGCGGTGATAAATTTGAATAATAAATAAATAAAATCTAAGCAGAACAAACATGAGTTGTAAGTGAAGTTCAGCTAATGTTGGATCTCCCCATCTTCCCCAAAAACAGAGGGCAACAGAAATGTTCAAATTGCTTTGCTTAATGCACAAGGAGGCCATGTGGGGTGATCTCAGTTTTTTTTTTTTCTTTGTAAAGTTCCCCTCTTCTCTTTTCAAAAATCCAGTGGAAGTGCTAGGCTGTGTGCAGGAAGTACTAGGAGTGTTCTTTTGTTTTCAATTTTTCTAGAGTTTACTAGAATTACTATGTACCCCAGTGGGGTACATAGTACCAGTGGGGTACATAGTACCAGTGGGGTACCAGTGGGGCGTGGTGGCTCAGCGGGTAAGACGCCAGGCTTGTCGATCGCAAGTTCGGAGGTTCGAATCCCTAGCCCTGCATGCAGAGTGAGCTCCCGCACTAGCCCCAGCTCTTGCCAACCTAGCAATTCGAAAGCATGCAAATGCAAGTAGATAAATAGGCACCACTTCGGTGGGATGGTAACAGCGTTCCACGTGTGTCATGCCGGCCACATGACCGTGGAAGTGTCTTCGGACAACGCTGGCTCTTCGGCTAACAAACGGAGATGAGCACCGGCCCCTAGAGTCGGACACGACTGCACAAATGTGCGGGGGGAACCTTTACCTTTACCTTTTACCAGTGGGGTAAGGAGGTGGCCCCAAGGTGTATCTATGGAGATGATTGCAACACTTAGTTGAGCAAGGAAGAGGTTGAAGGAGTGATCACCCTGAAAATAGAGCATACAGAAGACAACACACATTCAGCTTTTGGATGACAGTCACAAGTTATTCCTCATCCTGGACTTAGCAGATAAGAGGAATTCCTCAGCACCAACAAGAGGGACTGAACATTCTCAGTATGTAAATATGAACGTGGGATATTTACCATTTATTGAAAAACAAAAAAAAATATTTTTGTTGAGAGAGAGGTCATTGAATTACTTTAGAATCTTGTAGAATGTGCTTTTATAAAACAACTCAGTTACCAAATTAACCCATTTTCTGAGTTTTCAGAATCTGTTAAAACGTAAAGAGTCTGTGTTGTTAGAAAACCATAGACCAGAAAGCTAACCAAGATTAATACAAAGCCAGTTTAGCATGTTTCACAAATGCATCTATTAGGTCTTTACCTGATCTGGTTAATGTGTTCAGTGGGCACAGTGCTTATATATCATGAAGGTAGGCATAGTGAGGATGGTAAACTTACTCCCTTCCACTAAGAAACAATTATGTCTTGACCTACATATTCCCATCCTATATTCCATTTCTTGGCCACACTAGAGATTTTCAGAGCTTTATCTGAAGGTATTCATTGTATACATGGAGAGCAAGTGGCTTAATCTCAATATTGTTGCATGCTATTAGTTCTCAACTTTGCTATACCAGGACCTTCAGAGGCAAAGGCTGAGAACTATGTTCAGATGCATCAAAAATCCTAGAACTTTGAATGATTGACCCTGATCAGATAAGCAACCTTTTTAGAAAGCCCAGTGGTGTGAATCATAGAGAAGAACAAACTGATGGAGGAAAACATCAAGAAAGGGCTTAGAAATTGACTCAGTTTTGAGAACATGGGTCAAAAAATTGAATGTTAAACTAGCCAATTTGGTGGGCAGTATCTTCCATTATGCATGACACTTGGTGAGGATGAAAGCCAGTGGAGACCTTTGCCAAACATATATTTCTCTGGAAATGTCACAATTGCCTAAACATGTTTAGTCAAGCTAGGCTCTTTATAAGGAAGAGATAGATGCCTCAAGAAGGACGGTTGGTTTTTTTTGTTTTTTGTTTGCTGTTCTGTCTCTTTCAGCTAGCAAAGCATAAAGGAATCAAAGCCCCAAGGTAGAGTCCAAGTTCTCAGAAGCAAGCAGGAACATTGTAAGATACCAGGCATGACAAATCAATCCTGTTAAATTTTCAGGCAGCATTAATATTACTTTTAAAGCCCAAAGCTTTCATTTCTACACTTCGCAGCAAAGTAAAGAGCTTTCTGGCAAGTAAAGAATGAATTAATCATCATTTTGACATTAATCATCCCCTAAATTCATGTCTCAAGTAAATGAGAATATAAGGAGTTTAGCGTCTGAAAGCTGACTTTTGTCAGGAGACTTTTAGAAATGTGTTCCTCAAATACAGGTGCTTATTACATAGGGACAAACTACTTTAACTTTTTTTTACTATAAGTCCAGCAGAATATAGTAACATTCCCCAACCATACTATAGTCCAGCTCAACAACTCATTGTCTTTCTCCTTCTCCTGATTGCAGTAAGTAATGAAAAATTATGGGTTTCACACCGTAGAGATGGATGTTACAGTGGGGAATTCTGTTCAATATAAACAAAATATAAACCAATACACATCAAGAGGGAATGGGGTTTGGGCATTAAGGCAATAAAAAATATCTAGTATCTACATACAGTAGCTGCAATAAAAAGGTCAGATTCCACACTGAGATCTTTAGGAAATGAATCAATGATAAAACTGCTAATATTATAATACTGCATGCCACATCAGTATAAATCCAGAATGTTGTGTTCAGATCCAGTCACTGTTTTCTTTCTTTTTTTTAAAAAAGATATTGTTGAGCTAAAAAAGCTGCAGAAGGTGGCAGCCAGAACATTGTTTCCTTATCAAGATGTTAGGAGTTTAATACCTCTTTTTTTTTAGTTAGAAAAAAAAAGTAGTTTCATACATGTGATAAATATACATGCAGTTATCCATAAAGTGGGAAAAGGGGACAGAAAATGTAAGCCATCAAATGCAAACACAAAAGGAAATTCAGTCTAATTCTTAATGTTGAGCATTTCAACAGGATCATATAAACAAGAATGCTTGGTAACTAAAATATATATTATGGCTTGGAAAGGTCTTAATCTTAAAGTTTACTGGTGAGTAAAATCAAAGTAAAGGTAAAGGTTCCCCTGCACAGTCATGTCCGACTCTAGGGGCCGGTGCTCATCTCCGTTTGTTAGCCAATGTAATCTATACCCCCTAATGGCAGGCTTCAGCTATGAACCCTGACAGCCAAAGAGCCAGCATTGTCCGAAGATGCTTCTGTGGTCATGTGGCCGGCATGACGCGCACGGAACGCTGTTACCTTCCCTACAGTATTTATCTATCCCCCGCCCTGTGGAACACTCTGCCCCCAGAGGTGAGACAGTCCCTATCGCTCCGGGCCTTCCGGAAGAACCTGAAGACTTGGCTCTGCTGTCTTGCCTGGGGTGGGAAGGGGAGTAGTGATTCTTGGGGGTGGCTGGCACCTTAGAGCTCTCCTCACAGAATTAGATCTTTATGGCCACTTGGTTTTATACTTATTTTATATTTATATTTGGTAAATTGTATATGTATATTTTAGATGTTTTTATATGTATCTTTTTAATATGGTTCTTATTGTAAACTGCCCACAGTTCCCCTTTTCTGGGGGAGATGGGCAGTGGCAAAATTTGAATTATAAATAAATAAATAATTGTATTTTTTATTATATTGTTATTAGCTTTATTTCTTTTTTGCTGTAAATCACTCAGAGTCTCGGCTGATTGGGGTAATCTACAAACATTGTACTTAACTATATAAATAGATAGCCAATAATCACAATGCTTAATTCAAAAGCTCAGCGCTAAATACTGACCTTTTTATAAAGAAACTATGTATTATAAAGGGAACCACAAATGCCATTCTATGTTTTGTAGCTCTGTTCAAACATATATCATCTCTGTCTTCTCAAATTTTAAGATTATTAGTACAGATTGTTCTCTCCTTTCTGTAAAAGAGTATAAAATACAGTAAAAAGAGTCTCTCCTTTCAATAAAAGAGTATAAAAATGCAGTAAATGGATTCAACAAGTGATATGCACACATGAAAATGGTTGCCATTACAACCATGTTTTGTTTGTTTGTTTGTTTGTTTGTTTTAAAAAGAAAACTGTAGTTCATTGTTTCTGAACCAGTGTGTTGAAATGAGTAAACTAGATCACTGAAATGAAGTCTAATCATCAGCACAATGTTTAAAAGAATTTGAAATCCTTTAAACCTTAGACAAAAGACAATAAAGCTTCTGAAGAAGGAAATCAATATGAAGTCTTAAAGGTTTCTCTCTCTCCTTCCCTCTCTCTGTTACACAGACAGCAAGCTTTCTTTCTGAAGCTGTTTTCCCTGTGCAGTCAACAATATCCACAAAGCTGGATTCCTCTTTTAGCCTGCATGAATCCATCACTAAGGTAAAAGCAATTAACATGTCTCATCCCACAGTGATATAAGCGTTTCTTTCATGTGAACCAATCATGAATGAATAATTCACTGTTTTCAGAGGTGTTTGAAAGTACTTATTGATGAGCATTTATTGACAGTTTGATTGATGATTTAAAGGCATCAACAGTATTATTCTGTACATGGTTCTTTCAGAAGGAAGTCCTATTGAACTCATGCGACCTGCTCCCAAGAAGATAAGTTTAAGATTCAAGGCTTAAGTGTTGTGTTTCAGGATTGAGAATAAGGAGGCTTCCAAATTTAGATATAAATATATTTGTTCACTCATTCACTGGGAGAGTGATTGTGAAGGTAGCTCCTCCCAGCTTCTAACCCAGAAGGTCAACACCTATTGTATCTCCTCAGTTTGAAAGCAGACTGTTCCCAAGATATGTCATGCTTCTCATGTGATAGGGAAAAGATTCCACCCAGTTCTTTCTTGTCCAGATGAAAAGGCGTTTGTCTATTTGAACTGGGAGAGATCTCAGGTAGACAGAAAGCATTGTGTTCTGAAGTGGAGAAAAGTGAAAAGCTTAGATTGTCTTCCTTCAGCCCCAGATTTAAGCTTGGAAATTCCAGAAAACCAAAACAGCGAGTACAGGAAAAATTCAATTTTATATGCAATTAAACATGAGATGAAGTTTATACAATAGTTATATTTATGGAATGAAGAATTCAGATATCCAGTCATGGAAAATCAATGGTCTTAAGAAATATAAAATATGCTTCTTATGATTTAAAAATGGATAATTCTATTTTGTGTTTACTGGGCCACTTAAAGTATGTTCTTCAAAAGGTTGGATATTAGGTTTTTTGTCTTATGGTTTCTTTAACGCCTATGATTTAGTCCTGTCCAGCCATAGCTCCATTTTGGTTTCAAGTTATACAGTAGCTTATGTTAATGCAATTTTGGAAAGAACTGTAATAATGAACAATGTAACTGCAGTGTTAAATTATATTCCCAAGATATGAAATTTGCCAAATTTATTGGCTTTATCAAGCCTGTGGCTCAGCAAAGAGGATAATCCTAATAAATGAAAAGAAATATATCTTCCTGACATTAAAGAATGGATTTAAGATATGTATTTGTTATCCTTTTTGAAAAATCTTTATATTCCAAAAATGAGAAGATGCAGCAATATGTTTCCGTATAGTCTAGATTTAATTATAAGTTTAAGGATAGAATTAATTCCTTATTCATACCAAATTGATACGACATGAATTGTTTATGTAATCATATATATAAAGATAATGTATGTATTATTTTTTCTCTTTTTTAATGTTTAATTTATTTTAATCACTATAGTGTAGGTAGGATTTTTATATTACATAGTCCCTGTATATTTTGCATTGTTTTTTCTATAACTGACTAATAATTTTTTGGAAAAAAAGTTTTTAAAGGACAAGAAAAATTGAATCAAAAAGAAACTTCTAATTCAAGGAACTCTTATTTGGGTAGACGAAGGTAAATAGTTAGTTAGCATTGTGCTATAGGTATTTTTTGTCTTTAGTATGCTAGTTAAGCTTTTTTTATTGTCTCTGATGCTTATTTTATCTATGCAAGCTTTGTTATTTTATGTTGGATGCCTTTTTGGATCTTTGTGCAGCAGAATTTCCTATATCCATATCCATTCCATCTTGTGATCTGTCCCGAAGGTATATTCTCCTTTGTAGCATTCTATAGGAAATTCTTTTAAGACACTGTTTGTGATTTTAGCAGGACGATGAAGGTCCTCCAACCTTCATTGTTTAACTACTCAAATTTTAAAAAAGGAGTTTTTACATTATCTTTCTCTTATTTTTTAAAATATGTATTGGTTGTGAGATTTCTTTCTCTTCAAAGGACAGGGTTTGGTTTTTCCTAGTCACATGCCTCTTGCTATAGGCCTAGGAAGTAGTGCCATGGAATTTATTTCATGTTTATCCTCTTTTTACATTGATTTGCCGGTAAGGCAAAGGGGCTGTGGGAACCCATTATGTCTTGCACTCCGGGGTTAGAAGGAGGATGCCAGGTAAAAGCATCCCCTTGGAAGATGGTTGGATAGCAGTAGTAACTACAAAGTAGTTACTTCAAAGTAGGAAGGTGGTCAAGGCCATGTAAAGGCAGAGGTCTTTTGGGAAAGGAGGTTGGAGACCGCCCACCTTTCACCCTACAGGCTCAGCTGGGCTGCTACAGTTGTATTAAAAACTATTTAGATACATGACAAAGCAGAAAAACTTATTAAGTTGCTTCGTTTATGCTAAAAACATGATGTACAGTTCAGCACACTGTGGGTACTATATCATGGAATGTTCTTTATTGTTCTCAATCAAAATTTGGAAAAAAAAAATGGAATTTCCTTCCAGTGGATGGCTGTTGAGGGGTAACATTATGTCTTTAAGTGTATTTAGCAAGGTTTTAAGTTATATAGCAGTAGAACTGATGTTCAAACATTCCTTTGTCCTGGCGGATGATGCTGTACACTTGCTAAAGTGTCTTCAAGTATTCTTTTTGGTTCTTGTAATCTCTTCTGTTCATGCTGAGGCCAACTAGTTACTAGAAACATATACAACTCCATTAAACATGAAGAATTCAGATCATTCTTATGACGTCGCATCTTCAGGAGAGCAATAAAGCTGGCAGATACTGTGAACTGCTTTCCCTCACATCTTCAGAATCCTTTCATTACATTTGAGAATTCAAGATTATTCAATACTATATTTTAAAAATCCCTTGAATTTAAGGTGGGATTATCATTCTAATTTCCACTCAGGCTTCAAAAATCCAGAAAATTGATAGATAAGAACAAGATCTTCTATTCTGGTCATATTAGCTGAAGCTTTGTTCAATCTCATATGCTACTGAGGAGTTATTAGTCATGGTCCCTGCACCCAGTTTGCACTGGTCTTTCAGATCAACCTTAGGTGAGAAAATGTCCAGGCAGACATTCAAGAGGTACAATTACCCCAGTCACTTGATAGAGATCAACCTAATGAAATTATGACTAATGCATCTGAACACGACATAGCACTTCTCCCAAATTCCATTTAGTATAGCAGTTATACAGGCAGAGTTGTTTTTTTTTTAATTTCTCAGTAAAACAATATTTTTTTTGTTTCTGAAATGAGGCAGCAAAGAAATTCATAACCCTGTTTAATCCCTTTACATGAGTCAGTGGTATTGAATCATGATTGTGTCACTAGATTCTAAAGCTAAACTTTTTGGGTCCTGCAGATTATGCTCCACCCTCCTCAAAGAACAGTTGAGATCTCCCCTTTTTCCTATCAAGCACATGCAGTATGCTGTATTTGTGGGAACGAAGTCCACAGATATCAAAAACTCTAAATGCCAAATCCTTGTTTTTTTAAAAATGGATGCCTCATGATTTTTCTTGCTTCCCTTCCTCCATTCTGTCACTGATGCTGTGTGGGAAAGTCAAAGGGGAAACTGAGTTTGCTCCAATGGCAAACGGACAAAGGAAAAATGAAGACCACCCTAAAAATGGAACACTATTGATGTAGGCCCAATGTCCATGCTCCTTCCAGGGTCCCCAATGTTACATGTTGTTCAGGGTATCAATAGCAATCTCCAGGCAGTGGCCTAAGGAGGAGGAAACAGGAAGCATGTGGAGCTCCACAATTGCCATTTCTGTCTGGTCTGAGTACACTTTAGGGTGGAATAGAAAGCAGAGAAGTTTTGCAAACCAGCTGCAGGAAATAGATATGAACAGACAGCAATAGCCGAGTGCTCAATCACACAACCATTCTACTCTCAAGGGTAGCCTGCAACATGGAAATAGGAACATAGGAGAAAATACCATACCAGCAGCACTGGCTCCTACATCCCACGGCTAGGCAGACACTGCCCACACGGACCAGCATCTTCTGCAGCCTCTGCCTGGCAAATGAGGTAGGAACTCACACTTTCAGTTCTACCTTCACCACCACCACCACCATCATGCCCCACACCATCTCCTGAATCTTCTGCCTTGGAAAATAGCTTGCACAGGAGCACAAACATCCATAGCATGGGAAAAGGAACAACACATTTGTAGAACTGGTTTTTTTCATCTTGGCAGGTAGCTTTCCCAGCCTATTATTGGGATAAGCAGAAAGAAGAGGAAGAAAATGAACGCGAGGAAAGAGCTGCAAATGAAAGCAGCAGAACAGGACCCAAAGAACCAATTGCTTATAATTAACAGCTAGAAGAAAAATATGAGTACAAAGCTGTTAGACATGTCTAACTGCAAAGAGGAAAGTAGTAGGAGTGTGAAAGAAGTAGGGGAGGTTTAACTGAGGAAAATGGAAGCCCAGAGGAGATCGAGAAAGAAGCAAATCTGAAAGAAAATGGTGATACCAAAGCCTCTACAAAAGAAGAAGTCATAAAAACTGAACTGATTGGGCCTCCTGAGGGAGTCTGCAAAGAAGGAGAAGGGTAACATCCAAGCCTTGTCCATCCTCCAATTCTCCAACTTATGTCAGCAAAGGTGTTGTGTTTGCCTACCATAGAACTGAAGATCCCTTGTATGCTCCATTCATTCCCCTCTGGGGCTAGATTCCAGGTTCATGGACAATTTCTGTCTGAGTTCAAGTGCCCCTTAAAATTTGGTCCTTGAAACTAAAGATGTGCCTCTCACAGTGCTACCCTCAGATATTAAACAAAAAATAAGTCTGAGTTTTTGGAACAGAACAACTCTTGCCCACTTAATAGCATCACAATTGTTTATTTCCATTTTTATCTAAAAGTATAAGGTAGTGTCCTACTTCTGAACTCAGAAGTTCTAAATGACCTGCTTTTCTTCTAGAAGATAAGGTTGTGAAACTGCCATATTTACAGTATATGTTGTGAGATGAGTTACAAGCCAAAAGACAGCACATTTATTGTAAGCCACCTAGAGTAATGTAAAATGGGCAGCTATATGAACAAATGAACGAATGAACAAATGAACAAATGAACGAATTTCTTGTCAGATTGTCAGCAGTCTTTAGCCATCTCCAACTTGATACAGCCATCTCTCTATCAAGTTCCAGTGGCATGTGTCATCCAGACACATGCAGAAAGGGAAAGTTGGATTTTATGCCAAGTAATGGACTGATTGTATGCCTTTTTGAAACTTCACTTCGCTAGGTGATCCCTGTGGAAACTGCATTTCTCTTATTTCCATACTTCAAAATATGATCCTGTGGTTTGGATTTGTTATACTGATCTGCCAATACAGCCAGATGAGGACTTTCATCTTGATTTTCCTTGTGAGTGGATGAGTATGACTACTACACATTTAATTAAGAGTCATCAATTATAATTGATCATCTCTAACTAGACCAACATAAACAATTTGTTCATCACTTGTTCCATGCAAACATCCATAGAATAATCTCCTGGTTGATTATTCTATTGATGTGTTGGACTCATTAAAAATGATAAGTTATAATTGATGAAAGGTGACCTCACAGTCCTGTAAATGAATAAGTAAATTAATAAATGGGCAGCTGACTAAATTTTTTTGCTCGAACCTTAGGACTGAATATTTCGTTACAAGGCTGATGTAATTCAATGAAAGAGATCCTGGTAGTACAATATAATTTTACAGAATACCCTTGCAAGATTTCTATGTATATTCACTGAACAATCCAATTTGAAAAATATATGCTCTAATGAGAAAAATACATGGCAATGCAAGAAGAAACAGAAAAAGACTTCACTGTTTCCTTCCTTCCTTCCTTCCTTCCTTCCTTCCTTCCTTCCTTCCTTCCTACCTTCCTTCCTTCCTTCCTTCCTTCCTTTTTGGGGCATTTGGGTAGTGCTTTAGCACATCACCAGTATTAGAAATTAGAGTGACTTATCTTACTCTTTGTTCTGTTTTTCTTTAACCCTGTTCTTCCTCCCCTGTCTTAAGCTCCCTACCCAAATTCAGATGGCCACTTAGCAGCTATGCAAGTGGAATAAAGGGCTGTTGCTAAAACAGCTAAGCAAACAAAGAACAACAATAATATTAAAGGTTCCCCCCCCAGCACATTTGTGCAGTCGTGTCCGACTCTAGGGGCCGGTGCTCATCTCCATTTGTTAGCCGAAGAGCCAGCGTTGTCCGAAGATGCTTCCACGGTCATGTGGCTGCATGACGTGCGCAGAACGCTGTTACCTACCCACTGAAGTGGTACCTATTCATCTACTTGCATCTGCATGCTTTCGAATTGCTAGGTTGGCAAGAGCTGGAGCTAGTGTGGGAGCTCACTCGGTCACGCAGGGCTAGGGATTTGAACCTCTGAACTTGCGATCTTCCAGTCGACAAGCCTGGCATCTTACCCACTGAGCCACGCCCCCATAAAATAATATTACACATGACTGAAAGCAAGAAATGATAAAATCCAAATATAAGATGAAGTTATTAGGGCCAAGTGACTAAAAATGTTACGCAAATTAATATGAAAATCTATCCTCTGTCTTGGACTTTGAAATCTGGTAGTCCTATCGTATAAGCAACTGAATGAACATTTTGGACTAAAGAACAGGTTAAAAAGAACTTTAAAATAAATGAAGGCTTAAAATAACTAACATCAAGTCTTTTGAAGCAGTCTTTTGAATCCAGAACATTCAACTGGCTGTTTTACCTCCTACATCTTGCACCAAGCTACAATATTGTCATCTTCTGGGACCAAGGAAGCGTGACTTCTCTGTCTCAGTGCCCGCCTTCTTGAATAGCACCTCCCCAGACATACGACTGGCTCCCTCCCTTTAAATTTTCCAGAAGTCTCTTAAGACCTGGTTCTGTTCCTACGCCTGAGGTTAGGCTGTTTATAGAGGCCCTGGGAATTTTTTTCCTGGATGTTTGATTCTCTGTAACTCAAATAGAAAAACACTCTTCTAGTCCCAAACAACTGACACAGTAGTGCTGGTGTTGTTGATGCAGAGCTTTCTATCTTACTCTGTACCTTCTTATTCTTCTCACACACATACCTTATTTTCCCCAATAATTATTCACCCCCAGCTTTTAAAATCCCTTTTCTATCTGTGATATTTAAAGCTTTTTGAATTGGGGCTAACTTCACTCACTCTAAGTAATCCAGAGCATCTGCTCCCTTCAATAACAGAACCCACTATATAGGAAGCTGGAACCAAGGAAAACTCAACACTCTTTTGATAAGAGGGGTGGAGGGTCAGGGAAGACATTTAAACTGGGCTTTAGCAGCAAGAACAAGAATAGGCCAGGCCAGGTGTAAGAGTAGGAGGCAAGATATGAAAAACAGAATGAAGGCTTTAGAGACCAGCAAGAGATTTGGGGGTGAGGGAGAGAAGCTGCAAGGAGGAAAAAATAAAAAGGAGAAGTAATTCCAGGAGATAAAAGGCATCAAGTAGAGAAAGACTTGGGGAAGAAAATCATAGTAAATGGAAAGGGGTACAGGAGATGTGGCAGCAACACATCAGGAAGGGCCAGAGAAGTGGAGAGATGATAAAGACAGGGCTGAAAGCCTTGTTGCAGATAAAATGGAGGGCATTGTGGACCAAGGAGGATGTAAAAGGTAAAGGTTCCCCCCGCACATTTGTGCAGTCGTGTCCGACTCTAGGGGCCGGTGCTCATCTCCGTTTGTTAGCCGAAGAGCCAGCGTTGTCCGAAGACGCTTCCATGGTCATGTGGCCGCATGACGCGCGCGGAACGCTGTTACCTACCCACCGAAGTGGTACCTATTAATCTACTTGCATTTGCATGCTTTCGAATTGCTAGGTTGGCAAGAGCTGGAGCTAGTGCGGGAGCTCACTCTGCACGCAGGGCTAGGGATTCGAACCTCCGAACTTGCAATCTTCCGATCGGCAAGCCTGGCGTCTTACTCGCTGAGCCACCACGCCCCCATAAGGAGGATGAGGTGGAGGGAAATAGGAGGACAAGATGATAGTTGGAGACTGGCTATGTGCCTGGTAGAATGGAGAAGGAAGTCACTGGGGACTGGATGGAGATGGATTTACAAAGGGAAAGTTTGTTGCTTGTGGAGAAAGAAAAGGATGAGAGATGGAGATGGCAGAAGCTGAGAGATGGAAAGGTCATTTAGGCCGTTGAGTCCAACCCTTGCTCAGGGAAGCAATCCAAATTAAAGTATCCCAGATACAGGCTCTAGCCTCTACTTGAATATATTCAGTGAAGAGGTGCCCACCACCTCTCTGAGAATTGGTTCCCCTGACAAACTGTGCTCACTGTTAGAAACTTTGGGGACATGGATTCAGCAATGGGAAGTTTTTTTGCTTGTTGATAGTGCTGTGTAGATGGGGTCTAGGACACCCAGGAAGGCAGGCCTCAAGACAGAAGGACTAAAGCAAGTCTTGCCATCTGATTTTTCTTCATTTTTTTGGCTTCCTGCAACGATATAGATTTCTCAAGTTCTCTCCTATCAAAACCTCTGTTTTTTAATCTCTGCCATTGGTCCATTGCCATTAATCTGTTTTTTTAATCAATGTGAGTGGCTGGAAACAATCTTGAATTTCTTTAAAAATATATAAATGACAAGGTGATTGATTGATTATGTGCTGTCAAGTTAGTGACCACATAGATAGATTTTCTACATGACAATCTGTCCCTAACCTGGACTTCAGGTCTTCCAATGGAGCACCCAACACTGCTGTAATTGAGTTGATCCACCTTGCTGCTGGTCAAACTGTTTTTCTTCTTCTCTTTCCCAGTGTTACAGGTTTCTCCAGAGAGCTAGGTCTTCACATAATGTGTCCAAAGTATGATAATCTGAGAAATTGATTATATTATTGTAATATGCTTGACTTGGGGCTGCCTCTGAAGTCTGCTCAGAAGCTGAGGTTGACCTCAAAAGCAGTGGTCCATTTGCTAATGGAAGAGAAAAATGTTAGCAAAATCATCATCATCATCATCATCATCATCATCATCATCATCATCTGGTTTTTGAGCACTGCATTAAGTTTCAGTAGTCTTGTGAGTATAATTGAAAGAACTGGTGATGACCTATAGTCTTCTAGGACTTATGTCTGTCTTCTCTAAATACAGTCTGCCTGTCCAGTGTGTTCCATTCAGGAGGGATAACTTCAGATCATGTCTTCTCAAGAAGTTGGGGTGGTGATAGTAGAGGGTCAGAAGCAGATCATCTCAAAGGCCCACCTGGCTCCTAAGGAATAGCCTCCCTCCTGATGTTAAGATGGCATCCTCTATGTTACTTTCTAGAACAGAGCTTTCCAAACTGTGTGTCGCGACACAAAAGTGTGTCGCCACACACAGTCTGGTGTGTCGCCACACAACCTGGAAGTGCTGATCACCATCAGCGCTTCCGGGTTTTCCCGTGGTGACACACCAACGGCAGCGTGCAAACACCGAAAGCGGTAGCAGCGCTTCCGGGTTTTTGTGCACTGCCGCAACGGCAGCACTTCCAGTTTTTCCCACGGCGACACACCAACAGCGGTTGGTGTGTCACCACGGGAAAACTTTGGAAAGCCCTGTTCTAGAAAAAGGTTAAGACAATCCTTTTTTCTGGGGACTTTTGAAAATAGGGTGTAAGTTTCATGGCTGCAGTGTTTTGTTTTGATTTTTTTTAAATACAGTTTATACTTTTAGCCAGGTATTACAGTATATGTTTTCATGGTGTTATTTCCTAAATGTAAGCTGCCTGGAGACTGTGATTGGGATGACATATATACTTCAGAAATAAATAACTATTCCCCTACTCCTAACAACAAAACAAAACCCTTCACCTACACATTACATGCTTCCCACTGTTTAAAATACCTTGTTTTGACCAAACCTAAATCAATCTCTACCAAATCTGCTATGATTTGTATTTCAATTTCACAGACCCCAAATTTATAATTTTTACTTTCTTAGCAATAGCAATAGAAGGCTCAAAGAAAGTTAAATTTGCACTTCTATCTTATGTATGAAAGCACAACTGGTTCTCTTCTAATCATGTGCAAATCTAGTTATAGACGAGGAAGATTCCTTGGCTATCAGCCATTGAGTATTTTAGATGCAGAGAAGCAAAAAGGAAAAATTAGTTGGAGCTTTTATGAACTATTAAACTTGGAATCCTAAATCTAACTATTGTGCTAGATTTGCCTTTCTTCTTCCTTGGCGAAAAAGAGAGTCATGTTGATGTATGTCCTTTTACACTAAAATGTAAAGGGAGTCCATATTAAGCCATTTTTAGACCTTGGGGGTTGGAGAATGCAGCATTTATTATAATCCTATTTATATGGGAAATTCCAGTTGCAGTAAACTATTTGCATTTTAATAGCCTTTGGTACTTGCTAGTGTGATTAACAAAGAAAGATTTTTTTTAAATAAGAAAATTATGGATATTTGGAGATAATTACGACATGAAATCTAAGTATATCCATGTGGGTGACTGTTATTAAGGCAGCAACAGTCACATTTATTAAAAAACACCATCTTGATCCATCTTCAAATTAGGGAAGGAATGAGCATTCAAAACAAGAATGGAGAAAATGTGCAATACCAGTTTTCAAGTAGGCTGTCATTGTTCTGAATATGATCTAGTTTGTTTTGAATGTTAAGGTGAATGGAGACATTTTTTTAAAAAAAGTAGATTTTTCAGTCTGCAGATTCTGTATGAAAAATGCATGAGGATACCAGTGAAAAATAAATCCATGAAGTCGCTTTATCTTTGACAGATCAACTCTTCAGAGCTTTCCATTTCTATCACCACAGCTTTCCCAATTTTTTTTTGAAAATTCATTTTTTGAATCCAAAGATCCTATGAAGAGAAATGTTTAAAGCTCTCCCACACATACAAGCCAAAGTATGGATCCGGTATGTAGATGACACCTTTGTCATAATAAAAAAGGAACAACTGGAGGAAACACATGAAACCATCAACAACATCTTCAAAGGAATAAAATTCACAAGGGAAGAAGAAAAGAACAACACACTACCCTTCTTGGACATCCTCATCAGTAGAGGAAATGATGGCACTCTAGAAACACAAGTCTACTGGAAATCTACCCACACTAACCAAGTGCTCCACTACCAAAGCAATAACCCAACCTCCCACAAGAGCAGCTGTGTAAGAACACTATTCAGACGAGCACAAACACATACAAAAACAGCAAAAAAGCAATAACAAACTAAACAAAGAGAAGAAAAGAAAAGAAACAAGAACAAAAAGGATTATAAACTATACATATCAAGTATCCATCAAATATTAACCAATATTTAAAAGTTTCTAGATTAAAAAGAATAAATGACAACATCCTATTGTGAAGTATCACGAAATCTATACCAAAGAGAAACATATTGCATCAGTTTTGATTAGTAGATAAAACTTTCTTTTCAAAAACAGATAAATTATACATCTCTTCAGTCCAGTCCTTAAAATCAGGAATAATTCTACTTTTCCAATTTTTCAAATAATTCTCTTGGCAATACCCAACACCTTGTACAGCCATAATTCCTAAAAATCATCAGATTCCAAAGTTTTGGGACATAATTTAACATAAAATTAATGTATTTAACATTAAAATATTTCTCCATATATCTACAGTATTTATGTATGTTAAAACATTGTTCAATAAAGATGTCAATGATTCACAATACCAAATCATTTGAGTCGATGACCCCTCAAATTTTTTACATCACCAGTGTCTTTCTATTCAACTACATTCTTTGGGGCATCCAGTATATTTGAAATAGAATATTTTGATGAATCAATTTGAATCATAATACCAATGAAACCTATTTGACAATTTTAAGACCTGGGACCACTGATATTCCATTATTGGACATTCCAGTTCTTTAGTCCATAACATGTAAATGTCATTAATATCAAGTTTGAAATTATTTTTTTTTTTAGTTTTTTATATAAATATGATGTGGGTTTATTTTCAGACATTGTCTCCATCAGAGACAGGATTTTTGGAAGCAGCCAAAGCTTTTGATTCATATTAAGCCATCAACATGTGCTTAAATTAATTAAATTGACACTGCTGTGAAATAGGGAGGCAAAATTCTATTTGGAGTTTAGAAAAATCCATAAAATAATCATTACAAAGTAATTGATTTAAATAACTATTCCAGATTCTGCCCACAGTTTCCAATAGAAGATTTTGCTCCCTATTTTTAAACTAGAGTGGTTCCATAAAGTTCAGCATTCATGGACCTCAGAGCAAGATTAGGGCCAACTGATGCTCTAATCACAGCCCAACCATGGTGCACCTCAGTCCTTCCATTGCTTAAGTGACAAGACATTAAGATTCAATACTTGGTTAAAACTAAAGTTTTGTGTGACAGTGAAAGAGTTAAGGTCATGATAGCCAAGGGAAAAAGACTCTGTGGTGCCTTCGCTTGGAACTCTAAGCACATGCTTATTGTCGTGTGTAGATGCAGAAATAACACGCCGAGTCCAGGGATCTAGTCTCTAGTGTTTATTGCATACCTACAAGCAGAAATCCTGCTAAACTAACAGTGCCTGAAGATTCCCAAGTATATCAGCTCAACCTAGGGTAGAGCTTTCTTCTGACGTTTGGGGAAATAGGCTAGGCTCTCTGAGCTGCGTGCTCGCTTCTTATCCAGTGCTCCGCCCTCCTCTCTGCTTCCCCTGACACCACCCCCCTCCCCATCCAAAAACTCCATAGCAACTCCCTCCCCCCGTTCGTCCTTGGTGCCGGGCAGGATCCCGTGTGAAAAAGTGTCTATCTGCTCTTCTTCCTGGGAGCTGGGCAGCGAAGGGAGGTCATCCAGGAAAGGAATGTCGGGGGAAGGCTCGCGTCTCTCTGTTTGATCTGATAGTCCGGGTGCAGCTGGCGTCTCCTGAAAAACAGCTAAATCGTTAGAAAGGTTCTCCCTCCCCCCTCCTGGGAGCTGGCAACCAGAGGTGGAAGGATGTGAATCCTCCTCCTCCCCCCTCGCTGGGTCTGACGGGGAGAGCAGGAATGGTTGCTGGCAACTCACGAAATCCTCCGGCTGGTCGGCTTCCTCGTCTTCAGCCGGGGGCTGTAGCTCTGGGAGTCGCGCTGGCCGTGGCTTGTGAGGGAAAATCTGATGAAACCTATGCACTAGGAAGGGTGCATGGACATCTTTGGCATTTTCCCAGGAGCGCTCTGTCTGAGAATACCCCTTCCAGTGTATTAAATACTGAATCCCCCTGCCCCTCCTTCTGGAGTCCAAAATCTCTTGCACTTCGTACTCCGGTTCCCCTTGGACCAGTACTGAAGGTGGGGGGGGGGGTATGCGACCGCAAGGCACTTGGAGGGGAATCTTTGACTAACAAGGACTTGTGAAACACCGGGTGAATCCTCATGGAATGTGGAAGCTGTAAACGATAAGCCACAGGGTTTATTTGCCGTATCACCTGAAAAGGGCCAATAAACTTAGAGTCCAGCTTCTTGCAAGGTCTGTTAGTGGGCAGAAACTTTGTAGAGAGCCAGACCTTGTCTCCTGGTGATATGGGGGGTCCTTCCTGTCTGCGTTCATCTGCGTTCCGTTTATAGGCTGCCTTTGCCAGCTCTAGCTGCTCTGCTAACAGGTGATGGGCTGCCTGTCTTTCTGCCAGGAAATCTGTGGCTGCAGGTACAGCTGTTTGTTGTGAGGAAAGGGGCAACACTCTCGGGTTTGTGCCATAGAGAGCCTGGAAAGGGGACATCTTGGTTGAGGAATGTACTGCATTGTTGTAAGCGAACTCTGCCATGGGGAGAAGTTCTGGCCAATTGTCCTGCCGGTAGTTAATCTAACATCTGAGATATTGCTGCAATAACTGGTTAGTTTTCTCTGCTTCGCCATTACTGGAAGGATGATTCGCAGAGGACAAGTGTATTTTGACCCCCAACGTCTGGAAAAGCGCCCCCCAGAACCTGGAAGTAAATTGCGAACCGCGATCTGAGATTAAGTGGTTAACCATACCTCTATATCGGAAGACATTGTCCAAAAAGAGCTGTGCTGTAACTTGTGCTGTTGGTAGGCCCTTGCAGGGAATGAAGTGCGCTATTTTCGTAAAGCAGTCTACCACCACCAGGATGGAAGTGAAACCCTGTGCCTGTGGCAAGTCAGTGATAAAATCCATGGAGACAGTGTCCCAAGGTTAGGGGTGTGTGGGCAGGGGCTGCAAAAGGCCTGCTGGTTTCCCTGCAACCGTTTTAGCGCGTCTACACACGTGGCAAGAGGCCACGTAAGTCTTGATGTGTGCTGCCATCTTGGGCCACCAGTAGTCTCTGAGTGTTCTGTGCAGCGTTTTGAACACCCCCCCGTGTCCTGCCGTAGGGCTATCATGACAGAGCTGTAATACTTCTTCCCTCAGGGTCTTGGGAACATAAAGCCGCCCACTATGCCAAAGTGTCCCTGCCTCCGCTGTGAAAGGGGACGGTGTACCATGCTGGGTCCCCTGGAGGTCATCCAGCCTAGCCCGTGCGTAGGGGTCTTGTTGCTGCTGCGCCTTGATTCTTACAAGGAGATTGTCTACTAGTCTGACTGCTGCCAAGTTCTCTACTTGGACCCCTTCGGGAGGCTTCTCAAAATTTTGAGGGTGCAAGATCGTGGCTTGGGTGGCTTGGTCAGGTTCTGCAATGTCCTGGGGCTGCCTAGACAACGTGTCAGCCAGCTTGTTTTGTTTGCCTGGCAAATACGAGATGACGAAATCGAAGCGTGAAAAAAATTGACTCCATCTGACCTGACGGGGGTTGAGGGATCCCGAGCTCTGCAACAGTGCTAAGTTTTTATGGTCTGTGTAAACCTTGATTGGCAAAGCTGCTCCCTCTAACCAATGCCTCCATTCTTGAAAGGCTGATTTTATGGCAAGCAGTTCCTTGTTAAAAACATCGTAATTCCTCTCTGCTGGTGACAGCGTGCAAGAGAAATAGGCACAGGGTAATAAATCTTCCCCCCTTTTGTCCGCCGCTTGGAATAAAATGGCGGCGACGGCAAAGTTAGAGGCGTCGCACTGGACGTGGAACTGTTTTGAAGGGTTCGGGTGCCTCAGGAGTGGTGGGGAGGTAAACAGCTGTTTAAATTCTTGAAAGGCCGCTTGCTGCTGTTCCCCCCAGCAAAAACGTCTGTTTTTCTTTAACAGCTGAGTAAGGGGACGTGCTTTCTCCGCATATGAGGCAATAAACTTGTGAAGAAAATTTGCATACCCCAGAAATTGTTGGAGCTCCTTGACGTTACGGGGAGGCTTCCATGACATAATTGCTTGGACCTTTGCAGGATCCACGGCTACGCCTTCTGTGGAAATCCTGTATCCCAGATAGTCTAATTGCGTTAAGTCAAAAGCGCACTTTTCTAATTTCGCAAACAGCTTGTTCTCTCTTAATCTCTGCAGAACATTACGCACATGGGTAATGTGGGAGGTGGAGTCCTCAGAATAAATCAGAATGTCATCCAGATACACAATGACATATTTATCTAACAAGTCTGAGAAAATGTGGTTCATGAACCTGGAAAATACTGCCCCACAATTACTTAGTCCAAAAGGCATGACTAAATACTCAAACTTACCATATCTGGTGTTAAAAGCCGTTAAGTATTCATGGCCTGGCTTTATTCTGATCAAATTGTAGGCATTCCTGAGGTCTAGCTTGGTAAAAATGCGAGCCTTTTGCAGGCGATCTAGCAACTCCGATATCACTGGAAGAGGGTAGTGGTCTCTAACGGTGACTGCGTTGAGTGTGCTGTAGTCATGCACCGTGCGCATGGGGGGTCCCTTATCGCTAGCCTGTGCCGCCGGGGCGAAAGGATCAGGCTTTTTAGGCACGAAGAAGGTAGGGGCAGATGCCGGTGATGTCGATGGCCGAATGAAACCCTTTTTTAGGTTGGTATCCAAATATTCCTTCAGTATAGCTAGCTCCTTTGGGGACATTGTGTAATGCCGTGCCGCTGGGATCTTGGCCCCAGGCTTCAAATCTATGGTACAGTCGAAAGATCTATTGGGGGGCAACACTGTGGCCTCTTGCTCTCCGAAGATGTCTGCAAAATCTCCATACTTTGTTGGTAGTGGAGCCTTCCCTGCTTCCCGGCTTGCAGCTCCCGGCTGGGCTTGGGTAATGCCCTGCAATTTGTGGTGCCGACAGTCTTGAGAGGGAAAGGAAACTGCTCCGGTCATCCAGTCCAAATTGGGGTTGTGAAGTCTCAACCAAGGTGCCCCGAGAATGACTGGGACTTGCAAGGAGGCAGTAACGTACAGTTGGATCCACTCCGAGTGATCTGCGATGTTTAGCTGAATCGGCAGGGTGCAACGTTCGATCGCGCCGGCCTTGAGAGGTTGCCCGTCGATGGTTTCAACCTGCATGGGGCTTGGTAGTGCAATAGTTGAAATGTGAAACTTTTCCACCGCTTCCCCATCTATAAAATTGGTTGTCGCCCCGGAATCAATCATAACATTTACCGGTAATAGTTGCTTGGAATCTGTAGTCAGCGTGGCTGGAACAATATAAAAATCTTGGTTGTGATCTGCCGTCTGAGCCCTTCTTAATTGCTGGATGGCCGCCCTGCGGGGCTCTGATGAGGGGGGCCGTTGGAGTTTAACTGCTGAGAAGAAGCGGCTGGAATGTGGGCCTGCTCCGTGCCTTGGGTTGTAAATCTTACCGGGGCTGCCTGGCGTCTGGTCGGGCACACCCTTGCAATGTGCCCTGCCCCCCCCGCAATAAAAACAAAGTGCACTGTCCCTTCTCCTTTGCCTCTCGGCTTCAGAGAGCCCCCTTCTTGTGGCCCCTATCTGCATGGGTTCTTCCGCACTCAGGGGAACAAACGTGTTAGAGGGGGTAGCAAAACCTGGAAAAGCCGGTCGGGTTCCTGCCCTGTTTCTCCCTGGCCGAAGCTGCTTTAACTCCTCCAATCGAGCATCTATGACGACTGTTAACTGGTATAGGTCTTCCAATGTCGCTGGAGTGCCCTGCTGCACTAACTCCGTCTTAATCTCTTCGTCCAGTCCTTGTTTAAACTGATCCTTCAATGCCACTTCATTCCAGCCCAAATCTCCTGCCAGCAGTTTGAAATCTGCGATGTACGCTCCTACTCTCCTGTTCCCCTGTCGGAGCCGCCGGATCTCTCTGCTGGCAGTGACCTCTCTGATTGGATCATCAAAATGGGCTCTGAAACGGGCCATAAAGTTCTGGTAGTTGTCCAGAATTGGGTCGTTAGCTTCCACCATGGGGATGGACCATCTTGCGGCTGAGCCTTTCAGCAAACTTAAAATGAACGTGACTCTGGACCTCTCCGTCGGGAACTCGGCTGGTCTGCTGTCGAAAAACATGGTGCACTGGGCGACGAAGGTCCTGAGCTGTGCCGTCTCTCCCCCAAATTTCTCTGGTAAACACCCTGGGGATCACAGAACAACTGGTGGGGGTGGTGCCACTGGTGCTGGCTGCTGTGCCCCTGGCACTGGTTGTTGCATCTGCTGAAGCATCGCCGCCTGTAAGTTATTAATCTGGTCGTCGACTTGTTGCTGGTGTTGTGTCAAGGCCGCTGCTAGCTGGATTATGGCCTGCTGCAATTCCTGCGTCTGAGAAGCCATTCTTCTGGTTTATGTGTTCCTCCCTCTTTCGATGGGAGTTTTGGTTTAGCAGGATTGATGTCGTGTGTAGATGCAGAAATAACACGCCGAGTCCAGGGATCTAGTCTCTAGTGTTTATTGCATACCTACAAGCAGAAATCCTGCTAAACTAACAGTGCCTGAAGATTCCCAAGTATATCAGCTCAACCTAGGGTGGAGCTTTCTTCTGACGTTTGGGGAAATAGGCTAGGCTCTCTGAGCTGCGTGCTCGCTTCTTATCCAGTGCTCCGCCCTCTTCTCTGCTTCCCCTGACACTTATTTTGCTTAATGGTTAATTCAGGGCTGATGAACCTCAACATCAAAATCCAATCTATGATCTAACAGGGCCCAAACATGTCTAGTCACTTGCAGTCTCAGAAATGAAACACCCTTTCTGTTGTATGTTGACCTGGGGAATTTGCAGGATATTAATAGATGTAAATAAAAAACTTCCCAGCAAGGCCCACAAAGGTTGATACTCTGCTAAATTTTCATTCCATGTAGATATAGCTGATAAAATATAAGCCCAATTATATTTTTGAAAAGCTGGTACATTAAAGCCACCATCCTCAAAAGATTTGAAGAATCTTGGCTGATTTACACAACCCTACTTAATATTGACAGCTAGGAATGAATGTGTGATCCCTGACAAAACAAGAAAAATGGCATTGCTACACTCTTCCTATCAGTTTTCTCCTGATATCTTTCATTTGTGATCTAGTGAAAATACTTGTTGTTATTACTGTTGTTATTTTATCTAAATACTTCAATATTGTTGAAGGTATATGAGCATTAGTCACAAATTTACCCCTTTGGGAAGGAAAGGGGGGTGCTTTCACATAAAAAACAAGGTTAGCCAGAAATTTGTTTTAATAGCATGGATCCTTGCCAATGCAAGGCAGATATTCTGTGAATACTCATGTGCTTGATATCTTAATTAGAGAAATTATTTTTGTGAGAGCTGATGTCAAAGCTTTGATTGTATAAATTGCTTAATGGTTTGTCTTGTTCCATTTACATTTCAATGAGTTAAAACTTTTTATAGAAAGTTTATGACTTTAGCAAGACATCAAATTTACATACTTGTAAATTGAGATTAGATTTGGAGCAGTCTAAAAAGTTTGAAGACCTTGGGTCAGTATTATGGAAGTGATCAGCAACAGATTTTGGACTCCCAAAAGAAAGGAATAATGAAATCTTTGTATTGTCGAAGGCTTTCACGGCCAGAGTTTGATGGCTGTTGTGGGTCTTCCGGGCTGTGTGGCCGTGTTCTGGAAGTTGTGGTTCCTAACGTTTCGCCAGCATCTGTGGCCGGCATCTTCAGAGGGCAGGAGCACAGACAGAAGTGAACCTGGGCACAGAGACCGCTTCTGTCTGTGCTCCTGCCCTCTGAAGATGCCGGCCACAGATGCTGGCGAAACGTTAGGAACCACAACTTCCAGAACACGGCCACACAGCCTGGAAGACCCACAACAGCCAATGAAATCTTTGTTAATGGACCACTTATGAGGAACAGTTCAGTAAATCCAAATGTCTGTTAAATCCAAATTTATGTTATTTGTGTAATTAATGGTGTTATTTGCAGTAAAACCTCAATTTAATGGACAATTGTTGATACCATTAAATGGGGATGAAGTCTATTAAACTGCAGTTTTATTGTAATTTTCCAAGTAAAATGTACTTAACTATCAGAGAACATTTTTGGATGTAGCTTTCCTGAAGATTCCTAGAAATCCTAATTACTTTCTGAAATAACTGAGTTCAGTTTTAATGATTTCCCATTTTGGAGTCAGTGTTTCCATATTTGAAAGAGACTCTTGAATGACATACAGTAGTTAATAGCAGACCATGACAGGGTTTTTAAGCAGCCATATAGGTGGGAAGGAAGGCTTAAGACCACAGCCTGCAACTTGCTCACAGCATTCCTTCAAGTGGCCTACCAGTTCTGAGCTGAAAAGATCCAGACAACTGCTAGACAGCATCAAAAAGCTAGCATTTTCTGTAACTACTTGCTATTGTCAAGTGGTCATCCAGATTTTTACAACCCAGATCTGGTAGCCACTCCCATTATATCATTATACTATCAGCCACATCTCTGTGACGCCTGGAGGAAACCTGCTTCGAGCTGTATTTTCAAGAACTTCATTGTTTCTGGAACTTCGATTTTTGCAGCATAAGTATAGCACCTCTCTGCTACTCATAAAAGCAGCCCTTTTTTTCAGACTTCTGGGAGAGCCTGGGTGGTGGCAGCGGCCTGTCAGCAGCCACATTGCTGCTGAGCTGGTGCCATCCAATGGCTGCCATACTCCTTGGTCTGCAAACCTGCCAGCCAAACCCTTGGATGCAGAGGAGGGGCAGGATCTGGCCCTTTACAAAAAAAGTTTTTTGACCCCTGCACTAGAGGAAGAGGGGGCTTAATAAAGTTTTATTTACTTGAAATAGAGTATGGGGAAGATGCAAGGCTGATTTCACTTCATCAGTAATGGAAACATTTGAGATGGTACGCCAAAGGAACTTGCAGCTACACAAAGCAAACCTAATTTAACTGATGAGTTCTCTGCTAGTATTAATCTAAATGCACAAATTCATGGTGACAGCACAACGGTTGCAAGCTTATTACATTCTCCATACCCATCACATGGGAAGGCTAATTTTTGATGTTTTGGACTTTGCATGTGGATCTCTAACTCCTGATTAGGATGCGTTAATTAGTCTAAATCGAACTCATCTTACAGGTTGCATGTATTTTTCCATTATTGTGTGGCTACTGTTATAATTATTATCATTTTTAAGGCCAGAAATTGAAGGGACACATTTGTTCCTAGGAAATTCTAGGCAGTTTTCCACAAAATAAATATGTATTTACTCCTCCTCCTCCTCCTCCTCCTCCTCCTCCTCCTCCTCCTCCTCCTCCTCCTGATTTGTTATAGCCACCCCACTCCAAAAAATTCTAGCAAAGAAGTTATATAAATGAGTACAAAGGTATTACAAAAAGACAGTTGTGGATCCAGTAATAATAAGATATACACAAGTTGTTTAATGCATTATATAGTACAATAGCAAACATTACAAGTGTAACAGTTCCTTTTTAGGTTTTATTGCTTTTTATTCTTTCCAAATCAATAGAATGTTGGGAATTAATTATCAAAGGGACTTAGGACTTGCCCTATCTATCAAACCTTTATCAGGCTAATTCTCCAAACCAGAACAGAATGGGACCAAATTTGATATGGGAGAAACCACCACCCCCTCTAAAAAAATTCAGATTCAAAAGTTGGCCAGATCCAAGTGGTTGTGCTGTTGAGAAACAAAAACCAAAAATATCCCTCCTGTGCATCTCCACAGTACTGCCCAAGGGACAGGCAGTGGAACAGTGGTTTGGAATAAAATCCAATTCCTCCATTTTAAGGACCCTCCCTCTTCCATCCCAATCATGTGACCTAGAGCTCTGAATACATAACACAAAACAGAGAGATACAACATGAGGGGAGACCGGAAACACCCAGATGCAACACATTACTTCATTACACAGAATGTAATACAGTTGCCTCCTAAAGCTGCTGCTATGAGAGGGTTGGAAAGAATTCCAGAAGTCTTGCTCTGTCTTGTTAATACCTTGCTATTGTTTTAAGGTGAGACAGGCATGTTGTTTTTCCTGTGTAAAAATGGATTTGTACAACTAGTTTATGAGATTAGTTATTCATTCACCTTTCCTATTGAAAGGTATTGAAGCAGGTAGGCCCAAAAGTCTCCTTTTGATATTAGAAGCTTAATTAACATTTCTCTGTTGCAAACATAAGACAGAGATAGAAGTCTTGCTGAATGTTCTTGCACGCATACTAACCCTTGTAACACAAAGGTGCAGACATTGTAAGTTCCCTAAACTTCCCTAAACTCACAGATGGTGTACGATAAGTTCCCCTTTTGTTATCCTGTTTTGATGTGCTAATTATAAACTGCTGAGCTTGTGACACGTAAGATGACAACTGCTGATCCTGTCATATCCTGATTGTCTGAACAATCTGTCTGAACAAGCTGTGATATTTTAGACACCACCTGTTGATTCTGTCATATCCTGATTATATTGATTACAAACCCTATAAAAGATAGACTCCGGGTGTGACCCAGTGTTCAGACTTGCTGAGTTATCGCTCTGAACCTTGCTAGCAATAAACCTGTGTTCTCTAACCTTGGTGGTCTCGCGTCCTGTTATTGGGAAGGTGAGTTTTCCCGCTACAGTATAGCCAATATGAGAGAACCAGAACACTGCATCCTAATTCTGCCTCCATCAACACTTTTGATGGAGGTACACATTTGGCTGAACACATCTATGGGGTAATGGCTTCAGCCTTTTTATGTTTCCTTTCTGGAATTCTAAATGTCTCTGTACACAATCTGCACAGCGATCACTTGCTTATTTATTTTAACCATTTTTTTCTCTTATAAAATGTTTTGTGCTTTTCCTTTCAAGAAACAAGCAACACACAAGCTTGTATTTATGACATATGAAAGTCCTGAAGTGCCTATATTTTTATAAGGTAGCAAAACAGCTCCAGCTTCTCATAAATGAATGTTTCTCAAATGCATTAAGGTGGAGGAAATGTGGGTGGGGAGGACAGCAGTTCTTCAGTGGATAGAGCTTTTAAATGTAATTTTTATTCCAGCATGTAATATTTACATTGGTGTACATCTTTGCAAGTCATTCATAAAGGCATAATTAAAATAAAAAATGTTTTTCAACAACAAAAAAATAAATTTACTATACAGTGAAGTTCTGGACTAAACGTCTGTCTCTTTCTCTGTTTATATGTTCTAGTCTTGAAGAGGCTATAATACTTGGATATAATACTTCTAGCTCTATCTCCCTAAGCATCGGCTCCCCACAGGGCTGTGTCTTGAGCCCATTGTTGTTCACCCTGATGACACATGACTGTTGCGCCAAGTATACCACCAATTCCATTGTGAAATATGCGGACGATACAACTGTAGTGGGTCTTATCAGGGGTGAGGATGAGTGGGCTTATAGGGAGGAGGTAAAAGGTTTGGTGGAGTGGTGCAATAAAAACAGCTTGGTTTTAAATGTGGAAAAAACTAAGGAGATTATTATAGATTTCAGGAAGTACCGGTGCAGTTACACTCCACTTTTTATCAATAACATAGCTGTGGAGTCAGTTAGTAGCATTAGATTCCTGGGGGTGCAGTTAACAAATAGTCTGTCCTGGTCCCTTAATACCACATTTTTGGTAAAGCGAGCACAGCAACGTTTGCACTTTTTGCGTCGGATGAAGAAAGTACATCTCCCATCTTCCATTCTCCTTACTTTCTACAGAGGCACTATAGAGAGTGTACTTACAAGCTGTATTTCCATCTGGTTTGGAGGCTGTAGGGCCTTAGATAGAAAGTCTGTGCAGAGAGTGGTAAGGGCAGCAGAAAAGATAATTGGGATATCTCTGCCCCTCATCCAAGATTTAACACATGCACGCTGTTTGTCCAGAGCTCAAAAGATCATCAGTGATGCCTCCCATCCTCATCATGGTTTGTTTTCTTTGTTACCCTCTGGGAAGAGGTTCCGCTGTATCCGATGTAGAACAGACAGATTGGGAAACAGCTTTGTCCCCCAGGCTATTGGATTCTTGAATGCCAAATAGGTTCTTTTGTGAGTTAAAGAATGTATATTTTTTAAGAATGTATATTTTATAAGAATGGGTATTTTATAGTAATTATGGTTTTTTATTATTATCATTAGTATTTTATTGCTTGAGTGAATTTGTGAGCCAACTGCAACGAAATTTCATTCTATTGTGCACTTGTATAGTGTATAGTGGGATGACAATAAAGTTATTATTCTATTCTATTCTATTCTATTCTATTCTATTCTATTCTATTCTATTCTATTCTATTCTATTATTCTATTCTATTCTATTCTTTACCATTTTTTGCTAAGTTTCTTACCATACCAGGTTATTATGTTGTGTATATTAAAATGGTACAAGGACATAAGGTGGAAAGTATCTGGAAGTATGTTAGGTTTAAAGAAAAATAGTTTTACTCCCTATAGCCTGCAATGAGTTAAGCACGTTGATAAGCATTTGAAGATGAAAACATACCTAACATATATAGAATAGGGCAAGTGATACTTGATCACACTCAAAGTTTTCCTAAAGGATTTAGTTACAATAATTGAAGAGGCTCAAGAGAGATTCTCAAGAGAGATTCTTGAGCTCTAGTTCAATCTTTTCAATATATTCACTACATTCACCATTTCTAGATTTTGTTGTTGTTGTTCAGTCGTTTAGTCGTGTCCAACTCTTCGTGACCTCATGGACCATAGCATGCCAGGCCTTCCTGTCCTCCACTGTCTCTCGGAGTTTACTCAAATTCATGTTCATTACATCGGTTATGCTATCTAACCACCTCATCCTCTGCCGTCCACTTCTCCTTTTGCCTTCAGTCTTTCCCAGCATCAGGGTCTTTTCCAGTGAGTCCTCTCTTCGCATTAGGTGGCCAAAGTATTTGAGTTTCAGCTTCAGCATCTGTCCTTCCAATGAGCAGTCAGGGTTGATTTCCTTTAGAATTGACTGGTTTGACCTCCTTGCAGTCCAAGGGACTCTCAAGAGTCTTCTCCAGCACCACAGTTCGAAAGCATCAATTCTTTGGCGCTCAGCCTTCCTTATGGGTTTCTAGCTTTACCACTCCAGAATGGTGGAGTTGTGGAAACCTCCAACAGAGGATGCAGACTTATCTTCCTTTCATGCAAGAGAAAATAAGGTCCTATGATTGCTCCTTAATTCATTGTTTGCTAATGTAAAATTCACTGCCTGCTATAGTTATCTTACACATGAATGTTGAAAACTGATTCAGATAATTGTTCCAACAAATTATTTGTTTAGAGGACTTGCAGGACTCTGAGTGGTGTACAACTCCCCAACATGTATTTGGGATTAAAAATGCCATAAATCACATAATAATAATAATAATAATAATAATAATAATAATAATAATAATAATAATAATATCCTATATAACTGGAAATCATGATTAAAGCATTAACAGTAATAGTTTAAAACAGTATGTTGATCCAAGAGGAAGTTTCAACAATACAATCCCCTTGGTTTGGTGGAACAACCTAATTTTCACACATTTTTTTAATGAGGCTGGAAAGGGCTGATCACACATTGAGGGGAATACTATTCCAAAGGAGAGGACACCAGCAGGAAAAAACATACTTTACATGAACTCTGAAGGTAACCACGTAAAACTGGATCTTATTGGACAGACAGATGTACGTATTGTTGTTTATTCGTTCAGTCGCTTCTGACTCTTTGTGACTTCATGGACCAGCCCACGCCAGAGCTTCCTGTCAGCCATCGTCACCCCCAGCTCCCCTAAGGTCGAGCCCGTCACCTCCAGAATATCATCCATCCATCTTGCCCTTGGTCGGCCCCTCTTCCTTTTGCCTTCCACTTTCCCTAGCATCAGCATCCTCTCCAGGGTATCCTGTCTTCTCATTATGTGGCCAAAGTACTTCAGTTTTGCCTTTAATATCATTCCCTCAAGTGAGCAGTCTGGCTTGATTTCCTGGAGTATGGACTGGTTTGATCTTCTTGCAGTCCAAGGCACTCTCAGAATTTTCCTCCAACACCACAGTTCAAAAGCATCTTACTTCCTTCTCTCAGCCTTACTACTTATGGTCCAGCTCTCGCAGCCATAGGTTACTACGGGGAATACCATTGCTTTAACTATGCGGACCTTTGTTGTCAGTGTGATGTCTCTGCTCTTAACAGATGTATGTAATCCAATAGATATCTAGGTCCTGAACCATGAAAAGCTTTAAAGGTAAGACAACCATCCTCTCGAATTGCACTCAGAAGCCAACTGCCAATCAGGGCAACTCTTGAAGTAGTGGCATCTTGTTGGTATCTTGGGACCCACATAGAAGGCATTGCATTAATTCAATCAAAAGGTGACTAAGGAGTGAGTGAAAGTGTGTAATGCCTATCATTCCAGGAAAGGTCATAATTGATACACAGGATGGAGCTGTGCAAAGGCCTTTTTGACAAAGCTGCCACCTTCTCATCAAACAGGAGCTGTGAATCCAAGAGAAACTCTAAATTGTATACCAATTTGCCTGGGGTAGTGCAACCCCATTCAGTGTTAGTAGCAGAACCACTATGGAATTTGTAGGCCTTTGGATCCCTCTTGCTAGGTTTGAGTTCCACTTGTTTCTCCCTATCCAGTTCTGGTTTTAGAAAAGCTGGGTTTAGAAAAGGCAGAGGAACTAGAGACCAAATTGCCAATATCCGCTGGATAATGGAGAAAGCCAGGGAATTTCAGAAAAACATCTATTTCTGTTTTATTGACTATTCTAAAGCCTTTGACTGTGTGGATCATAACAAATTGTGGCAAGTTCTTGGTGGTATGGGGATACCAAGTCATCTTGTCTGCCTCCTGAGGAATCTGTATAACGACCAAGTAGCAACGGTAAGAACAGAGCACGGAACAACGGACTGGTTTAAGATTGGGAAAGGAGTACGGCAGGGTTGTATACTCTCACCCTACCTATTCAACCTGTATGCAGAACACATCATGCGACATGCTGGGCTTGAGGAATCCAAGGCTGGAGTTAAAATCGCTGGAAGAAACATTAACAATCTCAGATATGCAGATGATACCACTTTGATGGCTGAAAGCGAGGAGGAGTTGAGGAGCCTTATGACGAAGGTGAAAGAAGAAAGTGCAAAAGCTGGGTTGCAGTTAAACCTCAAAAAAACCAAGATTATGGCAACGAGCTTGATTGATGACTGGCAAATAGAGGGAGAAAAAGTGGAGGCAGTGACAGACTTTGTATTTCTAGGCGCAAAGATTACTGCAGACGCTGACTGCAGCCAGGAAATCAGAAGACGTCTACTTCTTGGGAGGAGAGCAATGGCAAATCTTGATAAAATAGTTAAGAGCAGAGACATCACACTGACAACAAAGGTCCGCATAGTTAAAGCAATGGTATTCCCTGTAGTAACCTATGGCTGTGAGAGCTGGACCATAAGGAAGGCTGAGCGAAGGAAGATAGATGCTTTTGAACTGTGGTGTTGGAGGAAAATTCTGAGAGTGCCTTGGACTGCAAGAAGATCAAACCAGTCCATACTCCAGGAAATCAAGCCAGACTGCTCACTTGAGGGAATGATATTAAAGGCAAAACTGAAGTACTTTGGCCACATAATGAGAAGACAGGATACCCTGGAGAAGAAGCTGATGCTAGGAAAAGTGGAAGGCAAAAGGAAGAGGGGCCGACCAAGGGCAAGATGGATGGATGGTATTCTGGAGGTGACGGACTCAACCATTGGGGAGCTGGGGATGGTGACGGCCGACAGAAAGCTCTGGCGTGGACTGGTCCATGAAGTCACGAAGAGTCGGAAACGACTGAACGAATAAACAACAAAATCCAGTTCTGGACAGCTTCCAGACACATAGACAACACTCCTTCAGCATCCCTTATTTGGTGAGGGGTTGAGATGTGCAGTTGAATGTCATCACCACACTGATGAAACCTGGCCTTATGCTGACAGATGATCTCACCTAGTAGTTTCCTGTAGATGTTGAATGGGAGGAGAATGTTAAACCCTGCAGCACCCTCCCACATCAATTAAGGGGCCTAGGGCTTGATCTCTCCCCACCACACCATGAACTGAAACCCTTCCCTTGGGAAGGAGGAGAACCACTGCAATACAGTGCCCTCCTACTCCTAACCCTCAGAGTAGGATAACATGATAGATGGTGTCAAAAGCCACTGAAGATTAAGCAGGAACAAGAGGGTCATACCACTCCTATCCTGGTTTGGGGTTTTGTACCAGCCATGAACTCAAGGAAGGGGAGGTGGAGTGGCAGCTGTCATCCAGGAGACTGTTGGCATCAAGGGACAATGTCATACAGATATCTAGGTATGAGGTCTTACTGGTAAAGCTATGCTCTAGGGGCAATGAGGAAATGCTGCTCATGCACTTTCCTCTCTGCTGCAGGGTAGATTCCCTGCCTGACCTCATCATGCAGCTTGTAGTAGAATTCCCAAGACTGTTCTCAGGGACTTCAATTTGCCTTCCCTAGGAGAAGAGTCAGAGATGGCTCAGGAGTTCATGACAACCAGAATGTTGTCCCAGATGGTTGGACCAAATTAGCATTTCAAATCAAATTGTCTATTTGAAGTAATTCAGTGCTTATCTACTCCTTGTTGAGCCAGAGATATACAACATGATGCTCCCAGAAGATGGCTGGGATAGATGGGAGTTGAGGCACAAAATGTTTAAGGACACTATATTGCCTCCCACTGATCTATATTCTAGGGTTTAGAGGGTTGTGTATCAGGGTCTTCTACTTGGCCACAAGAAAACTAGAGAGAACTTGATATCATCCCAACCATAGTCAAGTGGCATTTACTCCTTCATTTCAAGAACTGTCTGCATCAGCCATTGCTCTATTTCCATGCAATATAGTCAGTGGTATTGCAACTGGGACCAACTGCAATTTGATGCTGTTCTTCCACAAATTCTCTCCCACAGTGAACATTTGATCATCATGGAAGCTCACCTATGATATTCTTTGAAACAGAATCTGCTATTCTAGATCAGTCACATGAGGTCAATATTATTGATCCATAAATGTCATTATTTTTCAGAACCACTTATAATTATATCTGAAAAAGTAGTATAAAAGATTGGGGAATGGGTGAATGGAGCAAGATGCCATATCGAGCAAGTCAAAATTCATTCTCAGTCCCTCATCTGGAAAATGCACAGACATTTTAATCCATGTGGAAGAGGAATTCTGGACATAGTTCAGTTGGACTTAGAGAATTGAAGGGCCTCAAAATATAATGGAATATATATTTGGCCTAGTGGAATATATATTTGGTTTACTGGGAAAAATAGAGATATATAGGCTGTTGGCTTAAAAAAAAACTAGAGAAACCTCATCAGAATCAAAAACTCTCTTGCAGTTTCTCAAAACCTTCTTCCCTTGCAAAAGCAACTTCTGTTCTTCTACTTTATTCTCAGGATGCTTGAGAATTTCTTGTGAATTTGTCTTGTGAGCATCTTTGAGCTTATTTTATTGTTTGGCATCTTCTTTTTTTCAGGCAGGGTTCTTTTCTTTTGCATGATCTTTCCATCACTCTGAAGCCTCCCTGGCTGCACGCATTTACCAATTTGTGGATTCTCTATGGGAAAACTTCTCTCATGATGACTTACTGTGGGATGGAATTGAAACTTATTGCAATAAAGGCTGCGGACAGCAGGAAAGATGACAGCATAATAAAACGAGAAAAGGTAAATCCAAGATGGCAACCGGGAGCAGTCGCTAGTTGCTGCTCTGGGACAAGAGGGATCCTGGTCTCCTAGAACCCTGGTTTTTCTATCCTTCTCCCACCCCACTGTGCTGGTTGGGGTTTAGGGAGAGAATTTTGTGGGTTCCTCGGCTTTTTTGAGAGCGTGTAGTCGAGTAGGAGACGGTTGGACTCTCTGGAGGGAACGGCAGAGCGAGCAGCTGAGTGGCAGAGCACAGCTGAGTGGCGGAGCACAGAGATGGCGGCTGTTGAGCCTGGCGGACCCAGACAGACCTCCTGCACCCAATGGTGATCCTGAACGGACCTCTGCTATTACCTGCTATTACTTATTATTACCTGGGAATTGGCTGGCCTCTCTGGAGAAACGGGAGAGTGTGGGTAGCGGCAGAGCATCATGAAGCATTGACGATAAAGGTGGAGCCCAGTGGCAGTACTCTGTGTAGCAGACGGCAGCAACAGTCAGCAGAAAACTCTATGTTCTTTGGGGTTTTTGCTGTGGACCCGGGTGGACCCCCTGCAAATGGTGGTGGCTCCCCGGTGAATTTACTGCTACTTTGGAGTTGTTGGACCCTCCCGGAAGAGTGGCGGTGGGGGGGGGGTTAACGGCGGCGCAACATTGGAACATCGTGATGTCAAGCTTTGGAGACTCCGGAGTGCGGAGGGTCTGAATAACAGCAGTGTATTCCGCGTTTTTTTTTCCTTCTGACTATGCTGTGGACTTCTGACTATGCTGTGGACGTTGTAAGATCTTAGCAGACTCTAGCGGACCCCCTGTAGTTCTTGTGGGGACCCCCAAGACTTTTATCATCTTTAAATAATCCCAGATTACAATTTATTTAATAGGATTATGAAGAAGGAGCTTAGGTTTGGAGAACGTCTCCCATTCCCCCCCCCCATTTGTTAGAGGTGGCAGAGACCAGGGGTCCCCTGGTGTGAGAGTGGTATTCCTCCTGGGTGTGAGAGACCCTGGGGGAAGCCAGAGTTGTGTGATTGTATATTAGAGTGCCCGCCCCTGAGTGAGAGACAGGTGGTGGGCAGGAGTGGATGGTGCCCCTTCGACCAGTGAGAGAGGCTGAGTGGGTGCGTAATGAGTGTGGAGTGAGTGTCCAGGGGGTGGTTGTGTTCCAACAGCGCTGAGAGCAATGCTGGTACTCTGGTGGTCCTACTGCCCCCTGAGGTTGATTGAGTTAGGAAGATGTATGCATGGGAGAGGGGACCCCTGTTTCAATCTAGGGTTTTCGGAGGTCCGGTGGTGGAGGCAACTGGGCCTGATAACTCTAGGGGCTTTGGGGCGGGTTGTCCTATTGAGGTGGTGACGGGTCGGGGATGTTATGGCGGGAACCGGAGGGCAGGCCATCGTTGGGGAAGACACCCCCGGTGTTTGTTACCGGTGGTGTGTTCCGGCCCTCCAGGTTCAAACCTAGGCCCTGGTCAGTGGATCCTCGAGTGCCCTGGTTTCCGGCTGTTGATGCTTAACGCCAGGTCGGTTAATAACAAGGGCCCCCTCATATGTGATTTGATCATGGAGGAGGGGGCTGACCTGGCGTGTATTACCGAGACCTGGCTGGGCCCTGGAGGAGGGGTTGCCCTCTCAGAGATCTGCCCGGCCAGGTTTCAGGTATGGCACCAGCCGAGACATCGGGGTAGGGGAGGCGGGGTGGCAGTTGTCATCCGAGAGTCTATAGTGGCCTTCAGGGGCACGGCTCCACAGGTGGCCGGATGTGAGACTCTGTTTTTCAAGTTGGGTTCCCGAGAGCAGTTGGGAGTGTTGCTGCTGTACCAGCCTCCCTGCTGCTTAGCAACCTCCCTGCCCGAGCTGCTGGAGGCTGTTTCGGGGTTGGCGGTGGAATTCCCCAGACTTATGGTTCTGGGGGATTTCAATCTGCCATCCCTGGGATGTGCCTCGGAGGCAGCTCGGGAGTTCATGGCTACCATGGCAGCCATGGGCCTGGTCCAGATTATTCGGGACCCGACTCGAGACAGTGGTCTCACCCCGGACTTAGTTTTCCTGTCAGAGCAGTGGCAAGGTGATCTGGGGGGAGAGTTGCATATTTCCCCGCTGTCATGGTCAGATCATGCCCTGGTGACCCTGAGATTCTCATATGCTGCCCCACTCCGCAGGGAGGCTGGACCCATTCGACTGGTCCGCCCCCGGCGACTAATGGACCCGATAGGGTTTCAGAGGGAGCTGGGGGTTATATCCGAGGATCTACTGCACGGTCCAGCGGAGGTCCTGGCCGCAATCTGGAATAAGAAAGCTGTCGTGGCCTTGGACAGGATCGCGCCTATGCGGCCTCTCTTGTCCCATCCAACCCGATATTCCCCATGGTTTACGGAGGGATTGAGGGTGCTGAAGAGGGTTAAGAGATGTCTAGAGTGCCGCTGGAGAAAGTCAAAGACCGAATCCGACCGAACACAAGCTAGAGCCGCAGTTAAGGCCTACCTTGTGGTGGTAAGAGTGGTGAAACGTCAATATTTCTCCACTCTTATTGCATCCGCAGAATGCCGCCCGATGGACCTGTTTAGGATTACTCGATCTCTCCTAGGTAAGGTGGGGCCAGTGACCCACCTTCAGGGCCGTGCGGAGGAATTTTCAGAGCATCTGATGGATAAAATCACTCGGATTCGTTCTAAGTTGGCCTCCAAGTGTGATGCATGGTCTGGGGAGATGTCGAAGGAACGTCTGTGCCCGGTTATCTGGGAACAGTTTGATCCTGTTGGACCTGAGGAAGTGGACAGGATCCTCCAGACTGTAAGGGCCACTACCTGTCATCTTGACCCATGCCCCTCCTGGCTGGTGAAAGCAGCCAGTGAGGTGAGATGTGGGTCCATGCAATGGTTACTACATCCTTGGGAAAGGGAGTGTTCCCAGCAGCTTTTAAGGAGGCGCTGGTGCACCCCCTCCTCAAGAAGCCATTGCTGGACCCTACAGTGTTGGACAATTTTCGTCCCGTCTCCCACCTCCCCTTTTTGGGGAAGGTGGTTGAGAAAGTAGTGGCATTGCAGCTCCAGAGGATTCTGGATGATACGGATTATCTAGATCCCTTCCAGTCAGGATTCAGCCCGGGATATGGGGTAGAAACTGCATTGGTCGCACTTACTGATGATCTCTGGCAGGCGCGGGATGGAGGCAGTGCATCCATCCTGGCTCTTCTTGACCTCTCAGCGGCTTTCGATACCATCAACCATGGTATCCTTTTGGGACGGCTTAGGGGGTTGGGGGTGGGCAGCATGGTTTTACGCTGGTTCACCTCCTTCCTCCAGGGCCGATCCCAATCGGTGGTAATAGGAGATGAGAGGTCCGACCCTCGGCCCCTACTTTGTGGGTGCTGCAGGGCTCGGTTTTCTCCCCTCTCCTATTTAATATATACATGAAACCGCTGGGTGAGATCATCCGCCAACATGGGATGAGGTATCATCAATATGCTGATGATACTCAACTATATATCTCCATCCCAGGTGAGTTAAGTGATGCAGTGGCTGCCTTTTCTCAGTGTCTGAAGGCTGTGGGGGCCTGGATGGGGAACAACAGGCTTCAGCTGAACCCTGGTAAGACGAAGTGGCTGTGGATTGATGGTGCCTCAAGATCCAGGGAGTTGTCATCTTTAGATCTGGACGGGGTGGCACTACCCCGTTCAGACACAGTGCGGAACCTGGGTGTCCTTCTGGACTCACGACTCCTGCTTGAAGAGCAGGTGGCAATCGTGGCCAGAAGGGCATTTGTACAACTTCGAGTTGTATGCCAGCTACGCCCTTTCCTGGACCGAGACGCCCTCCGTACAGTCACTCATGCCCTGGTCATCTCCCATATAGACTATTGCAATGCACTCTACATGGGGCTACCCTTGAAGAGTATCCGGAAGATTCAACTGGTCCAGAATGCAGCTGCGCGCGCAGTTATGGGTGCCCCAAGATCGGCACATGTGACACCTCTGCTTCGCGAGCTCATTGGTTACCAGTTTGCTTCCGGGTCCAATTCAAGGTGTTGGTCGTCACCTTTAAAGCCCTACATGGCATGGGACCAGATTACCTAAAGGACCGCCTCACCCCCAGAGCATTGACCCGCCCCACCCGGTTATGCAAAGAGGGCTTGCTACGGACCCCGTCTACAAGAGAATTCCATCTGATGGGGTCCAGGAGGCAGGCCTTCTCGGCAGTGGCACCCGCCCTCTGGAATATTCTGCCCCTGGAGGTGAGGCTAGCCCCCACACTTATGACCTTCCGGAAACAACTGAAGACCTGGCTCTGCCACCTCACTTGGGATGGGAGGAGTAATAGTTCCTCTTGGGGTTGGCTTGCTCCGTAGAGTTCTTTTAAACTTACATCAGAGCCTCTTGGGTCTTATATATTTAATTAATTTATATTGATATATATTATGTATTGCATTTTATAAGTTTTTATATGTTTTAATTGCTGGCTTTGTGTAAACCGCCCAGTCACCTCTGGAAATGGGGGGAGATGGGCGGTGATATAAGTTAGAAATATTTATAAATATAACTAAATAAAACACTATTTCATATTTTAAAAAAACCCTGCAAAACACCATTCTCCATTTGTGAACATTTCATGGAAATGTTCTTCATGAAATGGAATTAAATCTGGTAGAAAAGCAGGAAAAATTTTCAGCAATGGGCTAGTTTCAGACTTTTCTATACTGAGTTTCAAGAACCGGAGGGTGCTTCTTCTATATTTCAGTAGACAGGTCTTCAGTGACCATGATCCCAATAAGGCTTCTGGTCCCATTCAATTGAACATGAACAGGAACTCTTTTCATAGCTTCATCTACAACTGAGGTGGAAGAACAAACTGGAGGATGTAGAGGTAAAAAAAGGGACCATAAATGTAGTTCTGTCTTTGAGAATTCATGTATTGCAGGGAAATGTATGAAGAGGTCCTCAGAAGACTTTGAAAAGAGATCAGACCAATTTGGAAGGAAAGATCAATTAATGGCTACTAGTTCAAAGAATCAGAGGCAGCTTGCTGAAAAGAATAAATGGGAGGGTGGCATGGCCACTTCTCTTGTTCTGATGCTTTCCAACAGGCCCTCCAGATGTTGTTGAACAAACAGTTCACAATAGCTCCAGCCACTGTCCAGAGGCATTCACAGGTAGGGGGAAGGGGAAGCAAATGCTGAAAGTGTATAATGCTGTGGTGCAAGCTCTGCCCCTTTTGTATACATGCCATCTTATGTATAAAAGGGGTGGAGCTTGCACAACAATGCCATGGAACTTGTGCAATGACACAACACTGCAGTCATCATTTTGAGGAAAGCATCAGATCCCATAGACACCTCTACTGTTGTCCCTTCACTCTTTCTTCCATTCAAAATATGACCCTGATAAAAATTTGCCACCGGGCTGGGAACTATGAATTATTTCATCACTAATGAGTTGTAGTTGTATATGTAAAGTTTCAAAGATCAATAATTCACATACTTGGAAATCTGTCATAATCTGTCACCATGAAAATTATCAATCTGGCTAATGATTCAAAGTGCAAGGGAACATGGCTAGCTTTTCATAAAGGGGGTTCAAAAGAGTGCAATGAAATGCAGCCACATGTAAAACTACACACTCATTAGCACTGAGCAATAGATGAGGAGCCAAATTAACATCCATGCATTGTCATTACTTAGGTGAAGGCAGCTGGTTCTTCACTGTAAACAAATGGAGCCAAGTTTTAGATTTACAGTCCCTTCTTTCTGTGAATCTCTAGCATTATTTATTAGATCTGCATTATATGAATTTCTTTATTACCCTGGGAGAAAAGAGTAATCAATTCTTCCAGGATCAGCATATTTCACTTCTCACCATATCGAAGGCATCAAGTCCATTAATGCTCATCTCCTCCTACTCAGAGAAATTCAAAAAGCTAGCTACATCTTGATGTCTTTGAAGTGTAGCAATAAGAAGAAAATCAGTTCCTTCCCTCCTGCAAATAATAATTTCCATCACCAATACATTCTAAGGACTAAGGAAGATGAGATATTAAACCCCCAAGTGCAATTTGCAGCATTAAAAAAAAGTTACAACAAAGCCATAAGGAATGTGATTTTCATCAGGAAAATGGTACAGTAGAAAGGATTCATGATGGAACTGTGCATGTTTTTTTTATAAGTATGTAAACAAAATACAAATGGTAATCCAAGACTTGCATTCTATACAGATTTATGGAATTCTTTAAATCTTAGGATTCTCTCTTAGTTACATAAAATGTTTTTGCACACTTCTTTAAACTAGTTCTTATTGTGAAAACGTTAATGGGCCCTTGAAATAAGTATTTCAGTTTTGTGGAGGCTTAGAGACACTTCATTTATGTATGGGCAAAGTTTATATTACTCGTATTAATCTGTAGCTTGAATCATGTCAACTGGATTTCTATTTTCTCAGTGGAAACGTTTCGCTCCTTACCTGGATGACTGAGAACCTTCATAGACAGACTCGTTGTATTAATCTATAGCAGAGCTTTCCAAACTGTGTGTCGCGACACAAAAGTGTGTCACCACACACAGTCTGGTGTGTCACCACACAACCCGGAAGCGCTGATCATCATCAGCGCTTCCGGGTTTTCCCACGGCGACACACCAACGGCAGCGCACAAAAACCGAAAGCGGCAGCAGTGCTTCCGGGTTTTTGTGCACTGCCGCAACGGCGGCACTTCCAGATTTTCCCGCGGTGACACACCAACGGCGGTTGGTGTGTCGCCGCAGGAAAACTTTGGAAAGCTCTGATCTATAGAGTAAGAGTAGATACTTTGAGCACCACTGTAAAATTGAAAAGACCAATTAGGGTCCATTAAGACCTTGATTGGTGTGTTAAGTGTGTGTGTGTGTGTGTGTGTGTGTGTGTGTGTGTGTTCTGAGTGGATTTTAACATTCACAAATGTGTGAACAAAGAGAGTAGAACTCTCAGACTCCTTAACTCTTTACTATGGAATTAGGTGCCTTGGAAAATTACATTTTCTAGATCTCCTTATACTTTTGATGCTACTGTGACAGCATGCTTGGTAGCTGTGATGAAAAAGTCTTACAGAGAGGTTTCCATGGAGACTGTGTGATGGTGTTCTTCTGCCATAACTCTTCAGCCCAGCTTGGAAAACAGGTTGATTGGAAGAAGTGGCAAACCTTTTCATAAACAGTCCTAAATTTGGAAAGATCAAGGCTCAAATTCTATTGGGAATGAGACTTTCCAAATTGGCTGAGTTCCAGTCTTAAATATAGCAAATATATCACTAAAGTTAAACATATTCATCCTGCACAGTACAGTGCAATCATATGTATGTTTATATGTGAAATAATTGTCTCATAAAAATGCCCACTATGGATGGATCTAGTTGCCCTTGTTGGTTTCACACAATTTCTAATTTTTCTAGTCTTAAACTTAATCCATTCCATTTTCAGCTATAGCAATTTGTCATTTTTGTATTTATGCATATATACATGTGTACAGTCATTGGCGATCACTCGTAGCCGAGTAAGATTGTCTTCCAAAGGTAAAATTTTAACAGTGGATCCGTAAGTGGCTATAAAGGCCAATTCTGGATCCGCACAACCTCCCACAATGAGGGCATAGGTTTCCGGGTGGGAGACGGTCATGATGAGGGTTTGCCTGACGTGCCTTCCTTTTAGCTCTTTTCTCCTTTTCGCCCTGTACTCGTGCTTCTTCAAAGTCCATAGCACCATTAATAAAGGCTGACCTCCAATTGAAACGCTCATGAGTTAGGGCTTCCCAGTTCTCAATGCTGATATTACATTTTTTTAAATTAGCTTTGAGAGTATCTTTGAATCTCTTTTGCTGTCCACCAATATTCCGTTTTCCATTCTTAAGTTGGGAGTAAAGGAGCTGCTTTCGAAGACGATGGTCAGGCATTCGAACAACATGACCGGTCCAGCGAAGTTGATGTTGGATGATCATTGTTTCAATGCTGGTGGTTTTCGCTTCTTCTAATACGCTAACATTAGTCCGCCTATCTTCCCAAGTAATTTGCAGGATTTTTTGGAGGCAGCGTTGATGGAATCTTTCAAGAAGTTGGAGGTGGCGTTTGTAGAGGGTCCATGTTTCACAGGCATACAGAAGGGTTGGTAGTACAATGGCTTTGTAAACAAGCATTTTGGTCTCCCTGTGAATGTCCCGATCCTCAAACACTCTACGCTTCATTCGGGGGAAAGCTACACTCGCAGAGCTCAGGCGATGCTGAATTTCAGCGTCGATGTCGGCTTTTGTAGATAGATGGCTGCCGAGATAAGAAAAGTGATCGACATTTTCTAGTGACACACCTTTAAGCTGGATTGATGGCGCTGCAGAGGGATTGGTTCGAACTTGCTGGTAAAGCACTTTGGTTTTTTTAATGTTAATCGAGAGGCCGAGTTTTTCATATGCTTAGAATGTACATGTGTACATATATATATATATTTCTATCATTCATCCATCCATCTTCTTATACATTTATGCTGAATTATTTTACATTTCTATATTTTGTACTTTTAAAGTTGCTTTTATTTTCTTGTATAGTGCTTCAAGATATCTTTGATATGGGAAGTGGTTTATAAATGGCTTAGCTTAATGAATAAGAACTTAATAAAATTGTTCACCAGAGTGCAGTAGTTTTCTGCAGTGCAAGAAACTAATATCAGAGCTTTTAAGCTCTGGGGGAAAAAAACACAATTTGCTGACTTTGGTTTCCTAAAAGAGACATTTTGCCTTGTTAAATGCAGACTTTAAAGTAGCAATTAATGAATAACCCTCTAATTCCCCCACAACACAGACAAACTGACCCTAAGGTGCAATTTTTAATGAAGAAGTTTCATTGCAATATACTTGCCATTGTAATAAACTAAAACATTGCTTTAAAGTGTAATTGTTGAAAGTACATTTCTTTGTATCTGTTGTTGAAACCTCATCTAGTTAATTAGCTCTTCCCATCCTGTTTCTGCTAATGCAGTTCTTTCAGCCTGCCTTTATTAATATTAATGCAATTCAGAATGTAAACTGCTTAAAAATTCCCTTTCTTTCCAGCAGTAGAGGTCAGAAATATTTGCAAGAAAATAAGTAATTTATTTATTGGCTGGTTTTGTTTGTTTATAAGATAATTCACCGGTTATACAAACAAAAGGATGGGAGAGCAAACCAGTCCATGGTAAGGCTCTGTAATTTCAGCGGGAGGGCAATATGAGCATCTTCCATCAACAATGGGAACTAAAACCTATTGAGAAGTTGCATCCCTGTTAGGCCACTATGTGGACCAAAACAAGAAATCAGCTCCACATTATGGCTAAAACTACTTTTATTAACATTGGCTATAGAAACAGAATCTTGCAAGTTTGGTTGTGCTTTACTCCTGCCCCATCCCCAGTTATACTCATGTGAATGAGCAAAGTATCTGCCTGAGTCTTTTGTGCATGCATTCTTCTTGTTTTTGACTCAAGCCATGTTTGTCTCCTTGCCAGTTTGGTAATGGATCTGGCCTATCTCTGGCAGATCATCTTCCTTACTCTCTACAATCTGCTGATATAATGGTATGTGGGGATGACCTTGGGAGACAGGAAGAAGAGTGCAGGGTAGGCAGTGGAAGGAAGAGGAAGCTGAGCCTGCAGAAGGAATGGGGGAATGGCAAGCATCTCAGAAGGGACCCTCCTAGTTTCTTGGCCTGTAAAGGCGAGGGGAGGGGGAGAAGTACTTTTAGACTTGCAAGATTCTGTTAATGTAACCTTACAAGAAATATAGAGCTAGTACTTCTGGGTGTGCTTCTTATCTGGACTACCTCACAAGGCTGACATCTACATCCTATGGAGATTATCAGAGTGGGAGACCAAACTTGCCCATTACATCAACCATAATAGGAGGAGATAAGTGGAGATAACTACTGACATCCTACTTCAATTTAATTCCACCCAAAATCATTGCTTTTTAGCACTACATGATATAACATTAAGGTAATGTCATATCCTAAGTTCATCTGATATTGAAGCAATGAGGAAGGAAAAATGGTTAGTTCTATCAGTTCATGCAATTTTAGTAAAGATGTGTAGTATTGGCATATGACACCCAGGGGAAAGGCCAATGCAGCTATGGAAAAATCCAGCACATATGGTACATTGTTCATGTGTGCATCCTCTGCTATGTGTGGGATTCATCCACTGCAATTGTAAAGAAATAGTAGAAGTGGGTTGCCAAATATTAAAACTTTTGCACAGGGCTGGATCAACTTGGTTGAAATAGTTGACTGGTAACATAAGCAAAGTTCTTCTAGACATCAAGCAAGCAGGCCATTAGCGCTATTGTCAATTACAACTACACCTAAGTTAGTAGCTGGTTCAAATTATTATGTGCCAATATAACAGACAAAGCCACCATGGGCCTATAAAAGGTGCTATTTGGAGGTGGAGTGAGAAAAGACTCATGGAGGTAAATATTATATATAATTTTCAGGTGTTCAGCATAGAATGTATGATTGGAGAGTTTGCAGCATCATTATGTTACCTGCAATAAATATGCCCTTGCTGATAGTTTCTGAATTGCAGTGAACAGCACCATCATGGGGCTTATCAAAACACTTGGAAGGAAATAAGTTGTCATCTATAATCAACAAAACCAGGTTATTCAATAATAGGAAATGTCAACTGCCAAAGGAATAGTAAGTGCTTTGTAGTTTGCAGGTATGACTTGCTTTGCCTTCTGTAGTGGTGCCCCTCCTCCTCAGCTGTACTTCAGCTGAATTACCACATGCTTCTCCTGAGCTATCCTTCACTAATTTCTCCTGACACTACTGAATCCTTCTCCTCAACTTCAGTGCCCTCCTTCTGACTTGTGCTTTCATCACTGGAGTAATGCAACTGACAAGTGTGCATATGAAAGCTGACACAACTCATTGATATATATTGTGCTCTCAGAGAGCAATTTGCCCAAAGATCATAGCCTACTTAGCTATTTGTCTTACACCTACCTGGACAGACATAACTGCATAGCTCATCCATCAACATTCAGAGTGAAAGCTTGGTGGGAATTTGGAAATGCACAATGAGAAAACGAGCACTGTATAATCAAGATAAGATAAAAGGTGACATGCATGTCTTGGGAATGAAGGCTCATGGCTAGCTTTATACTGTTGAGTCCCACAAGACTTTTAAAAAATTGTTTATGAGGCAATGGGAGCTTTAAACTTTCAACAGTAGAGCTGAGACATTGTGATAGTCCTTCAAACATTAACTAAGATTAACCACCCAGGGTCCCCTATTCAGGGAGATGGGCAGGGATAAATTAATTAATTAATTAATTAATTAATTAATTAATTAAGTAAGTAAGTAAGTAAGTAAGTAAGTAAGATAGGTAGAGGTAAAATTTATAAGTCCCTCAATTCCTGATTATGGGGAAGGGCTACATGATGTCTGCTGTAAAAGTGGTTGACCTGGCTTTTGTGGAAGATAAGGGACCAGCAAAGCAATCTTGATAGACAACTCTCCCACATGACTCCTGTTCTAAGCAAGCAATGGAGGTTATGGCCTTACTGCGGTTCATCCTTCTTAGCATCCTTGTCCATGTGTATCAGTTTGCTACAGACACAGGTTTTGTTAACTGCCAGTTCATACGTTTAAGGAAGTATTTTACTCGTAATCACAACTGGCCTTTTGCAATGTGTGGGTAGCCCTTCCCATAGCATTGTGGCTTAACATTGCTTTGTTATATACAGTATGTTACCAATCGAAGAGTTCACCCAATGTGAAACAGTGCAATTTTTGTTGCAAACAGCAAGGTAGGACCAGAATGTGGAATTTGGCCTGGAGTTGTGTTTCACAGAACCTGCAGAGAATCTGCAGAACTATTTGGACCATATTAATGCAGAAGAGTATTATCAAGCTTCACACAAGAGTCATTATGAACTCCAACAAAACTTTATTCAGAATGATTTTTTTAAAGAACCCTAAAAATAAGGGGAAAAAGACAGAGGAATTAACACATTCCAGTGGTCTTCGTTATAAATGTCATACAACCACATTAGATGAGTTTGAGACTCACCAACTCCGTCAAAATATTGGCAACTTTACATGATCTTATGTTCCCAAATTTTTTCTTCTTCTTCTTCATTTTGGAAATAATGGTTGATCAACATTCTATCTGTCGACATCAGATCTTTGGCTTCATTTCAAAAGACTTTTGGAGCAATCAGCTCAGTTCTCTAGGAAACCTTCTTCTGCCAATTTCATATGTATGGAAGGGAAGAGACTGAAAAAGATGGTGAGAGAAAGTTCCAAAGTGGCAGCAGAAGGATTAAGGAAAGCAGGTGTTCTCGTCCACGTTTAGTTCAAATGCATAATTCATGGTTTGGCCGGCTGTACATAAGTGTTTATTCCCAAGACATGTGGTGCTTGTCAGGAAAAAAAATCCCTCACACTGGATTGGGAAGATACACAACATGAAACTGAGTGGTTTAATCTCTGAAGAACCCATATACAACCCCGAAGTATATGACACTTGCCCCAGTCTGCCATGGCCCAGAACAACGTGTCACATATTGCACAGAAATGTGTGATAGAAACTCCGGTTCTGTATGGACTCATATTTCAATAATCTCTTGTGGTGCTCATGTTATGAAAATATAATCTGGCACATCAGCATGGAACAAATATTATTTCCCTTCCGTTGGATAATTATCTTGTTTTCCACAGCCATATCACCCTATGGGGGCATGACTTGTCATTTGAAACAGCAAGGATCAAGGTTGGGGGAAGGGCTGTTGAACAAAGCTTTTCCATAGCATATCACTCATTTAAGGTTAAGGCAGTGGTCTGAAGCCAAGAGGGGAGAGAAAGCTCACTGTTGCTATTTTTAATAAGCACGGAGTACTGCCATAAATCTCAAGAGGTTTTATGGGATTTTATTTGCTACATTATTTTGTGCAATGATAGCTTGATGAACACTGTTATAATTTCTCTTTTATGACTTTGGCCCTATGTCATTTAAGAGTGTTTGAATAATTCACCAAAAATACAGAGGGCAATAATATTTTAAGATGGTTATATATTCAGCGGTTCCATTCCTTCAATGTGTACATCATGTTGCTGCTGCGGTTATTATTATTTCTTTTCCTATGACCCTCATGGAGATTGCTAAGGGATACTTAAGGAATTTGATGGCAGCAAAATGGACCTTTTGCAATTTGTTGGAAACAGATTAGCAAATTCCCTGGGATTGACAATATAGCACTTCCAAGGATTTTTCAGGAATAAAATTAGATTGCTCCCAGCTTCTATTTCCCCTGCCCAAATTCTCATAAATCTCTTTCGCTAGTCTTTTATATCTCCTCCATGTCTACAAATAGTGGGGGGGGAAAAGTTCGAGTTATCACAGAAATTTCTGCTGATCATGTAGGTTTCATCCCAGATTTCAGATTTAGCTTTGCATGGCTGAACAAGGTTTTCATCACTGGAATTGTGGAATTTTAACTTTGTGAGATGGAATAATAGTGTGAGCATAGAATATGAGCCATCTAAGGCCCTTCATAGCATTTTTGGTATCAGCCAAGGTTGGCCAAGTGCTGCCATTTCTTGTGACAACTTTTCCTCTTTATATTATTTTTTTTAAAAGGTAAAGGTTCCCCCCGCACATTTGTGCAGTTGTGTCCGACTCTAGGGGCTGGTGCTCATCTCCGTTTCTTAGCCAAAGAGCCAGTGTTGTCCAAAGACGCTTCCGCGGTCATGTGGCTGGCATGACACACACACACTTGCTTTCGAATTGCTAGGCTGGCAAGAGCTGGGGTGAGTGTGGGAGCTCACTCCGTCACGTGGGGCTAGGGATTCGAACCTCTGAACTTGCAACCTTCTGATTGACAAGCCTGGTGTCTTACCCACTGAGCCACCACGCCCCCCCTTTTTTTTACATACATACAAAGGTACCTTCTGAGGTACATAAGGATTTTGAATATGGATAAAGGTACCAATCTGATATTATAAAGATATCCTTGCAGAAATGTATTCATTATTAAGCTATCTTGTTTGGAAAGATTATGTTCTAGGGACAATGGTTTCTCGTCCTTCGGGAGTTACAGTAGATACACTGCCCAGAATTGTTTGGAGTTGGTGATGCCTAAATTAAATTAAAATAATTAAAGTAATTAAAATTAAAATAATAATTAAAATTAAAATTAAAATTTCTCATATTCTCAAACTTTTTAGTAATGTACTGTAACTTATTTATAAGGTGTTCTCATAAGAATAGAAAATACTGTGATTCAAGAGGAAAAGTAATACCTGAAGCATTAATTTCTTTAGGAAAAAGGGGGAAAAAGAAAGCTCTATTCTGTTTTACCAAATGTTACTATATTATTATTATTATTATTATTATTATTATTATTATTATTATTGGAAAGGAACTGAGCTTCTCTCTAGAAAATGCTATGTTACACAATCTTCCTTCAGCACTGTAAATATGGCTTGGGTCACAGGCTTCCAATTAAATATGACAAAATACAAAGTATCAACAAGATTTAACGGAATCAAGATGTGATTTAAAAAAAAAGGATATGCTGGAGAAAACAAAGGGGAAAACAAATAGCATAACCTTTTAAAGAGCTAATTACTGAACTTTAAAAGGCTAGCTAGCAGAACTAAATGATGAGAGTTTGACTGTCCGATTTTAGAGTTTGGGGGTAAAATATGAGTTTCTGATGCTTAAATTAATGGGACAATTGCAACATAAACCTATGGCTTATATCTTTAGACATGCCCATTATGTAATGCAAGAACCAGAAGACAGAGAGTCACTTAAATTTGGCTATGCTGATTTGTAGAGATGGATGCAAAAGTAGAAACAATTTAAACAGAAATAGAATACGACTCTGTTTGCACAACAATTCATAGAACAATTCATAGGGGCCTCTTTCATATGTAATCCTAAACTAGAATGAACAACCTATTCAATGACCGCTGGCTGCTTCTTCCTTCCCACATCCCAGGAGCTCCTTCACTGTTGTTTAAAATCAGTATTACAGTTTCCTGCTGTTTTCACTCAGGAAACATGGAAAAACTATAGTGCAAAGACTAAAAGAAAGTTTTAAAGGAAATTTAAAAAATGGCTCAAAAACTAGGGGGAAAATATCCAAGTCCCAATCATACACATGACACTTTCCCCCACCGCACACAGATACACACTTGATATTCTTCCTTTCTTACCTGCCACTTATTAATTTACTTATCCCACACAGTCCCACTGAAATCTGCCCATGGCAGCTAACTGAAAAATCAAACATCATGGATAAAGTCATAACAAATGCTAAGAAACATTAGAAACTTCATGCTAATCTAAATCATCTACAAACAGCAAGAGTTGACAAGCAATAAAATTCACAGTTACGATCATAAAGGCCTGAGTGGCAATCTTAAAATCACATATCCCTGAGGGGGCAAGGCTTGCATATAAAAACTATGTTTTTACTTTCTTCTTAAAGCAAGCCAGGGAGGGGGGGCATAACTTCTAAGGGGTCCACAGACCTCCTGCTGCTATTGAGAAAGACCTTACCTTAATTGATTCTCAGCATGCTTCCCTCCAGGTCGGTACCTTTAGACTAATTCTTCATCAAATATTCAAAGAACAGTGTCTATGGCGATACATTTTGCATCCAGTGTAGATTCTAAACTAAATGAAGATGGAGATCTGACAGAAACAGGACATGTAGAACTCCAGATTGCATTTTCTTAACTCCATGACATGTATTTTATTTTGTAGTCTGTAACCCCAATTATAATCATGCTAGGAACAATCTTCTTGAAAAGCTTTCTGTGAAAGCTCTGTTGAAATGAATGCGTGATCCTGAACCAATTCAGTCCAAAGGAACCTTCTGAGGTCTCACTGGGACCTTGCTAAAATCTTGGGCAATTTGGTCATCTTCTGAAGTGATGGCCAAATTTTAAAAAAATGGCCCCCACACCTGATTTAAAAAATGCTGATTTCTTGTGTAGGGAGCTGCTGGGAGGAGGTGTGAAGAAATTCCCATTAGAAGGATGGAAAGCTACATGCATAGTGAAAATGAAATAGATCAGCCCATTACGAAAAGGTTTGGAACAAACTATCTTGTGTTTCCTTCTACACAATGCACCATTAAAAATGTTTTGTTTATAAAACTGCATCAAAATCCAAGGAAATATAAACAGACAGATATGACTAATAAGCAACACGCCGTTGAAATGAACTAGTTATTTTTTTTCCCTTGGAGACATAATACTTGCAATTTTAAACCCTGCATGAAATAGCTGCACTTTAATTTGGCTGGTTGATACCAGATGCCTCTTTGCTTCTGGCAACTCTAGCACACACTGTATCCTGACCTTAAGGGGCTGATACACATCTCTTTTAATTAACTGAATGATTAAAAACATTGTTGTTGTGATTAAAAGCCTTACCTCTCAGGCAACATGCACAAACTAGGAGAAATTAGTATTACGAAGACCGTGAGATATATGCAGATACTACATGAGCATATTTAAGACAGGATCTGATTCCAAACACCTCCTTCCTTAGTGAAAAGCTATACAAACTGTGCTTCTGCTATCTGAAAGGAAACTTCAGTGTTTCTCTGTCTGACTCTGAAATGAAGAAATCCATTCATGCAAGAAGTGGGTAAATTGGTTACATTTTCTATAATGCCAAGCATAAGTTAATTTCATCCCATTTAAGTAACCTTAATGTTTCTTAAAGCACTGCATGAAGTTGCATATGTATTTTCATAGCAATTTTTATTTTGCACATTATGGTACATGGCAGTGTCTACCACTTTCATAGACATTTTCTAGTTACATGCAGCTCTCCACTAATTTCCCGTCTTATATAATTATTTGTATGCAGACTTTTCAAATAAATTCATTTGGGTGGCTGGTTTTCCTTAATGCATTCTTAACACATGTCTTGAATAGAGAGCTGCATTTCAAAATCTGAAAGCCCATTTCTTCCATCGAAGTGATGCAGCCACTTTGCGTTTAAATATACAAGGGCCAAATTGTTTCATGAAGCTGTTTCCAAGGGATGCTATTCACGAACCTTTGTCAAAGTCATGTACCCCTTCCAAAGATTTATTTATTTATTTATTAATCAAACTTCTATCACCGCCCATCTCCCTTCACCAGAGGGACTCTGGGCGGTTTACAACAAAATAATAGAAACAAAAAACATAAAATATACATAGAATATAAAATACAAATTATAAACAAGATTAAAATCCAAGAGGCAAGAGTGGTAAAACGATCTAACTTAATCCAATGTAGGAGAGGAGCTCTCTAAGGTATGAGCCATCCCCAAGAGTGACTATTCCTTCCTTGGTCCCAAGCAAGGCGGCAGAGCCAGGTTTTCAGGTTCTCCTGGAAGGTCAGGAGCGAAGGGGCTAATCTCACCTCCGGGGGCAAGTTGTTCCACAGGGCGGGAGCTACTGCAGAGAAGGCACGCCTCCTGGACCCCGCCAGATGGAACTCTCTTATAGATGGGGTCCGTAGCATGCCCTCTCTGCATGATCGGGTGGGACGGGTGGATATATTGGGGACGAGGCGGTCCCAACTTTGATGTGCATAACCCTAGTTCAACTTTAAAGGTAAGCCACCAAATTTTGGCTCTTTTTATTATGTCTTTTCTACTAATGACATCAAACAAAAGATTTAGAGTCAGGAGTAGATTTTTTCTCTATTTTTTTTTAACCGAAACATTTCAAGAACCAACTAGGGAGTCTGTAACATTCACAGGCAGCTCAAGGCAATTGAGCCATAATACAAGATCACTGGCATTCTTAATCAACCAATGAGAATAATAACCCAATACACTATACCATTCCTTAGTAAAAAAAAATCAGTTTAATTATCTAAACCAGTGTTTCTCAACCTTAGCAACTTTAAGAAATGTGGACTTCAAGTCCCAGAATTCCCCAGCCAGCCATGGAATTCTGGGAGTTGAAGTCCACATATCTTAAAGTTGCTAAGTTTGAGAAACACTGACCTAGACTTTTCTTTTTATTCATTCTTTACAAACCAACAGAATCTTGGAAAGAAATTGTGTAAAGGGGCTTGGAATTCTTTCTGTCCTCATCAGGATAAGTTTTTTAAAAAAACTGAACAGAACACAGCCAAATTTGGTGTGGCAGGAGAATCCAGTGAAAGAAGGATCACATTAAACAATGGGCTGGCTATTTTGTTGTTTATTCGTTCAGTCGCTTCCGACTCTTCATGACTTCATGGACCAGCCCACTCCAGAGCTTCCTGTCGGCCACCCATGCCAGAGCTTCCTGTTGGCCACCCACGCCAGAGCTTCCTGTCGGCCATCGCCATCCCCAGCTCCTCTAAGGTCGAGTCCGTCACCTCCAGAATATCATCCATCCATCTTGCCCTTGGGTGGCCCCTCTTCCTTTTGCCTTCCACTTTCCCTAGCATCAGCATCTTCTCTAGGGTATCCTGTCTTCTCATTATGTGGCCAAAGTACTCCAGTTTTGCCTTTAATATAATTCCCTCAAGTGAGCTGGCTATGCAGAATAATAAAAAAAAAATCAAGAACATTCCACCAGCTCATCCACACAAGAGAGCTTTGAAAGGTTTCTGATTTTTTCATTCCAGGCCCCACTCTGTCTTCTGTCCTGAATATGTTATCTACAGCAGAGCTATTTTAAAGGGATTGGAAAGAATTCAAGAAGGCATTCCATGCTTGCTTTCTCTAACTTGTTAATATGTACAATGAGGATTTAAAAGTACCTGTTAAATACAGGTTGATCATCCATCTTTCAGGAATTCTGTGGCTATGTTCTGCATTAATTTTTAATTTAATTTTTTGATGATTGTATATTTGTATGGTTTTATATTTATTTTAACTGTTGTATTTTGTAAACCACCCAGAGTCCCCTTCGGGGGAGATGGGGCAGTAATAGAAACTGAAAAATAAATAAATAAAAATAGATTAATATACTGCATTGATGAGGGAAGTAGAAGAGAGGATCTCAAAGATCTTTTCAGCTTCATGTTCTGTGATTCTGCATAGTTAAGAGTAATATAAAGAAGGAAATAGGGAGGAGAAAGTTAGTGGCTGATGGTCTATGCCACAGCTTTCCAAACTTTTCATGTTGGTGACATACTTTTTAGACATGCATCATTTCGTGACACACTCTTACAGCAGGGCATCATTTCGTGACACACTCTTACAGCAGGGCACAAGGCAGGCACTAGGACCTGTGTGGAAACCTGGCAGGGCAGGTTTGGAGGCAGCAGCAGCCATGACATACCCAGACACTGCAGCCGACACACTAACGTGTCCCAACACACAGTTTGGAAAGCTCTGATCTATGCATTGAACTGGTATCCGTGGAGGATTAGATTTATATATGCTTTTGGAGTAAATCAGGAATTTTAAAGGGAAAATGCATAATAAAGGAATAATGGCTGAATTAGTGATCAGTGAGTGAGTCTACGAAATTATGCATTCTTACTATGAGTAGTTCCTCTTGAAATAGCTGGTGTTTACTTCTAGGCAAATGCAATAGAATTGCACAACATTCCTAGGTTGAATTAATCTCTTTTCTGTCTTGACAGTGCCCTTTGTATTCAGTTGTTTAAAGTTAAACTTTTGGGAGTTAAAGTATATAGCAGAGGTAATGAAAATAGATTTCTCTGCATACCTCAAGGGTCAAAAAGGTAAAGCAGATATACAGTAATTAGAAGTTCTGATGCCCAGTGTGTGAGTGCAGTGGGGGAAGCAACAGAAGTTGTGCTAATCATATTCCGCATGCTCTTTTATTGGGTAAGACGTTAGTCCAATATTTATACAAATGGGTATATCAAGTTCAGGAACATTCATGTAAAACTTCAGTTATGCAATACATCAGTCATATTGTATGATGTACTTTGTTTACCATAAACATTTTTTTTAATGACTACATAATTTCTAATTCAGCCTAGAGAAGCATTATATTGCTAGATGCTAATTCCTATATATAATAATGTCATCTGGACCTTGTGAATTAGTTATCCTTTATTTATTTGTTTATTAAATTTTTATGCCTCCCGACTCCGAATGACTCTGGGTGGCTCACCTATTCTGCACTTCTCAAAATGAACTTGGATCCTTGCTTATGTGTAGAAGGATGTACATTTAAATACTTTTTTAAAAAACAAAATAGGCACAAGGTCATCTAGTGAGCTTCCCTGGCTGAAGACAAACTTAAACTGGGTCCCCAAAGTCCTATGCAACATCCTACACCACAGTGATTCTTAAAGAATGAAAAGTTAAAGAGTACAAAATAATGATAGGGTTAGAACAGAATCGCGGAAGGAATGTTTTCTACTTGAACCATAAGGTCATCTTCAGAGGATTTCAGGTAGTGTCCGATGTTGAGGATTGCAAGTGATTCCCATGGGATCTGAAATATATAATGTATCTAGTGAGGCATGCTTGTCATGTACAATCTTTCTTTCTTTCTTTCTTTCTTTCTTTCTTTCTTTCTTTCTTTCTTTCTTTCATTCATTCATTCATTCATTCATTCATTCATTCATTCATTCATTTTTATTCTTCCAGGAGTTTTAATATGCTAATATTTTAATATATATAAAAATAATCCTACATATTAATGCAACCTTTTTAATTAACATGCTACTTGCTTGTGCATTATTCTTTGTTGTTGTTCAGTCGTTTAGTCGTGTCCGAGTCTTCGTGACCTCATGGACCATAGCACACCAGGCCTTCCTGTCCTCCACTGTCTCCCGGAGTTTACTCAAATTCATGTTCATTACATCGGTGATCTTTATAGGCATGTAATTTTGGTGCTGGTTTTAGTTTTAATGTTCAACTGAAATTTTAGCTTGTGGTTTTACAGTGCCATCAGCATTCTGTTTTCCTGGGGGAAGAGTAACATATATTTTTTAAAATAATACATTTTAAAAATATATAGGTCTCTATCTCTTGCCAGGTAAATCCATAGGGGTCCCTTTCAAATTAGATGGCATGCAGAAATGTCTGTAACCTAACAGCTTTATGTCTAATAAGGAAAATCAGGGAAGACCCTGGGCTACATTCCTGTGAAAACACAACTCTGCTCCCCTTCTTGAGTTTCAGTAGCTAAAGTAGTCAAAGAGACTTCTTTCTTTGACTCTGTCTGAGAAGAGAAGACAAGGCCCTGTCCAGGTTACATGGAGTGAGAATTGTTCAGGACTAAGGAAAGAACCAAATGCTGAATTTTGCGATCAGGAAATACTGTAATCGATTAGCCCGCATTAGAGTTTTGATTTTATTTTGGATGCTAAGTAATCTTTCCTGGTTTTTCTTCACAACTATACTTCCAGATGACTCACTTTTCTTTTTGGATGAACTTTTCTTGTTCCTTTGATTATACACACTCTTTGAGTTTAGCCCTATTTCTCTAAGCCTAACACCCAGCTGTGATTCACCTTGCTCTGGTATGTTTTCTAATGAGCTAAACACTATTTTAAATAGACATTTTTGGTGCTCTGCTTGGGTTTTGCAGTTTATAATCTGGTTACATGTCTTGGATGACCAAAGTCTTTGCAAAACAGGCTACTAGTTACTGGACTTAAACTGCTGCTGTCTTTTCTTTTCTTCTTTTGAACAGAAAAGGGAAGGCATTTCCCTTCTTTTGGCCCTGCAACTAAAGCCCTAGTTGAAGGGGTGGGGGGGAAGCCAGGGGAAGCAGTGATGCTACTGAAAGCAATCTTTGCTCCATTCACCTTGAGCTGACTTGGCTGGGTGGGCCAGTCTGCTGATAATGGGGTTAAATCACTAACATACTGTACTTAGTAAACTCCAGAGGCAGGAGAACAGGTGAGCTACAAGTAAATGTGCTTGAGTTGCTAGGCTCTTGGCTTGAATTGGATCAACGAGGAAAACAGAAATGAACATATTATCATGATGTTGTAAACACAAAGGCTGGAGCAGGGATAATTCCTAGGCTCTCTGGTATGCTTTTTAATGTAGTATATTCCTGCTGCAACATTTAATCAAAAACCAGACCGTTCAATGGCTTTTACCACTGCAGCAAAACAACATCCCATAAACTGTGGGCAACTACAATGTTCACAGTCCCAGCAAGACAAATGAATTAATGCTGAGAGTTAGTGGTGTAGATAAAACAACACATCCCTAGAAAAGGGCAGCACAAGAGTGAAAACCTAATTGAGGAACTGATTAGATGCTAACCTGTATGTTGGATGACTCCACCCTGCCATACTACTGTGTCCCCTTCAGGCTTTGGAGCAAATAAATAAATAACTATGGCCTTGGCTGTAGAAAAGTTTGCCCAGACTTGACCTAAAGCCAGAAAATTAGAATTAACTTACTCTAGTCCATCTCACTCAATACTACTATGATCTGACTTCTTTATGATTAGCCATCTATAGCACCTCTTTTAAATTTGGGGCCTCTGAGTTCAGGAATTTGGGGCCTCTGAGTTCCAGGACTCTACTGAACTCTTGGCACCTTTGCAATGCTTCCACCCAGGCTGGGGCTCTAAGGGAATTAACTCTTCCCTGGAAAAAAATATATCTAATAAAAGAAGCCCTCTGTTGCTTGTGAAAGAACTAAATGATGATGATGATATTATTATTATTATTATTATTATTATTATTATTATTATTATTGATCTGTTTGCAGAAATCAAATGGTTAAGATGGAAAATCCCTGTTAAAATCTCCTTCTTTATATTCTTTTATTGGAGTAGGAATAACAATAAGCGTCCTCATCAGAAATCAATCTGGCTAATCCATCTCTTACATCCATAACAGTGGCATGTGCAATAAAAACTTGGAAATAGTCCCCATCACCGTGCATGCATCTTTGTGCATGCACTCACTCATTCATGCTCCAAATATGCCTACTTCCCTCAAGATGCCTTTGGAACTCACCCCTCATTGGAGGTTTGCAGTCTTAAAGTAGCAGTGCATGTTAAGCAGGCTGACCACCTTTCCCAACTGGTCATGCCAAACTTCTCTGCCTGGTCTTTTGTCTCAATGTTTCCTGCTTGAACCACATCTCTACATCACTTGAACTCTGTTTTTCCTCTCCCATTTCTGAAGCTTGTCTTGGCTCTTCTAAGCTTCCTCCTTTGCTTCCTCAATGATGCATCACCAACTGCTTTCCTCCACCGATCATTCTTGGACAACCTAGTTCCTGCTTCTAGGTTGTTCCTCCTCCACTGCCCAGGAGAGGGAGAAAGTGCACATTCTACTCCTGGTTGTTGCAGACAGAAGATCCTTTATTTCCCTCACCCTAAACTTTTTCTAAGCTCTTGTTTTCTCTTCCTTTTTTTCTGCTTCCTTGTCTCTTCTCCTATTTTCCTTCCTAGCCAAATATCTGCCATGCATGTATGTTATCCTCAGCTTATCTCCTTCTCTTCCTCCCTTTATCCCCCTTCCACATTTTCCACTTCAATTTTGTTTCTGCTCTTTTGTGCCAATCCTGAAGACTTTCTAACTTTGTTTCACTTTTTTCCCTCCTGATCTCTTTCCATGAATTCCATTGGCATTAAATTTTAATTATATCCATTATTCCCAAATTTTAATTACAGCCAGGGAGTTGCGTACACTTCATGTGGCATACTGCATCTTCCCTTCAGCCCCTCATTGGCTGCTCATTGATCTTTTCATTCCCACCTTGAGCTTGTCCAATTATGGCATGATCGTTCATAGGGGTTTTTGGTGCATTTCTGCTTCTGCCTAAAAATAAATGTAGGAATTCCAGCTGAGTTTCAATGAGGAAATTTATATTTGATTGAGCTCCCTCCTTTTTTTTTCTTTTAATAAAATCCCATTCTGCATCTGTTCTATTTTTTTCTTAAAATAGATTAAATCATGATACTATGAGTGAAACCTAATAAAAAAAAGCTTTGGGAATGAGAATTATAAGTACTGATTCTTCCATCATTGCTAGCTGTCAGTCTGAGAAGCCTGCAGAGTTCGAATTATTAATATTGATAGGATAGGCAGTTTAGTTTGTCAACTTTGAGGAATTCCATCTGTAATAAGGTGTGCCAGGGTTGAACCAGCCCCTCCCTATGAGGTACTTCAGTCCTGAAGTGAACAGCAACTGGAGGTGAACAGCAGCTGGAAAATTAGGTCTCTTTGCTGCCACCACCCCTTCATTACAATCCAGTTTCTCACTCCCCACCAGATTTCTTGAGAAATCCTCACCCCACTCTGGGTGTGGCTAAACTACAGGAAGGGAAACCAAAGAAAACTGTTGGGATACAACAACAGTTCCTTGCCTTTGTTGTTGTTGTTCAGTCATTTAGTTGTGTCCGACTCTTCGTGACCTCATGGACCATAGCACGGCAGGCCTTCCTGTCCTCCACTGTCACCCGGAGTTTACTCAAATTCATGTTCATTACATCGGTGATGCTATCTAACCATCTCATCCTCTGCCGTCCCCTTCTCCTTTTGCCTTCAGTCTTTCCCAGCATCAGGGTCTTTTCCAGTGAGTCCGCTCTTCGCATTAGGTGGCCAAAGTATTTGAGCTTCAGCTTCAGTATCTGTCCTTCCAATGAGCAATCAGGGTTGATTTCCTTCAGGATTGACTGATTTGACCTCCTTGCAGTCCAAGGGACTCTCAAGAGTCTTCTCCAGCACCACAGCTCGAAAGCATCAATTTTTCGGCGCTCAGCCTTCCTTATGGTCCAACTCTCACAGCCATACATTACTACTGGGAAAACCATAGCTTTACCTCCTTGCCTTTACCTAAGACTAAAGTGCAGATTTGAATGTATGTACTGTATGCAGGTATGCTTATGCATCTTCTCCTTCAGATACTTCAAAAGGGTTATTCCACCCCTCATAATCTTTTCTCAAGGCTAAATTATCCATCCAAACAGTCTCTCCTTGTATGTTTCTAGTCCCTTACTCATTCTTGTTGTTCTTTGATCCTGATAATTCTTAATATCTAATTTCCAGAACTGGAAACCGTACTCATGTTTAGAACTAAGTAGTGTGGAATAGAGTAGGACTGTTACTATCTCCATTGGGGGAACTTTGCTTCTATTGATACATTCTAAACTTCTTTGCCTTTTTAGCAGCCATGTCACACCTCTGATTCAATTTCTGTTTGTACACTTAGTTATTTCTCTTTTTATCCTGACTTTCTTATAAGCCACCCTCCTTCTGTTACAGTCATGACAATCAGCAAGGAAACCAGGAAGAGAAAGAAGGGAAGATGGCCATCAAAAAGACCCGCTTCCCCCAAGAGATGATGGGAACTGAGTCTTCTGCTGTTAATTCTTGTATTTCTGTGAGTTTGGAGAACAGGCAGCAAAAAAGCCATTCCCTTTCTTTCCTTATCCCTTCACCCTCTTTTCGTACTACCTGTGGGTGGCAGGAGAAGGAGGTAAGAGAAGGGAGAAAGTAGGTCTTTTTTTCTGCCAGTTCACTAAGCACCAAAAAGACATCCTTTCCACCATAGAAGGTCAGCCTTACTTCAGGGGACTAAGGGCCAAAGCCTTGATACTGGGCAGCTGTACTGCAGGAGAAAACAGCAACTCTTTGGTGAATCTGTGCTGACACTGCAAGGGAAGAGTTCTTAACACACAACCATTGACCTTCCCGAAGACCACTGAACACCTGTATGAAACATTCCCCAAAATAACTGGCAGTTCTGGGAGCTTTACCCCAGGAGTAGAGGAGTTTCCATCCATGGCAAGGGAAGCTGTGGGAAGAGAAGGATGGAATGGGCCTTTTCTCTCCCTCTACATCTCTTGCCATGGGTGCCAGGACAAGTAGGTAAAGAAAGTGGGAGAGAAGTAGCATGGAATGGGTCCTTTGATTACTCCATGGGATCGTAGAACTGAAGGAAGACCTGGGAATCTTCTCCTGCCAGGTACTGACACCAAAGGAGCTGTTCACCACTTTCCTCTTTCCGCCCTCCATTTCTGTTGTGGACAGGATGTCTACTCTTCTTCACTGATGAGGCAGAATAGGGACTGGAGCTGTGCTCAGCACATATTTTAGCCAGCATAGTTTTCTGGGGTAGCAGCATTTTAGTGGTACCATGCAGAAAATCCCTATGGGAATCCTGCCTTAGTGGCTTATTTTTTACAGCTGCATAATTGCAAAAAAAGGGGCGTGGTGGCTCAGCAGGTAAGACACCAGGCTTGTTGATTGGAAGATCGCAAGTTCGGAGGTTCGAATCCCTAGTCCCGCGTGATGGAGTGAGCTCCCGCACTCGCCCCAGTTCTTGCCAACCTAGCAATTCGAAAGCATGCAAATGCAAGTAGATAAATGGGTACCACCTTGGTGGGTAGGTAACAGCATTCTGCGTGCGTCATGCTGGCCACATGACCGTAGAAGTGTCTTTGGACAACTCTGGCTCTTCGGCTAAGAAACGGAGATGAGCACCGGCCCCTAGAGTCAGACACGACTGCACAAATGTGCGGGGGGAGCCTTTACCTTTACTTTAATTGCAATATGAAAATATTATTTTAGGTACTGGAAGCAGAAACTGCGGCCCTAGATCTTTTTAACTTCAAGTTTATATCTTTGTTAATTAATATAAGCGAACATAATTATTTCCATAATTTCATCTGAGGGAAAACTCTTCTTTTGAGATCAAAGAAATCTTCTTTACATTAACAGTTTAACAGTGAGGAAAAAAGAAGTGCATGAATAGAAGGGAAGAAAAAATGTTAAGTGAAAAGTCTGACAATTAAAAGAGACTTAATTTTCATTGTGGGGCACCTGTCTTACAATATTGCCATTATTTCAAGGAAATATTTTGCATTATTGATAGCTGGACTGTCTCTATATTCATTCAGTGCCAGAGAGACATCTGTGATTTTATATAACCTGATCACAAGTCTTTTGCAGTTTGTTTTATCTATACTGATCTCAAAGATTTATAAGCCAACTGATGGGGAAAGCTTCTGAAGATGGCTTACAAAAAAATTCAAGCTATAAGAATACAATAAAACTAAGATAACAAAAGTAGATGAAATCAGCAACTGAAACAAGTTAGTAATATGTAGTCCAGTATAAATCTGGTCCATTTTACTAGCCACATTAGCAGAGCAGAATTCTAATACGAGAGAGAGGGAGGGAGGGAGGGAGGGAGGGAGGGAGGGAGGGAGGGAGGGAGGGAGAGAGAGAGAGAGAGAGAGAGAGAGAGAGAGAGAGAGAGAAGTCTATTTTCATTCCAAACTTTTTCTAATGTGGGGTGGGAGTAGGGATATGAAATTTCTTTTAATTTACATGGCTTTTTACATAAATGTCCTAAAATAATCTTTCAAGATGTATGGTTTCTGCATGAAAACATCCATATTACTTTCTTAGCAACAGTACTCCAGTCAGCCACCACTGCATTGTTCTAGAATATTTTTTCAATTTCCCAATCTAGTCTACAGACCTGGGATTTTCTCATGGTGTCCCATCCAAATACTAATAACCTAGCTTGCCTTTTTTTTTTTGAGACTGGCCAATATCAGCTTGGAACTTCCCCCTGTTATGACTGTTCCTTTTTTTCATTAATAATTTCATTAAAAATTATAAATGAAAAGAATAGAAGCCCTACAGGCTACAAAAAAAATACAAACAGAAAAATACAAAAGAAAAGAAAAAAAGTGTGAAAAATGAAGAAAAGGAAAATAAGAAAAGGAAAAGGAAAAAGAAAAAGAAAGAAGTAACTTCCTTCTTCATCCCAGCAAGTAAAGACAATCTGATTAGCTTATCACTATCTCTAAATACAACATAATCTCCCTTCACCCCATATCCCATCTATTGAATTAAAAAAAAAAAAAATCCAAATCCTTCGTCAGTCGTTCTTTGTCAGCAAAAGTCCACTAAGGGCAACCAGATGCAGCTATTTTTCTCCTTTAGTCCTGGTCGAATTAGCGAACCTTGTATTCCTTCCCTGAGTTTTTAAAACTATCTTTTAACCCCTTCAAAAAGAGTCCCAGAGGTAGTCTCCAAGTCAGTTTCCTGGTTCAATATTTGTACATCTCCTTTTGGGAATCCATCAGTTCCATTTGTCTGCCCATATCTTTCTCATTAGTTGTTGCATTTGAATCCCCCTTCAAAGTAATTTCAAAATCATCCGTTGCAACTTGTTCTATAATTTTATTACAACATGCTCTGTCAATCTTCTCAAGAAATTCATCTGATTTGTCAAAAAGCTTGGCAGACAAATATTCCCAAATTTGTATTATAGATTTCTGCTCCATTTCCTTTATCCTCTAGCTCCCTCTAGTGTCCACCTGTCAAGGTCCTCTTATCATGAAAAAACTCAAAACAATCACCATTTTTCTCATGAAAAAATGCCTTCTAATTAATTCAAAGCCCTTTGTTGGCATTTAAAATGATAATTCCAAGTCCATCTGATCCCTTAATCCATTTTTCGACTTACAAGTCCATATTCTAAGCACCCTTTTTCTGTTTAATCCAAAAAGTAAAGGTGACTCACCTAGCGAATACAATATAAATTGCTGTTCCGAAGGGATTTAATCCTTTTAACACAGCAGAAAAAAAAATCGAAAGTGATTAAGAAGTGATGCTCAGTCAAGCTTATTGTCCTTTAAAAGGCTGAGTTAACGACTTTGAGCAAAGATGGTTCCTCCCTCAACTCCCAGCCATTTCACCCATAGGCAAACAGCAAAATGACAGTTCCTGTGGTTTACTCATGAGGAGCAGCTGTGCGGAGTCACGTGGGCTATCTCAATGATCTCTCCTTAATCAGTAGAGCATTTTGGCGACCAGGATCCTGCATCCCACGCCAATCTCCATTGTAACCCCGCCTTGCTACAAAAAGGGACAATTAGCTCATCATGGCTCTCAACCGGAAGTTCCTGTAATGATTGTTTCTACATATTAAGTGCAGTGAATATTTTGATCATGAATGATTTTGATACATGCAGATCTATATTTTACATTACTAGGTTTGGAAGAATGCATTAAAATACAATCTGATTTTCTCTCCTAGAAGTTCTTATCAAAAGGCAAAGCAATTTTATATTATTCAGTCTTCTAAGCAATCATCTAAGATAAGTTTTACATGTTGCATGACCTAAATGTCCAGCTACAATACTTCAAAAGGAGTAAATAGCATATGTAGTTCTCAATGTATACAAAAAATACAGTGCTGATATAAAAAATATTTCAATTGTAAATGTACAGACCATGTCAATTTTACCTATTTTTAAGCATGAGTCTCTTCTAATTACTTCATCATTCTGTAAATTAAAACACCTACACAAATATATGAAAATTGTATTTATATTTATGCTCAATTTCCCCTGCTATATGCATTTTGCATTCAATGTTATCAATATCAAAACTATGCAAATAGCTGGATCACAAAAAGTAGAGAACTATGTTGTATGGAAGCACAATCAATTTGTGATCAGCATATTCATCTGGGAATGTTTATTAGGTCAGTTTGTTTAAAATACAGACCAAACTAAATTATTTCCATCTGGCCCTTAAGGATTTCAGATATTTTAAGCTGGGGCTCAGCTTCTCACCTTAAATCTTTGGCTTCACTTGGTGCTGCCAAAAAGCTCCAGGTAGCATGGCCTTGCAAGACATTCTGGAAAAAAAACTGTACCTACCTCACAAGTGGTTTAAAATAAAGCACTGCTGAAAATTATAGCAAGCTCTTTTTTGACATTTTCTTCTTCAGTTGAGTTGAAATGCAATTCCCTCTATTGCTGAAAATATGTAGGGGCAAATACATTTCTCCATTGTCTTGAAAATAATGTCACTTTCCTAAACTGTACAAGCAGGTCAAGACATTTTCTGCTGCTTCTCTGTAGAGAATTAGTGCTTCTTGTTTCTAACTGTTACTTGAAGAAGACTGCTCATCTTCAAATAAAATGTTTACATAGCACAATATCATAATGCAACATGCTATTATTCAGATTAATATAGGATCATGCTCCAAAATGTAATATGTGTGTCGGTATGTGCCGTATGCACAGAACTATCTAAATATATCCCAACTTGTCTGTGGAAGAGAAGAATCAGTACCTAAGTTTTTTTTTTCTTCACTAGAGAAGAGAAGCAATTGAGTTTTGTTCCCCAAAACTGCCCTGTCAACTTAATAGACCACCTGGACTAAGAACATTTTCATGTTTAAGGCACAAGTGGCCTTTGATGCTCTCTTCCGCTATTTACATGTACACTGACTTTGCTGATACGGAGAAAACATTGCAAGGAAACATTAGTCATACAAATTAAGGATCTTTGTCAGTGCTACATTATGGTCACTGCTGAACCAAGAATTAGCTTAAGCCTTCTCTGTGGCAGGAGAGTATCAATCTTGTTCAGTGGAGACGTTTTAAGGGGAGAAAATGCCCCAAATGATGCAATTTTTCACTCTGATGTAGTACTGTATATATTTGTGCTGGTGAGGCTGTTAATGACACACAGAACCCATAACTGTGAACTCCTGTGGTGTTTAAGTATGTTTAAAGAATGAGAGCTACACAGGAGCATCTGCAGAGGGAGTCAAAAAGTTTTGCAATCAAAGATCCACCTCGTTTTTACATCCAGCATGTGTAAAAAGGAAGCAGGGCTTTGATGGCACAGTTGAAGCTGCAATCTTGACTTTTTTGTTCCCCCTGCAGAGACCTTTCGAGCTGCATTTGTTTACAAACTCTCTTCAGTGATTTGGAAAGAGAATAAACTCTATAGGAAAACATGGGCTATAGAATGCTAGTTCCACCAGCTTTGTCATTGTTCTTGTTAACCCTCATAAAGCTCTTCTGCTAACTGTGGCATGAAGATGCCCTGCTAATTGTTTTTAGAGGACATTTCCACATGACACAATGAGCATGAACTAGATCTGATACAAGGATTGTATACCTGGATAGAATCTTCTATGCCTCTGGCAGTATGAGGGCATACTCAAATTACGTATTACAGAATGCTCCTATGTCAACTCTGCTTTTTTATTGATCCAGATGTGCCACTGGCAACATACTCCAACCGTGTGTGTCCCAAATGTGGTTCTACATCAAGAAGTAGGTATAATTACCATAGAAATTGAAATGGGGATTAAGATTTTAAATTGTTGGTCAAAATAATCTTTTTTTCTGCTGGTTTGGTTTCTTTAGTTTTAGCAGATAATTTTATTCCTAAACAGAGGGGTTCTAATATGCAAAGGCTGAACCAATACAAATATTCACAAGAAACTTTATTAGCTATGGCAGGGTTTCTCAACCAGGGTTCCGTGGCACCCTAGGGTTCGACGAGAGGTCACTAGAGGTTCCTGGGAGATCACAATTTATTAAAAAAATTATTTCAAATTTTGGCAACTTCACATTAAAGAGGTAGTTTCATTCTTTAGTTTTAGTTTAAGAACACTGTTAATGCATACAGTATATACAGGCCTACCCATGAAAGGAAGATGATGATTTTGTAACTTCTGGCCTATATTTGAGCCTGAATGTGCAGTCATTCTCCACGGCCTGAAAAATATTTCAAGGGTTCCTCCGGGGTCAGAAGGTTGCGAAAGGCTGCTATGGGCTATGATCAGGCCAAGGGACAGCTAAAGAATAGAGGGGCAAGAAGGACAAACTTGTCTGCCAAGAGGGATGTATCTTGGTAGTCAGCCTATTAGTTCTAGTGTAGCTAGATATTTAAGTCAAATTGAAATATCAAAAGACAGGAATGCTATGCCAGCATGCTTTAATGCATTACCAACAGCTGTATTAGAAGGGAGATGTAGGTAAAGATCAGCTTTGTCCGTAGCTCATCTCTTCTTACACAGTATTTTTATAAAGATATCTGAACACAACATATACCCCCATTATACATCATCTATACAGTATCTTCCAGCAAAATGGATACCCACTCAACTTTATCAAAAAGTGCCTGGCTACTCAACCGACTACTACACAACCAACATAAACTATGAAAAGGATTACACTGCCATACATCAGAAACATCTCAGAAACAACCAACAGACTGTTACAACCACACAACATCACCGTAGCACATAAACCAACCAAAACCCTTCAACCCTTCAACCCAAAACCCTTCTTAAGTAACCCAAAAGACCCAGTAGCCCAAGAATAAAAAACAGGAGTTATCTACAACATACAATGTAAGGACTGTAACAGCCACTATGTAGGACAGACAGGCAGAAGACTAGCAGAGAGCATCCACGAATACCAACTAGCAGTCAGAAGACACGATGAAAACTCCTTAATCTCACAACACATGGACAAACTCAACCATACTTTCAACTGGGAACCTGTGAGCATCCTAAACCAAGCCAAATCCAAAAACGCTAGAGAATTCTTGGAAGCTTGGCATTCAGACAAAGCAGCCATCAACAGACACATAGAGGTAAACAACATTTACATACCATTCAAAAGAGACAATAGAAAAGCCAAAAGATCAGAACACTTCCTCGCCAGCAATCAACACCCAGATATACAAAGATTAACACCAAGATTAACACCAGATGAACAATCAATCAGTACATTATACCTTAATCAAGAAACTATTAACTTAGTCAATCAACGAAACAGCAAACAACAGGCCAATCAAGGAACTCCCAAGGAGTGAACAACACCTCCACAAACACAAGCAGGACAAGGCACAATATATAAACAGAAAGCAAGTCCCACTCCCTTTTCACACTGAAGACGTTGCCTAGTCTGGCAATGAAACGTCTGCAATAAAACAACAAGGCTCAGAGAACACCAAGGACTCCACAGTTCAACCCTGAACTACAAATATTCTCCTCGATTGGTACCCCCATTAATAAATGTGTTTCCGGGGCATTCAAATTCTTTCTGTCTCTAATACCTATTGTCCTGTAAGGTTGAAGTAATTTCATTAAATGCCTTTAAATATTGTTATTTGGCTTATAGAATCTGTACTGAAAGTACTTAGTATTAATATTGTTTTACTGTGGCTTATAGTTTTTAGCAATTTTACCAACTGTGCATTCGAGTATCTTTGGTCTTTGACTACAGTAATAAAGAATTTGAACTCCTCATGACACAGCTTTCACCTCATCCCCTGATATAATGGAGGCAGCTTACATTTGCCTTCAGTTTTTCTGCTTATAAAGCTTTTTTTTCCCCCTTTTCTTCTGATGCATGTTTTGCTGTCCAAAAATTCTATGATGTCTCACCGATGATGTTGACAATGACATGGTCAGGGGCTGGGATCTACCTAGCTCCCATTGGTCACTTTTAGGTTTTGTGGGCACCCCACCCCCTCTAATGGTTAGAAACCTCCCTCCATTATCATTTTGGTCTGAGATGCAGGAAGGATTGGCCACTGCCTTCCACAGAAGCATCTACTTCCATAATGTCTAACAAGGGCTTTGAAAATTGCCATTCAAGCATCACATGGAATGCTTACATGTACAGGCCTGGTGTTCTTCTGAAAGAGCATTAAACCTTAAAAAAACGTTCAGTGGTCTTTTGAAAGAGTTGTAGCTTGTAAGGCTTTTAATGGAAAGTTGATTTAAGCCAAGAAAGAAAGCTATATTTTGCTAGCTGTGTCTGAAATAAGTACATTACCAATTTTCCAATATTTTTGCCAGCTTTTTTTTTTTATGGTGGGGGCTCTTAATGATTTCCACTGTGTGTATTACCTTTTTACATACTCCATGGGATATTTTTGGGTGCTTTTAGCTGTAGCCACTCTCTGCCTTTACTGCTGTTTCTTTTCAGGACTTACCACTTTGGGATGTTTAGTAATTAGGGTGACATTGATAAAAGTTCTGCCAGATTCTCTGCCTCGGCTGAGTAACAAGTCAAGGGAACTGAGGAACCACCAAGAGGCATGGATGAGGCAGAATAGAATGCCCCCCATCCTCCCCCCCCCCCCGCCAAATGCTCCTGACAACCCTCCATTGCATCTATAAATATCACTCAGGCTATTTTTGTACAAAAGTCTACTGATTTTCTGGAAGACTGGTAAACCTATGCCCAAAATAGCCAGCTTGATGAGGCAGAGGATGAGCCCAAAATAAACCAGGAGAGAGCTGTCTTGATCTGTTGTGACAGTTCTTTTCCACCTCACACTTTATCCAAGTTCCACACAGACAGTCTGTCACTTGGGCAACATGAAAAATGGCTAAAGCTTCTGTCCCAAGCACCAACCCAAATTTGTCACAACCTATGGTATCTCTCAGTAATGAGAATGGGTTGCTGATGCTGGGTAGAAGAGAAAACGAAGCCAAGAGGACGCACCAGTCACTCACCATAAATGGTCCCCTAATAAAGCTGTAAAGCCAGGATCATTAGGAAAATCTCCGTAGGGAGGCTGGACCCATTCGATTGGTCCGCCCTGGTGACTGACGGACCCAGTTGGGTTCCAGAGGAGCTGGGGGTTATACTCGAGGATCTGCAGCACGGTCCAGCGGAACAGGGAGGCGGCCGAGGCCATGGAAAAAATCCTGCCTCTTCAGCCTCTCTTATCCTGTCGAACCCGACACTTCCTGTGGTTGATGGAGGAGCTGAGGGTTCTGAAGAGGATTAAGAGACATCTAGAGTGCTGCTGGAGGAAGACAAAGACCGAATCCGACCAAACACAAGCTAGAGCCACTATTAAGACCTACCTTGTGGCGGTAAGAGTGGCGAAACGGCAATATTTCTCCGCTCTTATTGCATCTGCAGAATGCCCCTGGGCGGCCCTGTTTAAAATCACCCAGTCCCTATTGGAGGAAGGGGATTCTGAAATCCATTTGCAGGGCCGTGCTGAGGAGTTTTCAGGGCATCTGCAGAGTCCCCTTTGTGGGGGGAGATGGGCGGTGATAGAAGTTGGAAAAATAAATAAATAAATAAACAAACAAACAAATAAAATTGCTCGGATCTGTTCCAAGTTGGACTCTGAGCGTGAGACAGGGTCTGAGGAGATACCCAGGGAACGTACTTACCTAGTTATCTGGGAACGGTTTGTTCCTGTTGGGTCCGAGGAAGTGGACAAGATCCTCCAGACTGTAAGTGCCACCACTTGCCAATTAGATCCATGCCCCTCCTGGCTGGTGAAAGCAGCCTGGGAGGTGACATGTGGCTGGGTCCAGATGATGGTAAATACATCCTTGAGAGAGGGGGTGTTTCCAGCGGCCCCTAAGGAGGCGCTGCTGCACCCCCTCCTCAAGAAACCATTGCTGGGCCCTACTGTACTGGACAATTTTCATCCAGTCTCCCACCTCCCCTTTTTGGGAAGGTGGTTCAGAAAGTGGTGCGTTGCAGCTACAGAGGATTCTGGATGAAACGGATTATCTAGACCCCTTTCAGTCAGGTTTAAGGCCCGGTCATGGGGTGGAAACGGCATTGGTTGCACTTATGGATGGTCTCTGGCAGGAGCAGGATGGAGGCAGTGCATCCATCCTTGCTCTTCTTGACCTCTCAGCGGCTTTCAATACCATTGACCATGGTATCCTTTTGGGCCGACTCAGGGAGTTGGGGGTGGGTAGCGTGGTTCTGCACTAGTTCACCTCCTTCCTCAAGGGCCGGTCCCAATTGGTATTGATAGAGAGTGAGAGATCCATCCCGTGGCCCCTTCTTTGTGGGGTGCCGCAGGGCTAGGTGCTCTCTCTGCTCCTTTTTAACATCTACATGAAACCACTGGGCGAGATCATCCGTCATCACAGGATGAGGTTTCATCAATATGCTGATGATACCCAATTATGCATCTCCATCCTGGGTGAAGTAAGTGATGCCATGACCACCCTTTCCAAGTGCCTGGGGGCTGTGGGGGCCTGGATGGGGAACAGGCTTCGGCTGAACCCTGGTAAGATGGAGTGGCTGTGAATTAATGGCTCCTCGGTATCAGAGAAGTTGTCAACTTTAGTTCTGGATGGGGTTGCACTGCCCCAGACAGACCCAGTGTGGAACTTGGGGGTCCTCTTGGACTCATGACTCCTGCTCGAAGAGCAGGTGGCAGTCATGGCGAGGAGGGCCTTTCCTCAACTTTGTGTTGTGCACCATTTACACCCTTTCCTGGACCGAGAGGCCCTTCGAACTGTCGCTCATGCCCTGGTTATCTCCCATATAGACTACTGTAACACACTCTACATGGGGCTACCCTTGAACAATATCCAGAAGCTACAGCTGGTCCAGAATGCAGCTGCACGGGCAATTTTAGGTGCCCCAAGGGTGGCACATATAACACCTTTGCTACGCAAGCTGCACTGGGTTCCAGTTTGCTTCCGGGTCCAGTTCAAGGTGTTGGTTATGACCTTTAAAGCCCTATATGGCATGGGAGCAGGGTATCTGAGGGACCGTCTCATCCCGATTACATCTACCCACCCCACCTGGTCATGCAGGGAGGGCATGCTACGGACCCCGTCAATAAAAGAATTTCATCTAGCTAATTTCATCTGTTAATTCCATCTGGCGGGGTGGCGGATGTGTGCCTTCTCTATAATAGCCCCCACCCTCTGGGACATTCTTCCCCCAGAGGTAAGACAGACTCCCTTGCTCCTGGATTTCAGCAAAAAACTAAAAACCTGGTTTTGCCAACAGGCCTTGAATGGGAAGGAGAATAGTCAGTCCTGGGGATGGTTGACCCCCTAGAATGGCCCTTAAATAACCTATACTCACAGACTAATAGAGAATTTTAGCCATCTGGATTTTAGCATACTTTACATTTTTATTGCTTATTTATATGTATATTTACTATATTTATAATTGTATTGTATTTTAATTGTGTTTTTTCTGTGAACCTCCTTGGGGGAGACAGGCAGTGATAGAAATTTAATAATAAATAAATAAAAACTTGTTATTGAGGCAGATTAAAGCTCAGCCATTGGGCAGTGAAAATATGCCACTACAGTTTTCTGTCAACTCAAGGACTGGAGGAATGCATGGTAATGAAGAACCCGTTGAGAGAGCGGACAAATGCATATTGGACTGTTTATGGAGGCTATCATTTCTATCCCTGCTTTTCCTGGGGTCCTCATTCATAGAAAAAGTCTCCATGAATAGTGGAATCTATGTGCACACAATAATCCTCCATTTGAGAAGCTTGATGATGTGCATATAATGATGGACAGGTAAAGGTATTTTCAGTTCCTCTTTTATCTGGAATGCTTACAAAATGACTGAAGAGAGCTACAGTATATGATGTAGGCACAGCATTTACAATTGATTTTATATTTATTTTCAAACTTCTGTCATGTTGTGCATTCTGTTTTCTTCATGCTTGGCCATCTGTCAGGTACTTGACCTTCTTGTCTATAATTTTTTACTTATGGTTTATTTACAAGGAGTAGATATTTTAAGAGATGTGACATCTCATTTTCTCTATTGTATTGTTATTTCTCCTTAACTCATTTTTGGATTAGGAAGAAGCAAGAATTCAAAATGCCACATGCATTACTATGATGGCACCCTGATTTATAGGAAGGATATTATGCATAATTGCTAGGGTTTAAAAATATTATGCTATTGCTGTCACTCTGGAATCTGTTCATGGTAACCAAGGTAACATAACTCTAAAATTGGATGGATGGACAAAGTATGAGAAGAGATTCCACTGATAAAAGCTTACAAAGGCATATCATAATTAGGTACACCTCTTAAAGAAGGCAAGGGAAGAGGTTTCTTCAGATCCTGGATCTCAGATTACTTCTAAGAATGTTTCAAGAACAACCAGCCAATATCTATTTACTTCTGCTCCCGCTGTCAGCTTCACCCTCACCCCTGATTTCCACATATTTCGCAGGTGTTTTATCTCTTTGTGTGTGACAATTCTCTGCTATCTAGCATTCAAGGAATTCATCAGAAGTTTTTGGGAATAAAGGATTCGAATGTAACACTTCTACCTAGCGGCAAGCCAGCAAAATGTTGCTTAATCCATACTTTTATTAAAAAACCAAGATATTAAACCATCTCAAAGGGGCTGTCATTGGTACAGTTGGTATTATCGCAACATTAACAAAGTCAAGGCTTTTTCTTGTTGTACATATCATTATCTTTGTAGGTGCTTGAGGCTGTGGGTACTGACCTTTTCCAAGTGTCCTCAACTCCACCTGCTGCAGTCCCAAATGTTTCATTGTCGAAGATTTGAAGAGGGCTTGTAAAAGCACTTGACTAAATTCATACAGAAGCTTAGTTCCTTGATTAGGCTGTTGTTTCCTAGATCTAGTTATACTTAATGGCACTGTCAGGGGTGACATAAAAGGGGAGTTTACATTCTGGCGCCCAAACGGGGCCAGTGTGGTTGATTATATTATGATTTCCTGGAACTTTGTATGTCATATAGCTTACTTTTATATTGGAACTCACCCAGATAGTGACCACTTTCCACTAATGTGTCTTTTTGATTCTAAAACAAATCTTGAATCATTAGAAGTCGTCCACTGCCCCATTGACATTACAATGAAGGGGCAAGTACAAAATAAATGGTCTCAAGATCTGGCTAAAATTATGTCTGGAATTTTGACCTCAGAGCTCCTGCTTCAAATACATACCCAAATTTGCTCATCTGATTCATATGACAAGTAATATCACTGTATCAATCAATTATTGTTAATCTTCAAGCCCCCCTGACAAGATTTACAACAGCTAATTGTGTTTACACACATAAAAGATCTAAATCTTGGTATGATAATGACTGCATTAAAGCTAAAAAGGCTCTCTTAAATGCAATAGCTTCCTTTCACCAGGAAAATTCTTCAAATGTTTCAAAATTACTTAAGATTAAAAAAAAAAAAAAAGATCTCTTGAAGATAAAGAAACGGCAGGCTATAAGAGAGAATTGGAGTAATTTAATTTTTGCAGCAAAGCTCAAGAATTCCACTTGGTTCTGGCGTTTAATAAATCAGTCTCTTACAGATAGATGTTTTGGCCCTATTACAGAAATATCTACAGATAAATGGGAAGATCATTTTAATAACATCTTTAAAAGGGAATCTGCTGTAATCTCAGATGTGATTCCCTCTTGTAATGACCTCCCGGAGTGGCCACCAGTATCCATAGCTGAGGTTAAAGATCTTATTGTCCAATTAAAACCAGGTAAAGCATCTGGAGGTGATTTTAACCCCCCAGAATTAATAAGGGAAGATAAAGACTGGTGGGCCCCAGTTTTGACCCCCTTATTTACACACATTAATAACACAGGACAATTTCCTTCTGACTGGAATCAGGCCATTGTTGTACCGATATACAAAAATAAAGGAAATAGACTTGACCCTACAAATTATAGGCCTATCCGTTTATTAAACACAATAAATAAACTTTATGCCAGATTTTTATATTCAAAGTTAGTGGATTGGGTACAAAATCAAAATATTATTGCTGAAGAACAGGCCAGATTTAGAGAGGAATGGTCAACACTAGATCATTGTTTGGTTCTTCACCATTTGGCATAAAAATATTCTAACCCCACCCCCCCCTCGTGGTTCCCTTTTTGCAACCTTTATTGATTTTAAGTCAGCTTTTGATCTAATACCAAGGGAGAGATTGTGGGATAGTCTGAGACATTTCATGATTGACAAAAGGTTGCTAGCTCTTATTCAGTCGCTTTATTCAAACACCTCCCTGAAAATTAGATGCACCCCCTGGGGACATTTATCTAAAGCAGTCCCAACTTATAGAGGTGTAAGACAAGGTTGCATATTAGCTCCATTACTTTTCAATTTGTATCTAACTCCAATAATTCAAGCGCTTGCTGTTGCAGCCCATCACCCACCTATTTTGGCTGATTGTGCAATTCCAGCACTATTGTATGCCGATGATGTAGTCATTATGTCTACTTCACAAGTGGGAATGAGAAAAGCACTCAGGGCACTAGCTTTCTTCTGCACAGATCAAAAACTTTCAATAAATTATCAGAAAACTAAAGTCTTAGTTTTTGCCCACCACCATCATAAGATTCACAAATGGCAAATAAATGGGACTCCAATTGAACAGCTGTGCACCTATAAATACCTTGGAGTGCAATTCCATGCTTCCTTGTCCTGGAACGCTCATTTTCTTTACTGGGCAAGTGTTGCACAGCGTACCTCATCAGCTATTGCAAGATTCTACCATTCAAAAGGAGCCCATTATATTCCTGCAGCTTGCAAGGTCTTTCCAGCTAAGGTAGTCCCTCAGCTTCTCTATGCTCTCAAATCTGCTCCCTTGCAAAGCTTAATATTATTGAAACCATTCAGAATAAGTTCATTAGAGCCATATTGATGGTACCAAAAAGTATCAAAATTGTCATCCTACATGTAGAAATAGGTATAGTTTCATTGGATGTCAGAGCATGGTTCCTTCTTCTTACTTTCTGGCTAAAGTTAATTCTGTTTCCTATAGGTTTAGCCCCATTAGTATTTAGAAATCATTTTAAATCATCATGGCTAAAAAAAAGCCTTAGATAAAATTCAGTTGCTGGGCTTCTCTATGGAAAGTCTGTGCTCATTAGGATTTGATAATGCTAGAACTGCCCTTAAACAACGAATCTGGGATATACTGTAGATCTCCAAACAAATTTAAGTAAGGTGCTAGTAAAGGTAAAGGTTCCCCACACACATTTGTGCAGTCGTGTCTGACTCTAGGGGCTGGTGCTCATCTCTGTTTGTTAGCCGAAGAGCCAGCGTTGTCCGAAGACGCTTCCGCGGTCATGTGGCCGCATGACGCGCATGGAATGCTGTTACCTACCCACCAAAGTGGTACCTATTAATCTACTTGCATTTGCGTGCTTTCGAATTGCTAGGTTGGCAAGAGCTGGAGCTAGTGCAGGAGCTCACTCTGCACGCAGGGCTAGGGATTCGAACCTCCGAACTTGCGATCTTCCGATCAACAAGCCTGGCGTCTTACCCGCTGAGCCACCACGCCCCAAGTAAGGTGCTACACCCTAATATTTGTCATTTTCTTCCGAAGTGTTTGTTCC
>JALMGJ010000005.1:167500-440000 GCA_023362775.1 Charina bottae | reverse complement strand
GTTGTTAAGCGAATCATGTGGTCTTTAAGTGAATCACATGGTCATCAAGCGAATCTGGCTTCCCTCATTGACTCTGCTTGTCAGAAGCTGGCTGGGAAGGTCGCAAATGGTGATCACGTGACCCTGAGACGCTGCAACCATCATAAATATATGCCGGTTGCCAAGAGCCTGAATTTTGATCATGTGACCGCAGGGACAGTGCGATGGTCATAAGCGTGAGGACCGGTCACAAGTCACTTTTTTCAGCACTGTCTTAACTTTAAACAGTCACTAAATGAATGATCGTAAGTCGAGGACTACCTGTATTTCACCTTATTGCTGAAGATGAATTTGGTATTTATTTGGGAAGTATCTGCTGGAACCTTATATCTGAAGGAAATTAATAAGGATGTCCTGAAAGGTCATGAATTACTATATTTCTGTACCTTGCTTGAAGGCTAAACAGAAGAGTTAGGTTCACCCAAAATGGTAGGTTTGAATTTTCTTTACTATTACTGTAGAAAGGTTGCAAAAGGAATACAGTGGTACAAGGTTGCCGTATCATGTGATGCTTGTTCTCTTGATGTCTGGAAGGAGAGAGGCCAGGATCATTTGTAGGGATGTTCAGCAACTCTCCCAATTTGATCTGGGACCCCATCCAGAACTCAGAGTCCAGTTTGATCTGGGTCACTCAGAAGTAATCTGATTCATCCTCTTTTCACTTTAGTGTGGAAAATCATAAATGGAAGAGAAGATAGTTGCTTGCTATTGCTTATGCGGGGAGGTAATGTATGAAATTTCATAGAATCTAATACAGGAATTTTCAAGCTATGATTCTTCAAAATGTGATGAAATGTGCCAACTGGTAAGCTAGATCAAATGCTCAGAAAATACATTGAAAAGAGACTGGTGATATTGAGGCAGAGCCTTATGGAAGAAATATTAACCAAAAAACTCCATAACAAGGACTTCTCAATTCCCACAATCTGTCTACTTCAGCTTTTTTCAAAGGTGGGTTGTGACATCTCAAAAGGTTGCAAGACATTGGATGTGTTGGAGGTCCCAGCAAATCAGCATGCCTCATTAGCATGTAGTTGAGCGCTCTAGGATGACTCTCTATATGCTTCTAGAGGAAGCTGTTTGTTGCTCCTCCCACTTCCTCTTTCTCTCCCTCTCTCTGACTCCATCTTCCCTTGAAGCAGGAGCACGCGGCTGCGGCTCCCTATCGAGAGGCCATGCCTAGGCCTCAACCTAGAAGTCTTTACCCTTTCTCCATGCAGCCCCTGGCAGCAAAGAGGGCCAGGGGTCTAAAACAAAGTTTAGGGAACCAAAGAAGAATCATTCCTAACAGAATGGATGTAACTGTAACTGGACCAAATAAATGTAAGAACTCTTTTGTACTTACTTTTTGTAATCTATGTTGTCTAAGTGTGTGATTCTTTATGCTTGGGTTGGCTATGTGCTTAAGATCAATAACCTATATCTCTCTAGTGTGCTAATGCTATTGCTATTATCCTAATGCTATTAAGATAAAAACTCCTTTCTGTGTGTGCGTGTTTCTTTGCTGTTATATGCTCTGCTCCATTGAGTGGTACTAGCTGCCCACTAATGGTCTTCAGTATGGAGGTTCACCAGAGCGGACCGTCCTTGTAAAAGTCCGTTCTGAACAAGCTTATCCCCTTGATGCAAAAGTATGGTGAACATAAAGCAATGCAACAGTTTGAGAGCTGTTTATGAAATCTGAGCTTTCTTCTTTTTTCAACACCTGGGGTTTGCATTTCAAAGACGAAGTAATGGCCATGAGGCTTCTACCCACAGCTCTGACCATCTGACCTGATGCTCCCTCTGCAGTGGAAATGATAATGGAGGCAAGGGCGGAGGGGGAAGAGATTGCAGCAAGGAGGAAATTGCAAGAGTTTAGGGAGGAAAATAGGGCTGAAAGGGAAAGAAGATGGTCTGTAATTGTTATCTCAGTCTGGCTGTGCAACTTATAATCTGCCAATGTTTTGCCAACCACAGCATTTTAAGAGCACTTTAAGAAGCTGATTGAGGCAAAAAGAGCATCCTTTTCTCCCCCCACCCCAATTTTGCTGAAGGAGTGTGACTGTCTTCAAAATGAAACCCACATTTTTGGGAATTATGCAAAAGCAAGCAAGCTCGCCCTTCCCATTTTTTTTTTTTAAAAAAAGCCTTTAAAATGTATGCACTTATCTATTATTTTCAGGGAAATCATTTAGATAAAGCTGTATGGCTTTATCTACTGTTGTATCGGATGTATAGATTAAAATTTGATTATTAAAAGGAAGTGGTGTATATATGTATTTCTTGCCCAACCCTAATCGTATTCATGGGGGATGGGTCACAGAAATCCGTTCTATCATTTTAAGGAGTTATGGAATCACTGAGCTTGAAAACTCCTGCTCTTCTTCTATGACACTGTGACTGGGATAATCTGATTGCTATAATCCCTCTGATTTAATGGCTGATTTTTCAGTCACTGAACTCTAACACTCCTGCTTTGGGCCTCCCTTGAAAAAAAAAGGTATTCCTTCAGCTTTCCACCTGCCTTCAGTTTTTTCTATCAGCACAGAGAGCATATTTCCTCCATTTTACAGGTGGGATCTTCCTGTGCCTTCACTAGCTATAAAGACAAGCCTCTAAACTGTTTTACATTATTGACCAGGGGGTTGGACCTCATCTGCTTTGACAGTGGGTGAGCAATGAAAAATCAGATCTGCTTGTTGATTGATCTGAAGCTTAAAACCAGGAAGGAATGGAAGTGCCCTACAGGAAGCAGATGAAAACCTGTTCTTTGGTAAAAGGGGTGGTCCTACTTATCCAGTTGCCGTTTTATTGCATATCCTAATAAAGCTAGGATCCTTTGTTTATTATATTGTCTCATGTCAATATGACCCCTTACTGTGGAGAGGTGGGAGAAATGAAAGCTTCTTCTCCTCTCCTTCTTTTCCCCCTTTCCCTTTCCTTCTGTCCTGGCTGTTAGAGCAACTCCCCTTTCCCTTAAGTTCTAGACATGTCTGCCCCAATCTGTCATCCTCCAGATGTGTGGGGACTGCTGTTCCCAGCACTTTTAGCCAGAAGTCCATGTGAGCTGAGGGTTCTGAGAGCTGCAGCCCCAGTACATCTGGAAAACAAAAGACCGGGGATGACTGCTCTACAGAAACAGAATGGGACTTGAGTTTTGCTAAGGTCTGGTGTAAGAACAATGCCATCTCTTCTGCCTGGAGAAATCTACAGTAAATCTGCCCCAAACCCTCTTAAGCAGCCTCGGCATCTTGAATTCAGCCAGAATCCAATGCACATTCCTAGACAAGGTAAAATATGTTTGGATGGGCATTCTGCTGAATACAATATTGTTACCCAGCTGCTATCAAGTTTAGGAAGAAGATGGATTGAGGAGCAACAGAACATCTGTCATTCTTCTGCAACTAAGAAACTTCCAGATGTCTTGAGAATACATATTCCAAAATTCCCATCCAACATTGATACTGGTCATGCTGGTTGCAAATCCCAGGAGGGACCATCCCATTAAATTGGTGAAGAATGCAAACTTTTGGAAATAATGGCAGTGCTATGTCTGATAGGCTTCTTGTAGAAGAAAATATGTCTATCCCTAAGTTCACCATTTCATAAAGTTCTCACATGCTGAAGGAGACATTCATTTATTCATTAATTTGAGAGCATAGGGATGGTTGAGGCTTTATCAATAAACTAACAGTTGGATAATCACAAGATTATAATAACTTTAAAACAAACATTTGTTCCTTGCAACAGATCCCAAACTACTCATTACCCTTCTATTATTGTTTTCACATCAAAATTTCTCCATTCATTTCCCCATTGTTAGTAAATATTCTACCAAGGTACATAAATTCATCTGCCTGTCCCACTTTTCCTCCATTCACATATAACTTTCAATTGTTCACTTCATTTTCCCTGCCAAAGAAGAACTACCTCGGTCTTTGATACATTAATTTTCAGATTAATGCTTGTTGCATCTCACAGCATATCAAGTATTTGCTGCAAATTGTTTGGTTCTCAACCAACAATATGGCATCATCTTCATACAAAAGTACACATTCATATCTCTACCCAACATTACTTCTAACACCACCACAAAGGCTCTTTATTCATTTATCCATAAATACAGTAAGTAACCAAGGTGGTATCCTTCCAGCATTCCCTCTCTTCAGTTCCATCCCAAATAATTTTAACCCCCTTTATTTATAATTCCATTTACTCTGCTAAAGGCTTCTTGTTTAGCCCTCTTCAGCCACTTGCAGAACAGTTTTTACTTTCCATCAGTTTTGTTCTGTCTTTTCAAAGTTTAACTGTTCCTTGTTCACTTGACTACATTCTTTGCAATTATCTTTTCTTTTCTGTACACATTATACAGTATCATTCTCTGATCTTCATTTTCTAGCATCATTTTATACCCATTTTTTCTCCTTCAAAGCCTCTTTTATTTAATCATTCCATGAAGCCCTTTTTTGTACATCTCATTTGTGTAATTCTACACACTGTAGCACTTTGTAACATAATAATTTTCACTCTGTTTCAAACAATTTCCATATCTTCTTTCTTACATCCACTTTCCATTCATTCTGTTAATTAATCAATCAATCACCCCATTCTTTTCCTCACATAGACCTCTTCCTTTTCCTTCCTGCCATTTCATTCTAACTAATTTCTTTTCTCCCCCCCCTCCCCAGGTTTGTTCTTGATACTACCAAAAAGTAATTTGGCTCACATTTCATCACCTTTATATCGTTCTGACATTATATTGTTCTGACTTCTCTGTAGCAACTAAGACTGGAAACAGTGATTGCAAAGTACAATACTCTCAGAGTTTTGATTAGTAATATTTAGTAATATGTAAGAAAGGGGCGTGGTGGCTCAGCGGGTAAGACGCCAGGCTTGTCGATCGCAAGTTCGGAGGTTCGAATCCCTAGTCCTGCATGACGGAGTGAGCTCCCGCACTAGCCCCAGCTCTTGCCAACCTAGCAATTCGAAAGCATGCAAATGCAAGTAGATGAATAGGTACCACTTTGGTGGGTAGGTAACAGCGTTCTGTGCATGTCATGCCAGCCACATGACTGTGGAAGCTGGCTCTTCAGCTAACAAACGGAGATGAGCACCGGCCCCTAGAGTCGGACACAACTGCACAACTGTGAGGGGGGAACCTTTACCTTTAAGAAAGGGGATAAAGGGTATAAAGATCAGAGCACAAATGATTGAAATAAGATAGATGATAGATAGATAGATAGATAGATAGATAGATAGATAGATAGATAGATAGATGATAGATAGATATAGATAGAGATGTGCAATTTAAGTTTTGTTTTCTCACACATTTTCAGTGAAGGGAAGGAGGAGGTTTGTGTCCTATATGAAGATGGGACAATCTTCACTCTTTAATATGGCAATGGCTACTAGACATCACTGTAAGAAATAGTCTCACACTGTCTTCCTCTTTAAATCCTTCCTCTTTAAATCCCCTTTCCCTTCCTTACAGAAGCCAGAATATTCTGTCCTCTTTTCCTTCCTTCCTGGTAGTAGCCGTTGGCTGATCAAGAATTTCCTCCTCTCCCCATGATAGCTCTATTAGGTAGACCAGATTAAGAAACAGACACCATGCAGACCTACAGCTACTTTTATTGGAACAGCTATAGTAACAGAATCTCAAGTCTCAAGTCTTGTTTATCTGATTGTTGCCTTGGTAATGGATCTTTCCTCTGTCCTTCAAGGCTATCCTCTATATTCATTATACCCTCCCATGTCATGGGAGAACGATAAACTTCTATCTGTGTCCACCTGTCTATCTTCTATCTGTGTCCACCCTGTCCCAGTGCCTGGGGGCTGTGAGGGCCTGGATGGGGAACAACAGGCTTCAGCTGAACCCTGGTAAGACCGAGTGGCTGTGGATTGATGGCTTAGTGTCTTCGGGGAAATTATCATCTTTGGTTCTCGATGGGGTAGCACTACCCCGTTCGGAACCGGTGCGTAATCTGGGGGTTCTTCTAGACTCACGACTCCTGCTCAAAGAGCAGGTGGCAGTCATGGCTAGGAGGGCTTTTGCACAACTTTGGTTAGTGCGCCAGTTACGCCCATTCCTGGAGCGCGACGCCCTCCGTACAGTCACTCATGCTCTCGTCATCTCCCATGTAGATTATTGCAATGCGCTCTACATGGGGCTACCCTTGAAGACTATCCGGAAGCTTCAGCTGGTGCAGAATGCAGCCGCGCGGGCAGTTTTGGGTGCACCAAGATCTGCACATGTAACACAGTTGCTCCACGAGCTGCATTGGGTGCCGGTTTGCTTCCAGGTACAATTCAAGGTGTTGGTTATCACCTTTAAAGCCCTACATGGCATGGGGCCAGAATACCTGAGGGACCGTCTGATCCCCATGTTATCAACCCGCTCCACCCGGTCATTCAGAGAGGGCCTGCTACGAACCCCATCAATTAGAGAATGCCATCTGATGCCATCTAGGAGGCGGGCCTTCTCTGTGACAGCGCCCACTCTATGGAACATCTTGCCCCCAGAGTTGAGACAGATTTCCTCCCTCCCGACCTTTAGGAAAGAGCTGAAGACCTGGTTCTGCCGCCTGACATGGGAAGGAGGAAGGGATAGTTCCTCATGGGGGTGGCTAATCCCCTAATTTTAATGTCCTTCTTTTAATGAATGCCTTTGTCCATCTGGATTTTATAATTATTTATTGTATTGTACTATTGTGGTTTTTTATATATTTTTAGATTCTATTTTAACTTATTTATTGTGAACCGCCCAGAGTTCCCCATGAGGGAGATGGGCGGTCATATAAATTAAACAAACAAGCAAATAAATAAATAAATCTTTTCTCAAGAAGTAGTCCCAGGCAGGAGGTTTTTGGCAGTCTACCATCTGGCCAAAAATTCACCCAAATCAGGACCCCTCCCTTCAGGAACCAGTCATGAGAGAACATCTATGTTAGCTATAGAATCAGGTGAAGATAGAGAATGAATATCAGGCCTTTCCCTTGTCCAGAAATAAGTTCTGAGGATACAAGCTTAAAAGGGGTTTGTGTAAATAGTAAAACCGTAACCATGTCTATCCTGGCCCTCCAAATCCAAAAAGTCTGTAGGTAACTTGGGTGGGTAAAGAAGGTCAGTTAGGAGACTTAGGCTTGTGTGGGTACTGCAAATGGAATTAGCAAAGAAGATGGGTTGCATGAACATTGTCTGATGCTTCCCAAGATCTGTCAGTGTCTGGTTATTCTTTCCCGTGAATCAGATTTTCCAATTTGCCCTTCCACATCTGGAGTTCAAAATAGATTTCACCTTATATTCTTTTCTTCCCACCCAACGAAGAGGCTGAAGGAGGAGGTGAGTCCCATGTGCTCAAGGGGCCAGATGGCATTCAAGGAGCAGAAGAAAGCAGTGGAATTCTGGGTGTATCTATTCTGTCTTTAGAAGTTCCAACAAAACCCAACAGATTAATCCAAGTGGTTAAGAGATCAATACCACTGGTGTCCATCTTTCTGAGGGATGTGTGGAGGGTAAAAACCTGGTTGGAGCCATACACAAATCCCAACAGTAATATCTTTTGGGTGATGACAATTAGCTGTACATTTGTAAGAAGCCTTATCAAGGTTCATCTGGTCTTTGTGAAATCTTTGTAGTGCCTGAAGTTCTTGCAGAAAGTTGAGGCTTCAGGAATGGCGGAAGGAGGGATAGAATCAAACAACAGGCACAGGTGGTAGCCACAAGATGCCTGAAAATGTGACATGTGAGTAGAATGAATGGAGTGGATACAGTATATCTCTAACTGCTGCTTGTAAGCACCTCAGAGGCATCTAGTTGGCCACCGTAAGAAACAAACTGCTAGACTAAGATGGGCCTTTGAGCCATCCAGATGGGCTATTATTATGATCTAACACTTTGCTTAAAGGTGGTTCCTAGGGTGATCATCTGTGTATTCATACCACCTTATCTCCATCTTCATGAAGACCAAGTTTTGAGGTGTTGATGAAGATTCTCAGTCATCCAGGTGGAATTGTCTGTAGGTTGAGTCATGGCAACTGGATTTCTTTCTTTTGGTTTTTCAAAAACCTACAGACAAGTTTTGAGGTCTATTGACTGAGTGAAATCTACCTGTGACAGTTCAAAGAACTGAGGAGATGGGAGGAGGCACATCTGAGCAATGTGCAGTAGTGGGGTAGGTAAGAAGCCTTTCTTCTGACTATAAGCTCAGTTAGAAATATTATAAGAAATTCAATGTGCAGGCACCTTTTTCTTATGGGTGAATGAACAGATAACCATCCAAGAACCAGTTATAGGTAAGAAACCTATTCTCTTTTTTTTAAAGAAAAAAAAAGCAAATATACATGAATTATTTACTATTAGCATTGTAAGTACCACTGCTGAGTTGCAACATTTTTGGGGGGGGGAGAAAACATTTTTTTAAATGATGGGTCCTATTATGGATAGCTAACTTAATTTGATGGAGTGGGGTTTTCTCTTTTTCTAATCTTCTGGATTGTTGCTTTATACAGTAGCAAGATATAAACCATGTCAATTTTTTATGTGTAAGGCTAAGGATGCAAAAAATAGTAAGGGATTATGTGAGAAGATAATCGTTGCCTTTTTCAGAGTTGTTCTGTATTGGATTGACAAGTTCATTGAGATACTTGAGATATCCACCAAGAACTCAAGACCTCTTTCCTGATCAGTCCCTCTGAGTTTAATCTGTCTCATCATTATATATGGATAGGGATTTCCCCCCGTTTCCAGAATTTGACTTCTGGGAACAATCTGAGCAAAGAAGGTTATGGCTCAGGATGAATTCTCTCTGATAATGAGACGAAAATGTCTCATTGGACAGGACTAGGCATTGAGATAGGCATGATAAATAAGGATTGTGAATAATTTGACTTGGTTTGAATTTTTAAATAAATTTAATTGATGCTTCCTAAAGTAATATACAAGGGGCGTGGTGGCTCAGCGGGTAAGACGCCAGGCTTGTCGATCAGAAGATCGCGAGTTCGGAGGTTCGAATCCCTAGCCCTGTGTGACGGAGTGAGCTCCCACACTCACCCCAGCTCTTGCCAACCTAGCAATTCAAAAGCACGCAAATGCAAGTAGATTAATAGGTACCACTTCGGTGGGATGGTAACAGTGTTCCGCGCGTGTCATGCGGCCACATGACCGTGGAAGCATCTTCGGACAACGCTGGCTCTTCGGCTAACAAACGGAGATGAGCACCAGCCCCTAGAGTCGGACACGACTGCACAAATGTGCAGGGGGAACCTTTACCTTTTTAAAAGTAATATATGGATTTGGATACAGTCTCATGATTGTGCAGTTTTACAAATTTTACACAACAGTTCTCCACTCCAACTTTAGCTGCAAAAGTATCTGTATAAGAGAACATCAAATATAAAAATGTATAGAAGTTGTGCACAAAAATGTATGTGTTAGAACAGATGGAATTTTTCACATCTCAGTTGCAGACTGCTATCTAAACTGGACAGAATGCATTCAATATATGCAAAATTGACATAGATTGGATATAGACCATGTACCATTTGTACTGACAATCAATGAAGATGTCAAAACACTGTAAGAGAAAACATAATACATAGAAGTACAGAAAACTTTAAAACAAGGCACAAAATAGGAAAGGGAGAAAATACATTAAAATTAACAACATTAAAAAATTAAGTAACTAAATAAAATATCATCATTCTTCAATTACAACCACAAATAAAACCAACAATTGTTTTGACCTAATCTAAGCAAATTTGGTGCAGATGAATTTTTCAGAACCATGTATTATAGAACTGTGATAAGTAATGGTTTCTACAAAAATGTAAGTGTAAGAAGCCGTGTCAATCCTAAATTTCTTATTAGAAATAAGTTTTTCTTATTTTTTATATTGTTGCAATCTTTTAATGTCTATTTAAATGGAATCATAGAGATGAAAGGAAACTTAGTGGTTATCTTAACCAATCCCTGCTCATTGCCAAGATCTACTACAGTATCTCGGACAGATGACCATCCACCCTGTCTTTGAAAACCTCTAGTGAAGGAAAACTCACCACCTCATGTGCAAATAAATGAATAATAATTTCACATCTTCTTCTATGTGACAGCCCTTCAGATATTTGAAAATTGCCATTGTATCTCCCTTCAGTTTTCTTTCCTGTAAACTAAACGTGCACAGATCTTTTTGATAGGATGTACACTGGCTTATAGGGAAAAAATCAAGGCTTGAGAATAAACCGGACAAGAGTGCAGCGTTTAGGGCTAAAAGTTGTTTACTTGTAGCATAAGGCAATAAATGCATATATAGTTAAGGCAATAAATGCAAATGTTACATTATTGCAATAAGGAAAAACAAAAACAAACTTATAAGCAGAGATGCGTGTATTGATCCCAGGGCCAGAGCTCATGCCACGGCCTATACCCAAAGCCAGGCATAACTACGCACTGCCCAGTCCGCAGAAGTAGAATACACGTGAAGAACTACATGGCTAAAGACACAAAAAGTCAAGAAGCATAGAACACCATTTTGCATGGTTAGATATTCAGTTCTTCCAGCTTTCTGATTGGCTGGAAGTTAGGTGTGACACACACCAGGCCTTTGTGTAGGCCATAGCAGATAGCACTGTGTGGCAGTGCTGCATCTAAGCAAGCACAGCACGTGATCTCCCCCTCCCTGTTCTCCCAGGGCTTCCCACGAAGGCTTCAGGGGGAATTGTTCTCATGGGAAGGTTTAGAAACTAGACGTAAACAATTCATATCTAATGGAGATGTAAGCAAAGCCATTCAAAGTTATGGGAAGGCTTTTTGTTATCTAGCCACCTGGCGTTACGTCATCATGAGACACTTTTCTCCGTACAGAAAATATTTGCCAATTTCATACGGGAAATCTGACACTTTTAAGCATTCCTCATAGGGTGTGGTTTGTTTCATCCCCTTGGATGACCCTTGGGGTTTCCAAATGGGGTCAGAGTACCAATGGAACAATTACTTCTTGTGATCTGGATTCTGTGCTCCTATTAATTTTTTTTAGCACCTACACCAGACTGTCAACCCATATTTAACTTGCAGTCAACCGTGAAACCCAGATCCCTTTTACATGTAGCACTATCAAGCCAGATCTTCCCCATGCTATGCTTGTGCCATACATTTTCCCTACCCAGCTGTAGAAGTCTGGATTTCTCCATGTTAAATTTAATCCTCCTCATTTCAGCCCCTGCTTTAGCCTATATTAGTTCCCCATTGGGGGAGATGGGCAGTGATATAAATTTAAATAATAAATAGATAAATATTAGGCACCCCGAAGCATTGGGTCATCTGACATTCCTGTGTAAGTATGTATAGTATTGTGGTTTAAAATCTTATAGCAAGCCATTTCTGTATCACTGCTAAGAAAACAACATGGATGTGTCCATCAGGAGTCAGGCTGGATTCGAAGGAGACATATTTATAATCACTGTGATGTACTTCAGATTGCTGGGAACAACTGCAGATTCATTGCTTATGAAAGTGATTAGATGCTAGTTGATAAAATCTTGGAGTTTTTAGGATCAATCATAAAAATAAGGCTGGGTAACAGATGTTGGTGGAAATACTCTTCATGAGAGCTAAATGGATCCCAACAAGACCCCATGACCAGATGTGGATACCAATCAAGGGAGCAATTGTTGCATTATCTTCAACATAGGCTGAAAAACATAATTCTGGGGATTTCCAGTAGGTGTCACTATTGGCAAATATAAATCCCAAACTATCATTTATTTGAATTGGTATTGAATAATGAATTCACTCAGATAATGTTCAGTAAAACAGGATTAATTAATATTAGATTGAAGACATGATAAAAATCATTATGTTTCTGCCTCTCAGTTGTGCCTTCTTGTTGTTTTATATGGCATGTTTGTACTTTTAATTTTGTTTACTAAATTGCAATGGTATTCTTTGTATAATCTTTAAATCTTATCATATTTTCCTCTTTTCAGACTAGTAAGGAATGGTGATACATTTACATTTATATTTAATCATAAATCATTCTGATTATAGAATATATTTCTATATATCAGTGGGATAATCTTTTTAAGGCATCAAGTTACTTTTCAGTCAGTAATTTTATTTCTGACAATACACTGTAATACAAAGTTATAAAAAGTAAATCACTCTTAGGATAGACAGTGATACGTACCTGATAACAATATGTTGGTATCCTGATCTTCAGTTTAATTATTTAAAAAATCTCAGGCATATATCATTAAATCTAGAATTAAAATAAATGCTATGAAGTACGATTAAGTGGTAATCAGCAAGATATATCAATAAGTATTAAAACAAGTCATATCATAGACTAAAAACTTGAATAAATGAAAAGATATCAGGTGAGAACTCCAGAAAAGGTAAAGGTAAAGGTTCCCCCCGCACATTTGTGCAGTCGTGTCCGACTCTAGGGGCCGGTGCTCATCTCCGTTTCTTAGCCGAAGAGCCAGCATTCTCCAAAGATGCTTCCACGGTCATGTGGCCGGCATGACGCACGCGGAACGCTGTTACCTACCCACCAAAGTGGTACCTATTCATCTACTTGCATTTGCATGTTTTCGAATTGCTAGGTTGGCAAGAGCTGGGGCGAATGCGGGAGCTCACTCCATCATGCGGGGCTAGAGTTTCGAACCTCCGAACTTGTGATCTTCCGATCGACAAGCCTGGCGTCTTACCCGCTGAGCCACCACACCCCTTGTATATTATTTGTATATTTTTTGTGCCCCATCACATCCCTACTACGACCAGACCCCTAAGCACGTTGGCAAGGCCATGTCTTTAGGGCATTCCTGAAGGCCAGCAGAATCAGGACCAATCTAAGCTCTGGAGGAATGATGTTCCAAAGGGCAGGCACTATGGTAGAAAAAGCTCTCTTCCTGGGTCCCGTCAGATGACACTGCTTTGCAGATGGGACCTGCAACATGCCTCTCCTGCCAGACCTGATGGGATGGGTAGATGTCAATGGGGAGAGATGGTCTGTCAAATATCCTGGTCCCATGACATATAGGGCTTTATAGGCCATTAAAAAAGGTAAAGGTTCCCCCCGCACAGTTGTGCAGTCGTGTCCGACTCTAGGGGCCGGTGCTCATCTCCGTTTCTTAGCCGAAGAGCCAGCGTTGTCCGAAGATGCTTCCACGGTCATGTGGCTGGCATGACGCACGCGGAATGCTGTTACCTTCCCATCGAAGTGGTACGTATTCATCTACTTGCATTTGCATGCTTTCGAATTGCTAGGTTGGCAAAAGCTGGGGCGAGTGAGGGAGCTCACTCCACCACTTTACCATTACCCTTACCAATACCTTAAATTGAAACCAGAACCATACTGGCAGCCAACGCAGCTTGTGAAGCAGAGATGAAGTGTGCGGTGATCAAGCAGCGCACATAACTGCCCGCACCGCCACACTTTGCACTAGCTGCAGCCTCCAGATGCTCTTCAAGGGCAGCCCCATGTAAAGCAGATTACAGTAATCCATTCAAGAGATGACCAAAACATGAGCGACTGAGAGCAGAGCCTCCCGGTCCAGGAATGGGCACAACCGGCACACAATACAAAGTTACGCAAACACCCTCCTGCTCCGCTCTAAGCACCCTTCCCATGTTTTCTGGTGCACACATACACACAGCAGCACACAAATGTAACGTGAAGGGAGAGCAGAACGTGCACACGTAGCGGGTTACTGTGTTACACAAAAGATGATGTAAACACCTCCTACGGGCCCTGTTGGTAAAGGAGTTGGAAAGCTTTCCAGATGCCCTGCTCTGCATGCTTTCCTTATCTTGTTTTAATGTGTATAAGACCGGAACTCAGACATTATAGGAAATCAGCTTCAAGTATATTAATCAAGCAATCTTTTATCTGAAAAAAATTGCGCTGTATACCCCAGATCCTTCTCTTTTGAATACTGAATTGCATGACGAGTGTTAAAAACATCATTCCAATGAGAGTGATCTATTCCCAAATGTTGTAGTTGTCCTTTTGCAGCTTACCAAGAAATGTGTTAGAAATGCTCAGCCTATTAGTATTCACTTTTTATTTCTTTTTTATCATATTTCTTTTCCTTACTCCCCCGGAATAACAAATGATAGTAATTACAGAACTGAGCTACTCAGTTTTCATGGCCATTAGAGAGGAATACTGGAATCAACATCTGGAGTATTAGAGGTTTCCTACCTTATTTTATTTATTTTATTTTATTTAGGAGCGTGGTGGCTCAGCGGGTAAGACGCCAGGCTTGTCGATCGGAAGATCGCAAGTTAGGAGGTTCGAATCCCTAGCCCCGCGTGATGGAGTGAGCTCCCACACTCGCCCCAGCTCTTGCCAACCTAGCAATTCGAAAGCATGCAAATGCAAGTAGATGAATAGGTACCACTTCGGTGGGATGGTAACAGCGTTCTGTGTGTGTCATGCCAGCCACATGACCATGGAAGCGTCTTCGGACAACGCTGGCTCTTCGGCTAACAAACGGAGATGAACACCAGCCCCTAGAGTCGGACACGACTGCACAAATGTCATTCACATTCTGGTAGCAACTAAGACTGGAAACAGTGAATGCAAAGTACAATACTCTCAGAGTTTTGATTAGTAATATTTAGTAATATGTAAGAAAGGGGCGTGGTGGCTCAGCAGATAAGATGCCAGGCTTGTTGATCAGAAGATCACAGGTTCGGAGGTTCGAATCCCTAGCCCCGCGTGATGGAGTGAGCTCCCGCACTCGCCCCAGCTCTTGCCAACCTAGCAATTTGAAAGCATGCAAATGCAAGTAGATGAATAGGTACCACTATTTCGGTTCCGAATGCATCATGCTGGCCACATGACCGTGGAAGCGTCTTCGGACAACGCTGGCTCTTTGGCTAAGAAATGGAGATGAGCACCGGCCCCCAGATTCGGACACGACTGCACAAATGTGCGGGGTGAACCTTTACCTTTACTTACCTTATTTCACTGGACTGGTATTTGCTTTTTTTCCCCCAAGCTTAATTTGAACCCAGGGTATTGACTCTTAACTGTGGAAGCAAATACATGCTTCTGAGAATGTGCAGTGGTATCTTTCCTCTTTCAGGGGAAAAAGAATCAAGACATGAGAATGTTGGCTAAAAGTAGATTATGGCTGGAACCCGTCTCTTTCTCTGTAACTTTTAACCACAATTTCACAACCTTTGAAGTTAACTAATCAGAGAGAAGTTCAAATATCAGGAACTCTTTATTAGGGATTTACATTTTTGAGCTTCTTAGGGAATGTGAAAACAAAAGATGAGAAGAAAATGAGAAGAAGTCCCCAAGTAGCACCTAAATATAATGATGAACAATAATTAACCCTGATAAAGCTGTTCTTGGTGCTTTATTGGATCCAAACATAAAATGATCTGCTCCCAGATAGTCTTTTTAAATAAAGCATTAATAATCTGCATAATTTTGATACAGTAACAGAGAAAAGGGTTGTGTGATCTTGACTCTGTTTGATCTCTTTGCAGTGTTTGAAACGTAATCATTTGGAAATTTAACCATGACAGTTATAAGCCTATAAGGTTCTGCTCTGTCCTCAGTATTGTCCAACTTCTGTAAGTTTTAGGACACCTGGAGCGAAGTGTCAGCTGTACTCTGTTTCTCTGTATTATCTGATATTGGTTGTGAACCACTTGGACCAGTGTTTCTCAACTTTAGGATGTGTGGACTTCAACTTCAACCCCAGGATGCTGGCTGAGGAATTCTGGGAGTTGAAGTCCACACAGCTTAAAATTGCCAAGGTTGAAAAACACTGCTCTAAAGCTTTCAATGATTGACTCAAGTTTTTTGCTGTTTCTCTCTGATCTGGACTGCTGTTGTTGTCCTGGGTTTTTGAGCTTTTAAAATTATGCATGATTTTATATGTGTTTTTAGAGTACTATTCTATTATTTATTGCCTCTCGGTCATTGTTAATTTTGTTCCTGCTTTGGGCTTGTTTTTAATAAGAAAACAGGCTAGAAGTTTTGTAAGTACACACACACACAAAAATAGCATAATAAGTGAAAAGGTTTATCTGGGACAAACAGAGAAGGTTGCACTGTTGTTGTAGCTTATTATGTACTTATGGCTAAAGATAAAGAATAAAACAACAAGTGAAACAATTTAATTAAACAATTGAGACTTGTGATTATCCTTTCTATCATCTTAATGCACTATTCCACCATTTCCAAGGAAGTCTGCTATGATTGCAGCTATAGTGGGAAGGCAAAAAATGCCTCTGGGTCCTGTTGTGAATCATGTTTTCCAGGGCTGTAACTTTTTAAATTATATTTATATACTGCTGCTATTGCACAGCTAAGTTTTGGATTGGGCTCATGTCAGAAAAATGGGGGATAACTATTGAGCAGAAGACCTAGCATATTTGACACCAGGAGTAGATAATTTTTTAACACCCCTCTTTCCTGTTGCTGAAAGTCAGTTTGGCATAGTGGTTAAAGCACCAGGCTAGAAACAAGGAGACTGTAGGTTATAGTTCTGCCATAGGCACAAAGCCAGCTGGGTGATCTTCAGCCAGTCACTCTCTCTCAGCCCTAGGAAGAAAGCAATGGCAAGCCACTTCTCTCCCCCCCCCCCGGTATATTTAACCGCAAAAGGAGGAAGTTTTTTAAATTTCATTTAATATCCTTGGGTTTTTTGTAACAAAACAATCATTAATCTTTTAAAAAAGGAAAGTTAAAAAAATTAAAAATACAAACTAAAAATACAAACTAAGAAGGAAAAGAATATATCTTATATTTTATACCTAGGTATAGTCACTGGTTTACGAATGAATTCACTACTATAATATAAACAATACAAGGTATTATTGTAAGATATCAAAGAATCTCTGCCCTAACACCACATATTGCTGCATACTTTGATTGGTAGAAAACGTTGCCTTTTCCAAAACAGACAGATCACACATTTCAGCAACCATTCTTTCACATCTGGAATAATATCACTTTTCCAATTTCTTAATATAATTATTTTTGTCACCCCCCATGCTCAATACAACCACCATTCCTGATAAACCATCAAATTCCAAAGCTTTGGTATATAATGGCAAGCCACTTCTGAAAAATGCTACCAAGAAAACTACAGGGGACACTCACCAGGAGTCCAATTGACTTGAAGGTACTTTTTCCCCTTCCATCATGGCTACCTTGCACCACCAACCACCAGACAGCTGGCTGGCATGCTGGCAGCAGTGACCTAGCTCCATAGTCACCTCCTCATGATCATCGGTAGCACCATCTCCATTGACTGCACCTGGGGGTGGACTGTCTCCGTCCTCTTGGTATGACACTGCAGAAGAGTGTCCTTGAATTTCATTGTCCTCAAGAGATAAAGAGGTCCTGCTTCAGCTTTCCTTTTGATCAAATTACCTGACTAGTGAAAATGTTTTATTCTGTCCCTACTTTTATCCTGTCACCTTTGACAAACTGTGATTGAGCTGTTGTATTGTCAATTTAATATTTAATACTCTGAGTTCTGTAGGTCAGTACTTACAATCAGCATTGAACTGTACTTCTTATTTCACACTATCTAAAGAAATAGGGGTTGGTTTTCCTTCTACCTTACTTGAACAGAGGATGTGAAATCCCATTATCTTTATAAACCTCTCAAACACAGAATACTAATCAGACACCAATTCACAAATTCTTTACCACTGAGATGATTTTAGAAGCAAAAAGTATTTCACAGAAAAGGAAGCCTTGAGAAAAATATGCCTATTATCGCAGCATATTCAAAGGGTCTATTCCTCTAAGTTCAAATCAAGAGAATGAAAATAAAAAATATATATTCTAAAATTATTTAAAATTGAGTTTTGTGCCTACTGGAGGGGCTACCTCCACTTATCAACCAGACATAAAATACAGGTAACAATAGTCTTGGCTATTCCCTCTCTGACTCTTTGCTATGCCTTTGTCAGCAAGAGAGAGACTTTGTAGAAACAAATATAATAGAATACTCATTATTCTATTATTTGAAATGCTCTGTTCCTAGAAACCACAGTTTGGCACTCATAGAGCCTTAGATTGAAAATTTCAACGTAATCCCAATTAACCCGGAAGACCCACAAAAACCATCTAATCCCAATTTATCCATGTTTGAATATTTTTTTCTTAATTTTGCTGACCACTGAGAATTTGGAATGAGGCCTGCCTATCTCCTATCTCTCTCTCTCTCCATCTATCCATCCATCCATCCATCCATCCATCCATTCACACACACACACACACACTTATACACCCATAAAGTAGTGGTAAAATGAGGAACAGCACACAAGGCTTCAGCACATATTCCAATTTGAAACAGGTCAACTTTGACAAAGCTAATAGCCTCAGGATTCGTTGTTTGCATTCATTTCAAATGCATCTAGTTCCATAATTCCATAATTTAAAAACCTAAACCCAACTTTATAAATGTGAAGGGCAAGCTTCAATAAAATTTTTTGATCTTTTTAGAACTTTTTAGAACTTTTATTAGTACTAATAATGGTTGTATTACAGATTTACAATCTGAATCCAAAAGCCTCAGAGATCACTAGAAGGTCTTACTGGTCAGTTATCATGTTTAATGTGGCAGAAGGTAGAAATCATTAAATACATGACTAAAGAGTAATCAATTTATCTCTATGTTAAGTATTAACATATATGAAAGGAATGCAAATTTAATTTTTGTCCTAGCCCAACTAATTAATTTTTGGAATATGGCCCTCAGCCCCCAAAAGATTGAACAGCCTTGGTTTAGATTATTACTGAATATATTTTCTGGTCAGCAACTTGTTTTATGACAGAAACACTGATTTTGATAGGTGTGGTGGCTCAGTGGGTAAGACACCAGGCTTGTCGATCAGAGGATTGCAGGTTCGGAGGTTTGAATCCCTAGCCCCGCATGATGGAGTGAGCTCCCGCACTCGCCCCAGCTCTTGCCAACCTAGCAATTTGAAAGCATGCAAATGCAAGTAGATGAATAGGTACCACTTCGGTGGGTAGGTAACAGTGTTCCGCATGCATCATGTCAGCCACCTGACTTTGGAAGTGTCTTCGGACAATGCTGGCTCTTTGGCTAACAAACGGAGATGAGCACCAGCCCCTAGAGTTGGACACGACTGCACAAATGTGTGGGGGGAACCTTTACCTTTACCTTTTACTGGAACGTGACAGACAAAACAAACCCCATATCCATCATTTGGTAGTTCATTATCAATGTTTCTGCTCCTTCCACACATCACTTTATAACCTATATTGGCAATCAGGTGGTGGGGCTAGTATTCTTCATGAAGGCATGACTCTTTCTAGAAGTCACGTGTGTGTGTGTGTGTGCGCACTTAATATGTATATACAGTACATATGCACATGCTTGTCCTGATATAACAAACTCAAATTGGTGATCATAATTCAATCCAGTATATTTAGTAATTTTTTCTGGACATGACATCTTCAGTGCTGGGAATGGCTTCACAGGTACACCAAGTCCTTCTTCACTGAATTGAATAGGGGAGTTTATTGATGCAGGGGCTCTATAAGTGTATCAGTTTTACCAATCGAAGAGAATCAGTTTTATTTATTTTAAGCTTCAAAATCTAAAAAGAATTTGTGATATACTCAGTGGCTGGGTTATCAGGGTCAACCAGGTCAGTTAAAGATTCAGTTCCTACATTCCACAACAAACTAAGTTTGATTAGCTTTAACTTTGGTAGGTTTTGTGACTTAGGGTGTATCTGCCCTGCCAACCATTTCTGGAGGGCAGGAACAGACATTGTCATCTTCTGCCCATCTCCAGCTCATTGAGGTAGGCTGAAACCCTTCTATCTCAATTTATCAAAACAAAACAAAACAATGAAACAGTACACTGATGGACTTATTTAAAAATCAGCATTAAAGTAGGTAGCTGCATGTCAGGTAAATATTATAACCAATATGCTAGTGAGAAACATTTGAAACAGAAGCTGGGGAAATGCTTTAAATGAATATTATACATGAACTGTACCATGTGGGAAATTGTCCAAAAGATTCCATGGATCTCTGGGAATGGAGCATCTTAGTAGCTCCCCTGTTACTGAAGATAGGCAAGTTGACAGCCCAAATGGGTAATAGCTACTCACCCACCATGATTTGTGACCACCCTTTTAACACCGAAATCAAGGGTATGTTGTACCTCATAAGACAGGCCAGTGACAGACTGAGACAATTTCATGATTGACAGATATGTTCATGAGTGTTATTCAATTTTGACTACTTAGAGGATTATTTCTTTACCCCTAATGGAGCTTTAAGCAATGTGTGAAGTTCATCACAATCAATTAAATCCATGTATTGCCCAAACATCAGTCTCTTCCAATTAAATTAGTCTTTTTTTCATTGACAAACACAGATGAAACATACACATTATAGTCAACTGATTTGTTTGGGGAATAAGGGAGAAAAAAGATAAAAACACAATGAATTCTAATAGCTTCGTTACGGTATTCAAAACAGAACATAAGGGGTACAATGAAACGAAACACAAAAGTAAATATTAGCAATTCAGAAAAAAATAGAGTGCTTTAGAACAGAGGCTCAGCTAAAGTGAGCTTCCTTAGAGGTTTAAACGGTGGTGAAGTTTCAGGCTCTTGATTAATTTAGTGGAGCCATCTATAGTGATCAACTTTATTCCTGATACTTCAAGTTCAAGTCCATTATCCCTCTTCTGGGGGGAGATGGGCTGTGGCAAAATTTGATAAATAAATAAATAAATAAAATAATAAATAATAGGGACAGCATTTGGTAAATTAAGAAATGCTGAAGGTTTGGGAATTGATCTAAGGTGGGGAAGGGTTGAAAAGAGATCCTAGAAGAAAAGGAATCTTGGAGGTCCTTTGGTGACTCTTCCATGGGTGAATCTAAATATAAGGGTTGTGTAAGACCCCCAAGGTTGGATTCTTAGAAAGCAACATGATCCTCATCTGAGAAAGCAACCCTAGAAAGTACCAACATTTGTCTCAGTTACAGAGCAATTTTCAGAAAACTTGCAGCCACATCTTTCCACTTTCCAGCCTGGGGAAAACATAAGCAAAGAGCATAAATTCTTGTTTTCCTCAGAACAAGATTCAATTTACAGGACATTTAGAACATCATTATTAAATTTGTTGTGCTTCTTCTAGATATAGTCAAAATTCACTATCTTTTTTATTTTTGTTTTGTGACTGAATGCAATGGATCCTGTGCTGGGGAATATCTGTAGCCAAGGTGAAATAGAGGCTGGAGAGGTTTTGTGCAAAGAGAAGGGGTTGGCTTAAGATATCATGATCATGGATTGGAGCTCCTGGTTGGAGCAGACAGATGGGAGGAAAACAATTTACATCTTTTCTATAAAATGCAGGACCCAATCGATTGGTCCGCCCCCGGCGACTAATGGACCCAATAGGGTTTCAGAGGGAGCTGGGGGCTGTACCTCAGGATCTACTGCACGCTCCAGCGGAGGTCCTGGCCGCAACCTGGAATAGGGAGGCGGCCGGGGCCTTGGACAGGATCGCGCCTATGCGGCCTCTCTTGCCACACTTGACCCGATACTCCCCTTGGTATACGGAGGAGTTGAGGGTCTTGAAGAGGGTTAACAGACGCCTAGAGTGCCGCTGGAGAAAGACAAGGTCTGAATCTGACCGAACACAAGCTAGAGTCGCTGTTAAGACCTACCTTGTGGCGGTAAGAGCGGCGAAACGTCAATATTTCTCCGCTCTTATTGCGTCCGCAGAATGCCGCCCGACGACCCTGTTTAAGATAACAAGATCTCTGTTGGGTAAGGTGGAGTCTGTGACCCACCTACAGGGCCATGCGGAAGAATTTTCTGAGCATCTGCAGGATAAAGTCGCTCAGATTCGGTCTAAGTTGGACTCTAAGCGTGTAGCACAGTCTGGGGAGATGCCGAGGGAACGTCTTTGCCCGGTTATCTGGGAACAGTTCGATCCTGTTGGACCTAAGGAAGTGGACAGGATCCTTCGGGTTGTAAGGGCCACCACATGTCATCTGGACCCATGCCCTTCCTGGCTGGTACAGGCAGCCCGGGAGGTGACATGTGGTTGGGTCCAGGTGATGGTTAATGCATCTCTGGGGGAGGGGGTGTTCCCAGCTGCTTTTAAAGGGGCTTTGGTGCACCCCCTCCTCAAGAAACCATCACTGGACCCTACTATATTGGACAATTTTCGTCCTGTCTCCCACCTCCCCTTTTTAGGGAAGGTGGTTGAGAAAGCAGTGGCGTTGCAACTCCAGAGGATCCTGGATGATACGGATTATCTGGACCCCTTCCAGTCGGGTTTCAGGCCGGGATATGGGGTGGAAACTGCATTGGTCGCGCTTACAGATGATCTCTGGCGGGAGCGGGATGGAGGGAGTGCATCCATCCTAGCTCTTCTTGACCTCTCAGCGGCATTCGATACCATCGACCATGGTATCCTTTTGGGACGGCTCAGGGAGTTGGGGGTGGGAGGCGTAGTTCTGCGTTGGTTCACCTCCTTCCTCCAGGGCCGTTCCCAATCGGTGGTAATAGGAGAGGAAAGGTCCGACCCTCGCCCCCTCGTCTGTGGGGTACCGCAGGGTTCGGTTCTTTCCCCTCTCCTATTTAACATCTACATGAAACCGCTGGGTGAGATCATCCGTCACCATGGGATGAGATACCATCAATATGCAGACGATACTCAATTATATATTTCCATCCCTGGTGAGATAAGTGATGCAGTGGCTACCCTTTCTCAGTGCCTGGAGGCTGTGGGGGTCTGGATGGGGAACAACAGGCTTCGACTGAACCCTGGTAAGACGGAGTGGCTGTGGATTGATGGCTCCCGTGGATCCAGGAAGTTGTCATCTCTAGTTCTGGATGGGGTTGCACTACCCCATTCAGACCAAGTGCGTAATTTGGGGGTTCTTCTGGACTCACGGCTCCTGCTCGAAGAGCAGGTGGTAGCCGTGGCCAGGAGGGCTTTTGCACAACTTCGTGTTGTGCGCCAGTTACGCCCTTTCCTGGATCGGGAAGCCCTCCGTACAGTCACTCATGCCCTGGTCATCTCCCATATAGACTATTGCAACGCGCTCTACATGGGGCTACCCTTGAGGAGTATCCGGAAGCTTCAATTGGTCCAGAATGCGGCTGCTCGCGCAGTTATTGGTGCGCCTAGATCAGCGCATGTGACACCTCTGTTGCGACAGCTGCACTGGGTGCCTGTGTGCTTCCGGGTCCAATTCAAGGTGTTGGTTATCACCTTTAAAGCCCTACATGGCATGGGGCCAGGTTACCTGAGGGACCGTCTCATCCCCATAACGTCGAACCGTCCCACTCGGTCATTCAGAGAGGGCATGCTACGGATCCCGTCCGTAAAGGAATGTCACCTGACGGGGTCTAGGAGGCGTGCCTTCTCGATAACGGCGCCCACCCTTTGGAATATGCTACCCCCGGAGGTGAGGCAGGCCTCATCGCTCCCAGCCTTCAGAAAGAACTTAAAGACCTGGTTCTGCCGCCTTGCGTGGGGGGAGGGGGGGAACAGTTCCTCTTGGGGATGGCTGGTGCCATAGGGCCCTTTTAAACATCCAAACATCATACCACCGCATCTTGGATTTTTATATTTAATTTTAATATATTAGAGTGTTTTATTGGGTTGTTTTAATTGTCGGATTTTAATTTTTGTGTTTTGTAAACCGCCCAGAGTTCCCTTGCGGGGAGATGGAGCGGTATATAAATTGAAACATAAATAAATAAATAAATAAAAATATAGTCTTTAAATCATTCAGGTAGATAAAATAGATCATTCTTTGATCAACTTTATTCCCGATCCTTCAAGTTCAAGTCCATAGAGTTTATTGAGAAAGAGAGACCCACAAAACCTATTATGGTTCTAAGAATAGGAGGTGGGAAACCATGATGTGAGCAAATGGATAAAACTCTCTCAACCTCATGTTGTAGCATGAAATAAAGTCATTTTCTAAGCAGACTTGTTTCATTCTGATTTAGACTTCTGAAATATGCGTAATCATACTTTTCCTTCTTTTTTTAATATATTTTATTTAGTTTTAAATATACATAGATAAAAGTTAGAAACGGAAAAAGAAATAGAAATACAAATCAAAGAAAGAAGAAAAAAGGTGTAGTAAAGTAAAGAAAAAAAGAAAAAGATGAAACATAGAAATTAGCTAAAATGTATGGGAATGTTTCTAACTTGTGTTGGAAATGTAAAAAAAAAAGAGGGGTCATTCTATCATATGTGGTGGACATGTGAGATTGCAAAGAAATTTTGGACTCAGATACATTCATTGATGCAAAATATTTTACAAATTTGAGTTCCATTTAAACCAGAATTATTTCTACTGGGAATATCAGAAGTACAAATAGGAAGACAATTTACAAGAATTATGCAATACAAGACTACAGCTGCGAGACTTGTATATGCACAAAATTGGAAAAATCAGACTACACCTACGATACAAGACTGGATGTTAAAATTGATGGACATGGCAGAAAATGATAAATTGACATGTTTATTAAAAGAAAATACAAATTATTACTTTCTTAAAGAGTGGAAACCATTAATGGTCTATTTGAAAAATGCAGGAGGGGCAAAGCTTATATGGGGATTTGAAGACTAAAATATATATAAACTGATATATTAGACAAGAAATGTTTTTCAATGTTATAAATAGACCTAGCATGTAAGATTAATTTTTTAAATTACTATGACCACGGATAAATCGGAAGTTGACTAATTTCTATGTTTCATCTTTTTCTTTTTTTCTTTACTTTACTACACCTTTTTTCTTCTTTCTTTGATTTGTATTTGTATTTCTTTTTCCGTTTCTAACTTTTATCTATGTATATTTAAAACTCAATAAAATCATACTTTTCCTTCTAACTGATTGTTGCTCCTGTAATCTGTTGTGTCTTTTCCTTGTTCTTACTCTTCACTTGTTTGATATGCTTTGAACCTGTTTTGAATTTTCTTCTAAAAGAATGGAAGTATGTGATGTACTTGTTTTACACACACACACACACACACACACACACCACACAAATATATATATATATATATATATAATTTTTCAATACAGTAAAAAGTATACAAAACAAAAAAATATAGAAAGAAAAAGACAAGGAATGAAAAGAGAAGAAAACGTACAGTTATGCCTTCTGCCCTTCTTTCTATTGAATAAGTATCATCTTATTCTTTTCCCCATCCTCTTTGGCCCCTGTTAATCCCCAAATCCAGAAATCATCAATTCGATCTTTTCTTCTTTCAACAAAAGTCCATATAAGGTTTCTGGTCTTTCAAAAAAATCTTTGTCATTTTTTTCCTGACCAGACTGGTCAGCTTCGTCATTTCTGCACTCTTCCACTGTGGGTAAGGTAAAGGTAAAGGTTCCCCCTGCACATTTGTGCAGTTGTGTCTGACTCTAGGGGCCGGTGCTCATCTCCATTTGTTAGCCAAAGAGCCAGCGTTGTCCGAAGATGCTTCCATGATCATGTGGCCAGCATGACGCACACAGAACGCTGTTACCTTCCCACCGAAGTGGTCCCTATTCATCTACTTGCATTTGCATGCTTTCGAATTGCTACGTTGGTAAGAGCTGGGGCGAGTGCAGGAGCTCACTCTTAGAAACATAGAGGGAGAAGGTTTAAAAAGAAAACAAACACAAAATGACCATTTTTATTAGGTGAGCATCCCAACTATTTGGTATATAATTGTATAATAAAACGTAATAAAAGCTGTATCTTCACCCTGAGTTTCACCATCTCTTATAAAAGTACTTAAACTGATGGTTTATTGAATATGTCCCATCAAGTCAGTGTTGACTCTTAGCAACCATGTAGATAGATTTTCTCCAGGAGGATCTGTCCCGAATCTGGTCCTTCAAATCTTCCCACAGTGTACCCACTGCTGCTGAAATTGAGTCCATACATGTTGCTGGTCATCATCTTCTTCTCTTTCCTTCTATCTTTCCCAGAATCAGAGCCTTCTCCAGAGAGCTAGGTCTTTGCATAATGTGTCTGAAGCAGGATAATTTGAGCCTGGTCATTTGTGCCTCAAGTGAGAACTTTGGGTTGATTTGTTCAATGACCCATTTGTTTGTTTTCTTGGCCATCCATGGTATTCTCAGGAGTATTTTCCAACATCAAAGTTAATGTTACAAAGCACCAATACTTTCTTTCCTGCTTCTTCAAAGTCCAAGTTTTGGTTCCACAGAGTCACAGGAAACACCATTGCTTGCACGATTCTGCTTCCATGTTTGATTTTCTTGGAATAAGTTACTGTTTATCCATTGGCGTCCTTTAGCATACCAGTTCGAGGTTGGAACCTCCTTCTGAGTCCAGAGACCTTTTCAAAGACTCTTCTTGTTCTTCCATGTCTGCTTCCAAATTTGATGTCTTTACCGGTGTTGTGACACTGCTTCTCATCAGCCCTAATGGTTAGCGAATCTATTCCAAGCCATACCTATCAGCACACTTGGTAGGTAAAAGGTAAAGGTTCCCCCACAAAGTCATGTCCGACTCTAGGGGCCGGTGCTCATCACCGTTTGTTAGCTGAAGAGCCAGTGTTGTCCGAAGACACTTCCACAGTCATGTGGCCGCATGATGCACGCGGAACGCTGTTATCTACCCACCAAAGTGGTACCTATTCATCTACTTGCATTTGCATGCTTTCAAATTGCTAGGTTGGCAAGAGCTGGGGTGAGTGCGGGAGCTCACTCTGTCACACGGCGCTCGGGTCTCAAACCTCTGAACTTGTGATCTTCCGAACGACAAGGCTGGCTTCTTAACCGCTGAGCCACCGCGCATTTGGTACATTTGTACATTTGGTACAGATCCAAAATTGTTTGGGTTTGAATCTTCCAGCTGACTATACACAAATGGTGGACACCATGTGCACCTACACTAAAAACTAAAAGAAGAAAGGACTCCTTAAAGTATGGAACAGGGATTTCTAAATGATAAAGACTTTGAAGCTTTCTCCAGGAGCATCAGTCCTGAGGCTGGTTCTGAAACATACTGATTATGCTGAAGAAGGTAATCCTTTCACTTTCTGGTTAGCGTTGATTAAATAACCTGTTCTCCTGTTCTCAGGCAGTGAGCTAAGCTGCCAGGGTTCAATTACCTCCCTAGAAAACATATAGGTAACAATTATGCTAAATTTGAGTAACTTTCTGGAGGAGCCAGAGACACACAAAAACAGCATAAATCTTCCGGCTAAAAGGATTAATTTATATAGCAAACTTCACTCCCTAAATATATGTTGAATTAATACATGGAAATAGATACAGGCAAAAATTAGTAAGCAATATGCAGTAGCAATTATAATCAAGATTATAAGGAATGCGGTCTGAAGAATGATACAAGGAATAAAAGTCTATAGTTTAAGCTACATTAAAATACTGCAGGTCTGATGCCTTTTGAAAAATATAGATCAGTCCTTCACCTTTGCTGCTTTCTCTTCCAGAATATAAAATCAAGGCCAAGTCTGAATACACTTCGGAGCCTAGTTTTTAGCCTGGCTGCCATATTGGCTTGGTTATTTTACTTAGCCAGGAAAGCTTCTTACAACTGCAAATTTACTTACCCGTTTTGTCTCCAAATTAAGTTACCTTAAGTAACCCCAGAGCTTTGTTGTTTGGCAGATGCACCACCCACATTACCTCTTCTCCCTCCAGTGCTGATTTTCCTCATTCCACACAGGTCTGGTCTTCTCCCTGTGGTGCAGGAAGAAACATCTGGGCTTGGATCATTATCGGAAGGGGAAATAAGGAGACGTGTATCGCCAGTATGATTTGTGAACTGGATATAATTGTTTTCTGAAATTCTTGTATTGCTGGCTAATTTAGAATTTGCAGGAAGGTTACATACTAATGAGGATTAAGTGTCTAGCAGGCACTGGGTGCCTGCTAGGACAAAAGAGGGAAATTATTATTTAATTGGGGTTAGAGCTGGAAGTTTGTTATCTCGCAGCTCACAAGAGTAAATAGGAAAAGCTAGTTTGTCTAAGCAACCTCTCTTCCAGGCGTGAATTAAAAAATGAGGGTCATTCACAGGACAATCATTATTCCAGAAGCTGTTTGTCATGAGCCATGAGGGAATATGCTATTCCCACATGTTGATACTGATCAGTTTATTGATATACTATTCAGTCCCCTTGGGGTAGATGGTGCGGTGATAGAAGTCGAAACATAAATAGATAGATAGATAGATAGATAGATAGATAGATAGATAGATAGATAGATAGATAGATAGAATTTACTGGAATTAATGTGAGGAATCTGTGGCTTTGGTTCTAACAACCCCTGTCTTGCTCTTGGGGCCAAGTCCACTGTGACTACTATATTGATGTTTATCATAGAATTTGGGGTGCAGGATCCAATGGATGGTGGTAGCTTCCAATTTCCACCACCCATTCACCAATCTGTGGCCATTTATTCATAAATCCAATTCTTCCATCTGTACAAATGGAATCAGAAAAGTGGGCATTGTCTCCTTTACCAGTAGCTTCGAAAGCATGCAAATGCAAGTAGATGAATAGGTACCACTTCGGTGGGATGGTAACAGCGTTCCGCATGCGTCATATGGCCACGTGACCGCGGAAGCGTCTTCGGACAACGCTGGCTCTTCGGCTAACAAACGGAGATGAGCACCGGCCCCTAGAGTCGGACACGACTGCACAAATGTGCAGGGGGAACCTTTACCTTTTACCTAGTCTTGGTAGTTTTTGTGTGTGGCTGTGACCCAGTTGCTACCTGTGGCATCAGTAAGGATCACTCAAGTGACTACCAGGTTCAGCCCATATATTGCCATCTCAGGCTTTAGAATCCATACTGATACTTCTGAGGCCATCAGCAGCTACATTCTCCAATGTGACTCAGATCCTATGATGGATGACAGAAACATTGTTTTTTGAAGTTGAAAGGCTTATGCAGAGTGGTTGGTCTGAATGGCTCAGATATTAGGTACCTGCGTTCAGCAATTACAACAGGTGATTCATGATCTGGTGTTTCAGATAGTTCATTGTGCACTTCTGCTGTATGCAATCTTCCAGCACTCACAAAATAAATTAAAGAAACTTGACAGAAACCATGGTATTACCACTTACTACAAAGAGACTGAGATCTCACTGTAAACTGTTGGAGGAAAGCAACCAGTTCTGCTTCCATCATCCAGAAATTAGTTGTTTGGTAATGGAGTTGTCATAACACTGACCTAGAACAGAGGGCCAGAAAGTCAATGTGATGGGCAGGTTATATATACTGCTACCCTCTCTTTTCAAATTGCTAACCATCAAGTTCTCATGGGCTGGCAACCAGCATTTTCTTCGAGAATAGGCAACACCCTTTTAAACTCATCTTCCGGAGGACAAGAAGGACTTAGTTAATGCCATGTTTCCTAAAGTTTGTTGGCTGTCAAATCAACAGAATAATACAGCCAATCATGCTGCAAGTTCATGATGTTGGGCTATTGACCAGCCTAGCCCAAAATGGAGTGAACGATCTTCCTTTCCCTGGTGAAGGTACACTGGACAGAATGCAAAAGATAAAAAAGACAGAGCAAAAAATAGAAGTGGTAAGGCATCTTGTACCATTACCTTGGTACACATTATTGTTCAGAGGCTTTCATCTTCCATTGTCTCTAGATCATCACCTGCATTTGGCAAGAAGCCTACAACACAGGCCATTGAGCAACTCTTTCCAGCTCACGTTCTTCCTGCGAATGGAGATTTAGAAGCAATTAGACATGCTTCTTTTGACTTTAGCATCAACATTTCACCCCTTTGAAAATAACTAGTGCAACATCTAGAGGAGCAGGAAGCCATTCCTACAATAGGTGAATCTTTACCATGATTCCCTCCAGCTATGGGATAGAATTCTGTAAATCACCATCCTTAAAAAGGTTTCAGTTATCCTGAGTATTTCTGCGACTACAGTAAGAAGCGATCTTCCTAATCTGTAAAGAAGCCATAGAATCAGTGTCAAAAACCTAACACAGGAAGAGAATTTCATACCTGGTATATCTTCATTCTGAAAAAGGATGGAGCACACAGCCTGTGTTAGATCTTCAGAAGCTAAATAAGTACATTGCTGTCATAAAGTTCTACATCACTGTGCTTCAAAATATATTTCTTCTTTTGCACCAAGACTCATTTGAACTGACAGATCTCAGAATTGTGTATTTCCAAATTGTTGGATGTCTACAGCACTGGAAATTCCTCCAGTTCACTTTCTTGAATCAGTTGCTTCAATTTTGTGACCTTCCTTTTGTGCTTTTCACAGCCCCCAGAGTTGTCACAAAATGTACAGCAGTGGTAGTAGCATGTCTGCTCTGTCTGTCTGTCCGCCCATCCATCCATCCATCCATCCATCCATCCATCCATCCAGTAATTTAAATTTATAAGGCCATCCAACTCAATTTTATTGTTTTGTATAACAGGGTTACAAAAAATAAAAAGACAAATAACGAAAGAAACAGTGTAATACTAACGACAAACAAAAAAAACTGAACAGAAACAAGAAAGAGGGGAAAAAACCCTCCAAAATTTAAAAAAAACCTAGGAAAAAGAATAAAAAATTACTGAATATTTTAGTCTATGTAGCCTGATGTTTGGTACACCGTGTGTGTGTGTGTGTGTGTGTGTGTGTATGTATATGTATATGTATATGTATATGTATATGTATATGTATATGTATGTATGTATATATATATATATATATAGTATATATGTACACTGTATGTGTATGTGTGTGTAAGAAATCACTGGTTTACAAAAATACCTTATAATACTATATTATTATCAAATATCATAGGATAAAAATATTACTTGAAAATTATTATTATTATTTATTATTTATTTGATTTGTACCGCCCATCTCCCCCCATGGGGAACTCTGGGCGGTTCACAATAAACAAGTTAAAATAAAATCTAAAATATCTAAAATCACAGTTATACAAAAATGCTGGAAACTCACCAACAACCAGTGCAGACCATATGGCAGGTAGGTTCTGGGCATACCAAGGTGTACCTTTAACTGCTGGTGTCCCTGCATTCTGGCTGTAGCTTCTGAGTGCTCTTCAAGGGCAGCCCCATGTAGAACACATTACAGCAGTCTACATATGAAATGACCAAAGTGTGCAGGAGTAGAAGTATGAGAACAAAGCAGAGATGCCCTCTACCCTAAGATTTTTTTCAATACAACTTTTGGAATGGTAGTCAAGTCTTCTCAAACTCTGTTCTTGCAATTAATATAATTAAGAATTTTAATCGTTAAACAAAATGCATTGATATTCCTGGATTGATTAATGCATACAGTAGTTGCAAAAAGGTGTTTTAAGAATCAGAAACTTTATTAAAATGTAAATTTTAATTTTTAATCAAATTAGATCATTCTTTTCATTTTCTGGACTCATAAAAATTATATAATTTGCTCTTCTTAAAATACTAAAATTTAGTAGCTAACATGCAAAGAGGATGTTAAAAAGCACTTCAAATAACATGACAATCTCATCTCTACAGTAACACTGGGTTGTTAATTAGCTGAGCTTTCCAAATACTGAGATTATAGTTAAAATGGCTCCGAGTCGGAGATGATAATGATGTGCTGCCTGTTTTACAACACATTATATGCAGTGCACATTAATTCCATTTTTTTTTCAAATTCCGTCATTATAAAAAAAAAAGCTCCTATTTTGAAGAATGAAATCACTCTGAGAGAAGCTTACCTTATTAAGCATGCCTATAATAGTTGCTGCTATATCTGGCAATGGGAAAATACGTCAAAGTGTATTTAAGAGGGAAGTTGACTGTTTCATCAGGTGCAAGACAGAAACATCAGGTCAATTTTTTAAAAAAGAAATGAATAATTCTGAAAATGTTGCTTTTTAAAGAAAGCACCACTTTCATCTTGAGTTACAAACATTTAAAATGGTTGTGAAGTGTCTTCCCTTTAATAGAATCGTCTTGAGTTCACAAAGAGAAAAGGAAGTATTCAAAAGCTATACAACACACACTAATATAATAATATAATAATAATGTAATAATAGATGGCAATAGATGGATCACCAATACACTTTTTTACGAACGGGCTCTGGCTGAGACATTGAGAAATATACTGAGTAAATAAATGTTAGCATTTTAGGCCAAGGTGGTGCTTTCAAGTTGCTGGCATCCCCTTTTCGACCCTGATTCCGTTTCCTCAAGTTACCCCATAACAAGGATTTTCTGTAGAATTTGCTGAGGACGGAGACCTCGTGGGTTGACAGAACAGAGAATCATTAGTCTGTTGCATGCTTGAAACTGGATACAATCTAGAACGGCCGCCCGAATTGACCATACGATGATTCCAAATAAATCCCAAATTTGGAAACTTCCTGAAAATGATTTTTAATATCAATCTTGCTATTTCTATTATTTTCAATGAACTTTGCCTCTGCTTACCCTGTTACCCCAACCGCATTTTTATTTTTGTATCTGCATTTTTCAACATGTGACTTTATCCTTTCAAGCTTTTTCTTGGTAGCAATTCTGATTACACTGCCTTCTATTGATCAACAACGACCACTTAATTAGCTGCAGCTTGTCAGGTTAGGATCAGACTGTATTCTTGTTGAATAGTCCCAGATATTGCAATCTATACTTTAGTTCTCAAGGTAGTATGTGAAGTTATCTTAAGAGAAGTGTTCTCCCCCAAATTCTATATGTTATTGATCAAGCAGCAAATGTATCACAAACACTATCATTAAAAAAGCAATTGCACAAAAAGTCATATTACTAAGATAAAAAAAAACAATATAATGTCAGTTTGCTCAGATTTATTATACTAACTGAAGTCCAAGAATTGGGAACTCTATTCTGCATTCCTTGTAAAATTCAGCATTGCATGGCTGTGTTTGCATGACATGCTTAACCAGATAGGTTAAAGACTTGGTAGCTGCATTCACACACCATGCTAAGCTAGGTTCATTTTAACCCTGGTCACAGGCATCGATAGCAAACTAAGATTGCATGAAAATTATGACACATGCATAGTGATGTCACGCCTCAAACTCTGCCATTACATACTTGTGTCCCAACATCTGATGCAAGTATTTAATTTGTGGGTTTTGGATTAAAATGTCATGATATATGCTTCATCGCTTTCTGCCACACAGACACCTATGATCTTGGTTAATATTTTTGTGGGTTGGTATGATATGCCAACCTTCCCCTCCTGGCTAGACTATGTAGGGCCAGGAGATTCTACACAGGGAAGCTGGTCCCAAAGGCAGCAAGATCAATAGAGTGTTGGCTGGCCCCTTGCAGATGCAGTATTACCACTTCACTGCTTTTACCTCCATTCACTTCGTTGAATAAAAACAATAGTTCTGTTCATACCATCACACTAAACCAAAGCCAGTCAGGTTTAGTGTGATGTATGAACCCCATCTTAGTCTGGACTTTCTCAGTAATACTGATGAGAAGTTTTTGGTCATTTGAAGTCCATAAAAAGTAATTTTATTTTTATTTATCCAACTTCTATCAGCGCCCATCTCCCCCCAAAAGGGGGACTCTGGGCGGTTTACAACAAAGTCAGCAATTAAAACATATAAAATATAATATAACAACCCTAAGAAAAAATAAATTAGATATAAATATAAATATAAAATCCAAGAGGCAACGAGGTCATATATAAAAGAGCTCTACGGCGCAAGCCAACCCCAAGAGGAGCTATTACCTTCCCATCCCAGGCGAGGTGGCAGAGCCAGGTCTTCAATTGTTTCCGGAAGGTCAGGAGTGTGGGGGCCTGCCTCACCTCCAGGGGCAGAATGTTCCAAAGAGCGGGTGCCACTGCAGAGAAGGCCCGCCTCCTGGACCCCGTCAAGTGAAATTCCCTTACCGACAGGGTCCGTAGCATGCCCTCTCTGCCTGACCGGGTGGGGCGGGTCGATGTTCTGGGGATGGGATGGTCCCTCAGGTAATCTGGTCCCATGCCATGTAGGGCTTTAAAGGTGATAACCAACACCTTGAATTGGACCCAGAAGCAAACTGGTAACCAATGCAGTTCGTGCAGCAGAGGTGTCACATGTGCCGATCTTGGGGCACCAATAACTGCGTGCGCAGCCGCATTCTGGACCAGCTGAAGCTTCCGGATATTCTTCAAGGGTAGCCCCATGTAGAGCGCGTTGCAATAGTCTATATGGGAGATGACAAGGGCCTGAGTGACTGTACGGAGGGCATCCCGATTACAGGAGTAATTTCAGGTACCCTAAAATGGCAGATTAGATTGCTTCAAAGTAGTGTTTGGAATATTTAAAGTTATTTCTTGATAGTATCCATAACCAAAGAGTGGTATAGACAATACACAAGGGAAAAAAGGCAAAAGTCATGTACAATAGAACCCTCTACAACAGAGCTACATTATAAACTGAAAAGTATATAAAACCAGTGGGGGGTAGATCAATCCTCATGGTCCCCAAATCCTTTCCTGAAGACCCATGTCTTCAAGGCTCTTCAGAAGCCCAACCAGGAGGGGCATACCATGGACAACCTGTTCCATAGACTGGGGGCCAATCATATCTGCTCCCATTCACAACATCTTGTGATATTTCAACTTTTTAATTATTATGGAGTGCTGGCAAGTTCTAAACATGCCTTAGGTTGTGTGAAAGGTCCTCTGTGCAAGCACCGAGTCATTACTGACCCTTTGGAGGGACGCTGCTTTCGCTGATGTTTTCTAGGCAGACTTATAGTGGGGTGGTTTGCCATTCCCTTCCCCAGTCGTGATTACCTTTCCCCCAGCTTAGCTGGGTACTCATTTTACCGATCTTGGAAGGATGGAAGGCTGGGTCGACCCGCCTTAGGTTGTACTATGACGCTAAGGCCTGTGTCTAGATATTTTTGATGGACAGTCCAATACCGAGTGTAGTATAATACTTGAAATGTGAGGTTAATTACACATGTATTTATTTATTGGATTTACGTAGCCGCCCATCTCACACAAATGATTCTGAGCAGCTTAGAAGGATTAAAACAAAGAAAAACCCACCACATATAACCCCTGGCGACCAAGGATAAACAATAACCCCACTCACAGGGAAAAATATATATAAATAACAGCAGAACTCATCTGCCCACCTGACTCAAATGCCTGGGGAAACAGCTAGGTCTTTGGTGCTTTGTGAAAGGCAAACAGGGTCAGGGCCTTCCAGATCTCCAGGGGGATTCATGTTCAGTTTCCTCCAAAACTGTACTCCCTTGAGAAGTTTTGCAGTTGTTGGTTGACAATTCTGGAAGTTGCGTTCCCAACATGTTTGGAGGGCACCAGGTAGAAAAAAAAAACTAGCAAAAATCACAGGGTTTGATCTGGCTTCCTCTTTTTAGCAGCTAGATATGTCAACTGGCTATAAGCAGCAGTCGGTGGTACTTCCTTGTAATAAATATGCTGATTTTTAAAAATCTTTTTATTACATCTGCTGGAAGCACCCAGTATTTACTTAGCTGGCCTTGAACCAGGTTGTCACCCCTTGGCCGGTCTCAGTTCTGCCTTTTATTTTTAAAATGGAAGTTTAAGTGACCTACCTCACAAGATTGCTGTCAGAGGGCTGAAGATAAAGGTTGTGAAGCACGTTAGAAGTGCCACAGAGATTATAAAATAATACACTGTTTTAAAACGATTAGGGAAGAAATTTGGTTAGGCATTAGGTTTCATTTAACTTAACAAAGTGTTTGCAGTCATAATTAAGATGTATATTAAGCCTGGCATCAATTAGACAAATTGATGTGAGTATCTGATTGGGTCCTGAGAGGGTTAGATTTCTCCCAGCTGTGAAAGATATCATTTTGAAAAAGGAAAGGATAATTAGTAAAATAGCAGGTTCAGCTGAATGAATATGAGTGGGTTAGTTTTTGAACTTTGACAGTTTGAGGTTGATAACTCTGGCATCGAATCGTGAAGAGGACAAATGTCCTTATTTGCTGGGAAAAAAAATGGAGAGACAGAGGAATATTCTAAACCATCTTCCCAATGTGTTCTGGGAAGACCTTTCTTATGCTTTCAATGAAGCCTTAATAAATGATTGTCTCCATTAAAATGCAGAAGAATTACTATGTGGGAATCTACACAAGCATGCAGATATAGCATAAACAGCAGCTCTTACTGGATTGTAGCATTTCAGACTGCAAGGCATGGATTTATAAATATCTAAGCCATATGTTATTGTACTGTCCCCTATATAAGGACTCTAGACAGACCCTTTTATATCCAATTTTGAAGATATAAGGGAGGGAGTGTGATTTCTATTTGATGCTACTTCTTTTTGACAAGGACTTGAAAATATCCTCCCAAGTTGCCCAGTTTTGTGCTACCATCTGCACGATATGCCACACCATTACTTAGATTTAGAATTTCTTAAAATAATATTTTATTTTTATTTTAATATTTTTATTCTTAATTATTTTAGATCCTATCATTTTTATTTTTTTTATTTTTTAAATTTTTTTTATCCTGCCTTTATTATTTTATAAATAACTCAAGGTGGTGAACATACCAAATACTCCTTCCTCCTCCTATTTTCCCCACAACAACCCTGTGAGGTGAGTTGGGCTGAGAGAGGGTGACTGGCCCAAGGTCACCCAGCCAGCTTTCATGCCTAAGGCGGGACTAGAACTCTCAGTCTCCTGGTTTGCCATTGGTTCCTTCCTAGGGCTGAGAGACAGGGACTGGCCCAAGGTCACCCAGCCGGCTTTCATGCCTAAGGCGGGACTAGAACTCTCAGTCTCCTGGTTTGCCATTGGCTCCTTCCTAGGGCTGAGAGACAGGGACTGGCCCAAGGTCACCCAGCCGGCTTTCATGCCTAAGGCGGGACTAGAACTCTCAGTCTCCTGGTTTGCCATTGGCTCCTTCCTAGGGCTGAGAGAGAGGGACTGGCCCAAGGTCACCCAGCCGGCTTTCATGCCTGAGGCGGGACTAGAACTCTCAGTCTCCTGGTTTGCCATTGGCTCCTTCCTAGGGCTGAGAGACAGGGACTGGCCCAAGGTCACCCAGCCGGCTTTCATGCCTAAGGCGGGAGTAGAACTCACATCCTCCTGGTTTCTAGCCCAGCACCTTAACCACTAGACCAAACTAGCTCTCTGTCATACTTATTGTTTTGTGTTTCTATTATATATATTTATACACACACACACACACACACACACACACACACACACACATATATGAATGTAATACAATCAAAATATCTAGTAATAACAGTATCTGGCCTTAGGGCTGTAATAAACTTGATTTGATTTGATTTAAATATCCAGTCAAAGAAGCATGATTTCCTCCCTTCCTCCCTCCCTTCCTAGTATTTCTATCCTGCTAAATTCATAGAGCTTGCAACCATGTCGGTAATATCATCACTTGATAGCATCTCAGAGGGCCTTGAAGATCTGGCTGTTCTCCATGAAGTAGGGTGCTGGAGCCCCTTGTGAGTTCTGCTGTTGGATGGACTTTCCATCTTATTCTTTGTCTTTTACCTTAACTATTTTTGTTGATTTTGTTTTTCAGTTGTGTTGTATTTTATTTTATTTATTTTTTACATTGTGAGCTGCCCAGAGTTGGCCAGAGATGAGTGGCGCCTAAATTGAATAAATTGAATTAAATTAGTCCTCCCCACAAATGCAACAGACCTTTGCATCAGGTTGACTGCAACATTCTTCAACCTTCAAAAGCTCTACTGAAGAGGTTTGTGCTGACCTACAATGACTCCAGCATACATATCACACTAAGTCATGTTTTTAAACTGTGATTCATTGAATAAATCAGGGCTTTCCAAAGTTTTTCCCGCGGCGACACACCAACCGGCGTTGGTGTGTCGCCACGGGAAAACCCGGAAGTGTGGCAGCGCGCAAAAACCCGGAAGCGCTGCTGCTGCTTTCGGGTTTTGCGAGCTGCAGTTGGTGTGTCACCGCGGGAAAACCCGGAAGCGCTGATGATGATCAGCACTTCCGGGTTGTGTGGCGACACACCAGACTGTGTGTGGCGACACACTTTTGTGTCGCCACACACAGTTTGGAAAGCTCTGGAATAAATCATAATTTGCTGGGGTCATACACTCTGCAAAAGCATAAATTATGGTTCACAAACCAGTTGTTGGTTTACCCAACATGCTAAGCCAGAGGTGTCCAATTTTGTTAGGGCTGGTGGCTCCAGAGCTAAAAAGTAATTTTTATGTTATTTTTGTGTAATTAAAATTAAATACAGTTCATATGGTTCATCTCCAGTCACGTATTTAATAATTTTCTACTTTTGTCCCATTAAAATTACAACTTCAGTAAATAAGTAAATAAGATTCCTATCAGAGGAGGATAATTAATGTAAACTGGAAGAGAAATGGTGAGTCTAGCAATTTAATTAATCCCAAATACAAGATAAGGAAATGTAATCATTGCCTGAGAATTTAAGGTCTGCTCATTTTACCAGATATGAATCGTATCCCTGTTGTTTGTTTGATTTTGACTTACTATGTTGTGCAAACCATTTTTAACTCATGATCTGTGGTTTTACATTAGGTGTGAAACCAGCCAATTGCAACTTGGTGAATCAAACATCATAAAAATAAACCATGGCTTAATGTGACATATGATCCTGGCCTCAGCATTAAATTCCAAGGATCTGTCTTGGTGTTCATTTCAATCCCAACCCATATGTGTCCCATGATTTTAGAACAGAACAGAATTTCAGTAAAACTAAGCAATTTAAAAAAAGAAAAGAAATATGCAGTATTTTCTATTAATTCAAATAAATATGTGGAAATTAAAAGTAAGAAAAAATAGAAGCATTTTTAATGGTTTGTTGATGAGAAACTAATGTATCCCCTTCTTGAAGATAAATCCTCTCCAAATAGGCAGCAGCTGCTGGTAATTTGGTTCAAGTAATTGTAGAGCCAATAAGTTGAAGTGCTTATTAGAAGAAACGGCTTTCTTATCTGCTTGCAAGTTCAATTGAGTAATGCACTCTACATGTGGTCTGATGCTGGGTAAATTATAAACCTGATTTAAAAACACTCCATCCATAAGAGCTCCTATTTTGCTCATCCATAAAATTTTTACTTTCTTCATTACTAATGGCTTGCTGCAGCATATGGCATAATATCTATCAAATTAGGCTTTGAGGGCATCTTAGCCTGACACCCCGCTGGCTTGAAACGTATGCTTAATGTGAGCTGCCATGCTTTTAACCCCTTGTGCACGGCCCCCTCCCTCGTAGGCTGCCTACCGTCAAGGAGCTGGAAGCCCCTGCAATTGAATAAGGTCTACGCAATGCAACACGATGGTACACCTGCATTTTCCTTGTGCGTGCACAAGTGTGCTGGGAACAGGGAGAAATCAGGGTTATTCAAGAGCTGTGGCAAGGAGACGTTAGGTAAAGGTAAAGGCTCCCCCCGCACATTTGTGCAGTCGTGTCCGACTCTAGGGGCCGGTGCTCATCTCCGTTTGTTAGCCGAAGAGCCAGCGTTGTCCGAAGACGCTTCCACGGTCATGTGGCCGGCATGATGCACGCGGAATGCTGTTACCTTCCCACCGGAGTGGTACCTATTTATCTACTTGCATTTGCATGCTTTCGAATTGCTAGGTTGGCAAGAGCTGGGGCAAGTGCGGGAGCTCACTCCGTCACGCGGCGCTCGGGTCTCGAACCTCCAAACTTGCGATCTTCCGATCGACAAGCCTGGCGTCTTACCCACTGAGCCACCACGCCCCTCCACGTTATGCTTACCCAAAAGGAAGAGCTGGTTTTGGCTCCCAGTTGGCCGTTGGCCGCCGATTCCTGATTCTAGGAACGGAGGCTTACGACAAGTGACATTTTGAAATCTCTGTTAAAAGGCACAAAGGAATTTCTCCTGACAAACCAGGAGGTCAGTAATCACAACTTCGTAAGTTATATTGAGAAGAACCACGGGCGCATGATTTTGAAAGAAAACCAGGATTAGATGCTTGCATCAAAGAACTATTGAGATCAATTTCTGGTGCCAATTACAAATTTATGGTTGAATGTGGGCTGAGTTTGTACAGCATGCTAGGCTAAAATATTGTTGGCTAGTTTGTGGTAAAGTGTGTTGTGTATAGCAACCAAAGTAGATCTATCCGTATTTCCTTATAGACATTCCTATTCTTAATTGTAATTTGGGTAAGGGCAGTATCCCAGGGACAGAGCATACTGCATGTAGAGGGCTGTCCCTAGAATCTCCATTTAATTTTGGAAAAGACTCCTGATCAACCTTTAGAGAGCATTGCTGGCTGAAACATCATACTAAGCCATGATTTGCTTCAGTACTGTTTACTGAGTAAGACCCAAGTGCCTAACTTTGCATACTGTATGTTAAGTCCAAATAAAAAAAACTACATTGTATCATAGTGTGATGTGTGAATCAGGCCAGGCAATAATAGACTGTATAGAAATATTTTATATGGGCGGGGGAGTGACCATGGGAAGCTAGAGAGACTGATTTTGGCTCAATATTCTCCACAAAAGGGTACGTCATCCGTCTGATGAAGAACAGGATGGAAGAGCTGAACTGAATCTGGAGAAAGGGAGAACATTGCCAGGGAATATCCCTGAATGTATTGTCGAAGGCTTTCACGGCCGGAGTTCGATGGCTGTTGTGGGTCTTCCGGGCTGTGTGGCCGTGTTCTGGAAGTTGTGGTTCCTAACGTTTCGCCAGCATCTGTGGCCAGCATCTTCAGAGGGCAGGAGCACAGATAGAAGCAAAATCTCTGTGCCCAGGTAGAGTGGCAATGTTCTATTTATAGAGCTAAATTATAGGAGATTAGGTGGGGTTTTTTTGTTGTGTTGAAATGTTAACGAGTGGCTGATGAGCGTGATTAGCATGTTCATTGTGAGAAGTATTCCCATGTCCTGGTGGTTGGACTGAGTTCGTTGACCTTTTGCAGGCTGTGTTTTTCAGGACTGGTAGCCAGGTTTTGCTAATTTTTAAACTTTCTTCTTTTTTATTGTAACTGTGCTGGTGTTTGTGAATTTCAATGGCTTCTCTGTATAATCTGGTGTAGTGGATTTTGGTGTTGTCCAGTATCTATCTATCTATCTATCTATCTTCTATCTGTGCTTCTATCTGTGCTCCTGCCCTCTGAAGATGCTGGCCACAGATGCTGGCGAAACGTTAGGAACCACAACTTCCAGAACACGGCCACACAGCCCGGAAGACCCACAACAGCCATCAATATCCCTGAAGCTTAAAACTTCAGAACCAGATGAATAGCATCTTTAGGTTACTGAAGGAATTTCCTTGTGGTTTGGCCAAATCTTTATGTGTTATTTTTGAAAAATCCTGGAGAATGGATGAAGGAAAATAAGTATGATCTAAGGAACTACAGTATATGTACGCGTCATCCCGGCCACATGACCGTGGAAGCGTCTTCGGACAGCGCTGGCTCTTCGGCTAACAAACGGAGATGAGCACCGGCCCCTAGAGTCGGACACAACTGCACAACTGTGTGGGGGGAACCTTTACCTTTACCTTTAATGATATTATTGTAAATGATTTTTATTGTAAACCACCCAGTGTTCCCCCTTCGAGGGAAGATGGGTGGTAATATAAATTAAATAAATAAATATTAATACCTGGAAATATTCTAGAGCAAATCATAACTCCATCAACGTGTGTGTACCTCGAAAACCATACGGTAATTGCCAGAAGTATGTATGACTTTATTAAGAACAAATCAAGAAGAATTTATCAAGAACAAATCTTGCCAAGTGAAACTTATCTCAATGTTTGATTAAGTAACTTCTATAGGTAGAATAGGGGAATGCTGCAAATATAATGTGTATTTCATAACATTCTGATTAGCACACCAGTTAAGGTTGTGCTAGGTGGCATGACAATTAAGGGGATACATAGCTGGTTTGAAAATTGTATGAGTGCTTATTAATAATTCCTATCTCAAATTACGGTGAGGTATCAAGTGGGTTGCCATAGGGCTTAATCTTTAGGCCAGAGCTTTCCAAACTTTTCATGTTGGTGACACACTTTTTAGACATGCATCATTTGGCGACACACTCTTCCAGCAGGGCATCATTTCACGACACACTCTTACAGCAGGGCACAAGGCAGGCACTAGGACCTGCGCAGAATCACAGCAAGTTTGGAGGCAGCAGGGCACAAGGCAGGCACTAGGACCTGCGCGGAATCCTGGCAGGGCTCGGAGGCAGCAGCAGCCGGGACACACCCAGACACTGCAGCCGACACACTAACATGCCACGACACACAGTTTGGAAAGCTTAGCTAAGCTAAGTTTTTTGTTCTGTTGAGTCCTGTGGAATTTGAGGAAAGCCTGATTCAATTAACCATGGGTATGCCTAATGTGTTAACACAACCAGAAAATCTAAGATTATCTCCCACTTTAGCAACATTGGCAAAAGTGAAAATACTGTATTTTCTTTGGTGACAGTCCTGGTGGAAATGTCTCCTGACCATCCATGAACATCATCAAATGACATGGGGAGGTCCTCAAAGTAGTTGTGTTGAACCTTGAGTAAAGAAAACAGTGTGTCAACGCTACAAGCTGTGGGTTCACAGGGGCGCTTTGTAAGACATGCCTGATACTGTCTGTTTATTGAGAAGAAGAGGGTGACAGCACATGGGATGGCTAGATGGAGTTTTGGAAGCTACAGGGATGCACCCACAAAAATTGTGTAATGTGTTGAGAGACAGGACAGCTTGGAAAGCTTTTATCTATAGAGTCACTAAGAGCTGGCTATAACATATAGGCATCACTTTTGTAATGTTTTGTCTGAATATGATGTTGGTTGCTGAATGTGATAAAAGCAATATATGATGGAAGTGAAGCATACAAGACAATAAAGACAGTACTTAGTAAATTGAGCAAGGAGTAAGGCAAAAATTTGCAATGTCTTCTTGGTTGTTTAAAGTATCACTGGGTACAACTGTAAGAAATGTTTGCGGTGATGCTAGAAGTGTGTTAGCTGGGATATAAATGTGCATATACTTTTATGCAGATGATACTGTATTGTTGACTGAGAACCCAGATGATTTGCAGAACATATTAGACAGATTGTATGATGAAATGAGGAATATGGATCTCCAATGTAATAAAGACTAAGGTGGTTGTATGATAGGGGAAATGGAGTCAACAATGGCAAGTTATACATAAATGATGAAAAACTTGAGCAAATAGATGAATTTGTGAATCTTGGTAAAATGTTTACTAAGGATGCCAAATGGATGGAGAAATTTTAAGGTGTACAAATGTTGATAGAAGAGTAGTAAGTCATAGTATATGGTACTATGTAACCATGTATGTGGTGAGGAATGAATATTGAAAAAAGTGGAAATGACTGTTCATAAGAACATGGTTCAGTCCATTTTGTTATATGGAAGTGAGAGTTGGGTATGTGACAAGAAGTCGCTTGCAGTTGAAATTGGAAGTTTAAGAAAAAGAGACAGGGCCAAGATTAATGTGGACTGGATACAAAAGTGGGGATTACTACAACAGAAGTATGTTGAGATGGTTTAGTCATACAGACAGAATGAATGAGGATCAAATTGCAAAACAAACATATGAAGGAAGAATGTATGGGATACCAAAAAGGGGAAGACAGGAAAAAAAGGTCAGGCTTAGGTAGAGTTGATGAGATTTCCCCAAAAAGAGAGAACAAGTTTTACAGAACAAAAGGCAATGAAACAGTGAAACATGGTTGTAAAGTTTCCAAGGATGGAAAGGTATAAAGAGGTTTAGTGAATGGTGTTGTCAATTAGATGTCTTCTTATCTCATGCCTTTAATTAATCAATTTTTTCCACTGACTATATTTTACTCCAGCGTTGTACTTTTTATAACGCTGATTATCCTTAACATGAATAGCATTGTCCTGTCCCAACTAAGACCCAAAGCAGGAAGGGATGGATTACAATTAAAACACACAAAATAAATCTAGAGAAACAAAGGCAACACGAGGTGCTCACAGAGTTCAGGTGGCTTGCGGTGATCCATTCCCGGTTGGCGCGCACGTGGGCAACCACCACATGGCTGCTATGCAAGGTTCCGATGCGGGGTTTGGTGCTGCGGCGAGTAACGACTCTGGTACGAGGCTTGGCGTGGCAACTGCAGGGCGGGGTTCCGGCTCGAGACTTGGTGCAAAGGCAAGGCAAGATTCCGGCACGAGGCTTAGCGCAACTGTGAGTTACGATTCTGGTATGAGACTGGGCATGGCGGCTGCAAGGCGAGGTTCTGGCTCAAGGCTGGGCGCGAAGGCAAGGCAAGACTCCAGATCAAGGCTGGACCTGGAGGCTGGGCAGGGTTCCAGTGCAGGATGGGGTGCGGCGGCAAGGCTATGATCTGGCCCGAAGCATGGCTGTGCTGCGGGGCAGGGTTCCAGTGCAGCGTGTGGTGGGGTGACAAGGCAGGGCTCCAGCACAAGGCTTGGCTGGACTGCACGGCAAGGCTCTGGCATGGAAGTGAGACGAGGTCCGAGCGGGGATTCTGGCATGGCAACGGGATCACGATTCACTCCAGGAAGCTGTATGGAACGTGAACGGTTGTGTCCGGCAATGGGTGCACGCTGCGCTTGCCTTTTATCTCTTTGATTTTCACGCCGTTTGTGAGCGGGAGCCAATCATGCCTTGCGTTGCTCTGCCCGCCTTTCCCACCGCCGTTCTCACGCGCTAATAGGTGGAGGTGAGTCTCCTTCTGGGCTGCCTCCAATCAGCTCCTCTGAATCTAATTCAAATTTCGCACCAACTCCGTTCTTTCCCATTTCTATTGTTATCGGCCCTTCTATTTCTAGATCGGACTCCTCGGACTCACCCTCCATCCTGACAAGCATTTCTACTCTTAATAAGAAAGTCAAGGAGCATGGTGAAAATATGGGAATGTGATTAAATATAAAGAAGACCAAACTAATGCTACTGCAAGCAGCCTTAGAATTGACAATGAAGATGTTGAATAGCTTCTGATTTTTAGGATGAACTGTCAACTCTAAAGGAACCAGCATTCAAGAAATACACTGCAGGCTAGCACTTGGTAGAATAGCAAGTAAGACTTTAGAAAAGACATTCAGGTGCCAGGATGCATCTGTACCTACGATGATCAGAATCATGAGGGCAATGGATTTTCGAAGATTTCTGGAAGAAGAAATGACAAACTGAAGACAATTCTATGAAAAGGGGAAACGATAACCACAGCAAAGAATGAAGCGCCGGTGAGTAGACCAGCTCTTCAAAACGTCTCTGACTAAGGAGAGGATGGGAGATTGTCCACATGTCCTCTGAACAGCTGCTCCTTGTGAGGAGACTGCAGGACAGCAGTCCCCAGTGGGTTTTGAGCACTGGGAGACGACAGGAATAGCCATCTTGCGTGCAACCATGGTCAATGCCTTTTAAAGGACACTAAGTTCGCAAACTTCCTTTTCTAATCATGTTTGGAAATTGCTTGTTAACTACTTTTAAGCTATTAGAGACCTTCAGATTGACAAGTCTGAAAACGCTAGGTGAGTTTTCCTTCAATCCTTAATGAAAGAAAATTTTAATCATAAGTTTAAGAACTTTGAAAAATGAAATAAACAGCAAAAAGCTAAATAAGACTTTGATCCTAGAAAGTTATAAACAGATTAAGGGTCTAGATAAACTTGGAATAAGATTTTGGAATTAATTATAAAGAATCTTTCCTCTGGGAAATAGATTTGTTTGGACTTTTGCAAGACAAAATAAAGATAAGTTATTTTAAACATTGGACACTAGAGGGAACTAATGATTTTAGTTAAAGAACTGGGGTGTATAAAATGGTGCAAAACATTTTAACATTGAAAATACAGAAGGACACTTTTGAAAAATGGAATCAAAAGTCAGTATCAACAATTTCAATAACAATGTTTGCTTCTATGGATAGACTGTGTCCAAAAGATGTCATGGAAGAAATGACAGATGAGGAACAAGTTTTATTTGACAAGATAGAGATGGCATCGAAAATGGATCTACAAATGACAGGTTACAAGAATGATATGGAAAAGGATGTCTCACTGGACATACAAAAGAAATTGGTTGATGTTTTAAAAATTAAAAGGGAAATAAAAATAATAAACCAAGAGAGTGACCTGGATAATTCTTTTATACTGGATTTACAAAATCGGCTTATTAAAGCTTTGAAGAATCTTGTGAGATAGGACAAAGAAGAAATGAAGAGAAACCAAATTCTATGACATTATTTGAATGGACTAAAGATTAAGACCGTTAGAAGTAAAAGGAAGGAATATAAAGTTGGTTTATTTGATCAAGGTTAAAATAAGATATGTTGCTATTTCTGGTAACCCTTAATGGACTTTCTGCTGACACTAGGACTAAAAAGATGAAGCTTTATGGATTTCTCTATAGATAAGAGATGGGATATGGGATGAAGAGATCATTAGTTGTAAACTAAGAGTGGGGGAAGAATTACAAAAATTCTTTATACTTGTGATGAAGGTTGGAAGTCACTTCTTTATATATTTCTTTTCTCTCTCTTTACTATATTCTTCCTTTCCTTTCCTTTCCTTTCCTTTCCTTTCCTTTCCTTTCCTTTCCTTTCCTTTCCTTTCCTTTCCTTTCCTTTCCTTTCCTTTCCCGTTTCCGTTTTCTGTTTTCTGTTTTCTGTTTTCTGTTTTCTGTTTTTTCTTCTCCTTTGCACCTTTCACTCTTTCTATTCTTCTTTCTTTCTCTTAGTCTGTATTAGATTTTACTATTGTAATTAAAATCCTAAATAAATAAATAAATAAATATAAAAATGCAGGAAATGGTTTTTCCCATGACATTCTATGGAAGCGGAAGTTTGAAGAAACAGAATAGAAAGAGTACTGACACTTTTGAACTTTGGAGTTGGAGAAGACTCTTGAGAATACCATGGATGGCCAAGAAAACAAACAAATGGATCATTGAAAAAATCAACTTGAAGCACAAATGACCAGGCTCAATTTATCATACGTTGGGCATTTTTGATGGGGTATATGCTGGCTTAAAGGGGAAAAACCGAGGCTTGAGAATAAACAGACAAGAATGCAGCTTGTTAGGGCCAACAGTTTTTACTGTTTAGCATAGGGCAATAATGCAGATACAATCACATTATCGCAACAATGAAAAAGATGAATATACAGGATACATCATTGTAAAAGGAAAACAAAACAAACTTATAAGCAGAGTTCCGTGTATTGATCCCAGGGCCAGAGTTCCTGCCATGGCCTATACCCAAAGCCAGGCATAGCTCACTCTGCCCAGTCCACGGGAAGTGAACACGTGAAGAACTACATGGCTAAAAGACACTAGAAATCAAGAAGACATACAACACCATTTTGCATGGTTGTATATTCAGTTCTTCCAGCATTCGGATTGGCTGGATGTTAGCTGTTACACACACTAGGCCTCAAAGCACACAGCATGACCTGCTATTGGTTAGCAGTGCTGCATCTACGCACTGGGTTCCGCCCCTCCTTGCTCAGGGGGGGCTTGAGGAAGGCTTCCCACGGAAAGATATCAGGAGACCTTGTTCCCATGCAATCTAGTCAAAACAATACACACGTGACAGTTGTTATCTTGCACCTGCACTTCACGTCACCATCAGAAGGCTTTGCTTTGTTTTGTACAGGAATAATTCGTCAGGGCAACACAAGAACTCTAACAATTTTATGCAAAGATTTAGCTCTCTTGAAAAGTCCATAATTCTGGGAAAGATGGAAGGAAAGAACAACCCATAGCAAGTTGGATGGACTCCATTACAGTACCATTGTAAGACCTGAAGGATCAGGTTGGGGACAGATTGTCCGGGAGAATATCTATGTGGTTTGTAAGAGTTAATACCAACTTGCTGGCATATAATTGGTCAATCAACTCAATTACTGTTCAATTGCAGATGGAAATCAATGGAAGAAAAGGAGGAATTGTTCCCAGAACAAGAACAGGACTCAACAAAAATGATTTGGGGAAAAATAGAGTTTAATTATAAGATAGAATGGAGAATAGCTCTAAAGATGGAACACATTTCTTGGAACTTTCAAGGAGAAACTGACTGAGAATTTATCAAGAATTCCTCTTATTTAAAAATATTGTTTTAAAAGGCAAAAGTATTAGAATAGTCTTGCAAATATATGCATGTGGGCACAGGAATTTTCAGCCTAGCTTTCTTAAAAGTAAGAGTAGTTTAATAATGCAATCAATTACTCTTCATGTAGAGGCTAGAGATGGTTTAATTCTGGTTTTCTCTGTTGAGTAGAATGTTGGACAGGTTGGCCACCAAGACCCCTTTCAACATGATTCTAAGATACTAGTTTGATCAGCTCAGAAATCCTAATTCAAAAATTAAACATATAACACTACAAGTTAAAATCATAGTTCAAAAGCATCTATTTTCTTTCGCTCAGCCTTTTCCTTATGGTCCAGCTCTCGCAGCCATAGGTTACTACAGAGAATACCATTGCTTTAACTATGCGGACCTTTGTTGTCAGTGTGATGTCTCTGCTCTTAACTATTTTATCTAGATTTGCCATTGCTCTCCTCCCAAGAAGTAGACGTCTTCTGATTTCCTGGCTGCAGTCAGCATCTGCAGTAATCTTTGCGCCTAGAAATACAAAGTCTGTCACTGCCTCCACTTTTTCTCCCTCTATTTGCCAGTTATCAATCAAGTTCGTTGCTCAGATCCGTTCCAAGTTGGATGCCAAGCGTGCAGCATGGTCTGTGGAGATGCCTGGGGAGCGTACTTACCCAGTTATCTGGGAACAGTTTGATCCTGTTGGGCCCGAGGAAGTGGACAGGGTTCTCCAGTCTGTAAATGCCACCACTTGTCAATTAGATCCTTGTCCCTCCTGGCTGGTAAAGGCAGCTCGGGAGGTGACATGTGGGTGGGTCCAGGCGATGGTGAATTCATCCTTGGGGGAGGGAGTGTTTCCAGCTGCCTTTAAAGAGGTGCTGGTGCACCCCCTCCTCAAGTAGCCATCACTGGATCCCACCATTTTGGACAATTTTTGTCCAGTCTCCCACCTCCCCTTTTTAGGGAAGGTGGTTGAGGAAAGTGGTGATGCTGCAGCTCCAGAGGATCTTGGATAAAATGGATTATCTGGACCCTTTTCAGTCAGGTTTCAGGCCCGGATATGGGATGGAAACAGCTTTGGTCGCACTCTTGGATTATCTCTGGCGGGAGTGGGATGTGGGCAGCGCATCCATCCTGACTCTTCTTGACCTCTCAGCGGATTTCGACTTTACCATTGACCATGGTATCCTTTTGGGTTGACTCAGGGAGTTCGGGGTAGGTGGCGTGGTTTTATGCTGGTTCACATTCCTCCAGGGCTGGTCCCAATCGGTATTGATAGGGAGTGAGATATCTGCCTGTGGCCCCTCCTTTGTGGGGTGCTGCAGGGTTTGGTACTCTCTCCACTCCTTTTTAACATTTACATGAAACTGCTGGGTGAGATCATCCGTCGCCATGGGATGAGGTACCATCAATATGCTGATGATACTCAATTATACATCTCCATCCCAGGTGACTTAAGTGATGCTGTGACCACCCTCTCTCAGTGCCTGGAGGCTGTGAGGGTCTGGATGGGGAACAACAGGCTTCAGCTGAACCCTGGTAAGACAGAGTGGCTGTAGGTTGGGGGCTCCTGGGTATCTGAGAATTTGCCATCTTTGGCTCTGGATGGGGTTGCACTGCCCCAGACAGATCCGGTGTGGAACCTGGGGGTTCTCCTGGACTCACAACTCCTGCTCGAAGAGCAGGTGGCAGTCGTGGCCAGGGGAGCCTTTGCACAACTTCATGTTGTGTGCCAGTTATGCCACTTCCCGGATCAGGTGTCCCTCCAAATGGTCACTCACACCCTAGTCATCTCTTGCATACACTACTGCAATGCACTCTACATGGGGCTACCCTTGAAGAGTATCCAGAAGCTACAGCTGATCCAGAATGCAGCCACATGAGCAGTTTTGGAAGCCCCAAGGAGGGCACATATAATACCATTGCTGCACGAGCTACACTGGGTGCCAGTTTGCTTCCGGGTCCAATTCAAGGTGTTGGTTATGACCTTTAAAGCCCTACATGGCATGGGTCCAGGTTACCTTAGGGACCGCCTCACCCCCGTTACATCGACCCATCCCACCCAGTCAGGCAGAGAGGGCATGTTACGGACCCTGCCCATGAGAGACTGTCGATTGTCAGGGTCCAGGAGGAGGGCCTTCTCTGCCGTGGCCCCCACCCTCTGAAATAAGTTACCCCCAGAGGTAATGCAGGCCCCCACTTTCCTGGCCTTCTGGAAGGGGGTTAAAACCTGGTTATGCCACCTTGCCTGGGGCGGGAGGGAGGATAGCCAATCATGGGGGTGGCTGGCTCCTTGACGGGGCCATTGATAACATCATTATTCGCCATCTGAATTTTATATTATACATTTTATACTTTTATATTTATATATATATTTATATTGATACTGTATTGTTTTAATGACATTTTATTCTTCTACTTTTAAATGTTTGTAAACCGCCCGGAGTCGTCATAGTACATGACAAATAAATAAATACTGCCTGACTCTCAGCAACTCTGGGCAGCTCACAACAATCAAAGAAATTACAATAAAATAAACAGAACATAAAAAACAAAGATAAGCATACTGATGATACTGAACCCCAAACTGGCAGATGACCTCACCCAGCAGTTTCATGTAGATGATGAAAAGGAGGGGAGAGAGAGTAGAACTCTACGGCCGCCCATACTGGTGGGGCCTAGGGAGTGATCTCTCTCCCCCCTCAACACTGACTGGAACTGGTCCCGGAGAAAGGGAAATAACCTCTGTAAAGCAGTGTCCCCAATCCCCAACCCATGGAGCCAGCTCAGAAGGATACTGTGGTTGACAGTATCGAAAGCTGCTGAGAGATCAAGGAGCATAAGGAAGGATGTACCACCACCATCCCGGCTCTGCCTCAGGTAACCGACAAGCACGACCAAGCTGCATTAGTACTAAATCCCAGCCTGAAACCTGAATGAAATTGGTCTAGATAATCCGTTTCCTCCAGGGTTCTCGTCACCTGCAGACAAACCACCTTCTCAACAGTCTTCCCCAAAAAGGGAAGGTTGGAGACTGGTTAGTAGTTGTCACAAAGCCTTCTTCCAGGATATTTTTTCAACTTGCCAGTCCAGCTGACAGCTGATCTTTCTTGGAAGCCTCAGACCCATTCACTAACCAATCCCGTTTACCTTCTTGAGATCTGCCACATCTGAATATGGGGGATATGATAGCACTCTTTGTGTGTATTCACACAGTGCTCTTATCTAACTAGCTTAGTTACTGGAAGGCATATTCCAGCTGAATGTGAAGAAAAAAATCCCAAGATTAAGAGCAATTTGACAGTATAATTAATTAGCAGGGGAATTGTTGACTTTCCCTTTGCAAGATGTTATAGCATCAAAGAATCACAGAACTGTAGATTTGGAATGGATCACAGCCAACTCTCTGAAGTGTGCAGAAACAGCTACTAAAAGATCCATGAGACGTGGCTATCCACAACCGCATTAAAACAGAGGCCGGAGAGCCAAGTATTAGAAACTCTTCAATCTGGATTCTTGCACTGAGTTGTAAGTTGGATTTGCTAACCCAAATGACACTTTCCAACTCTCTAATTCTATTCCATGTTTCTACAATAATTTTATTTATTTATTTATCATTTATATGGCCGCCCATCTCACAAGAAGCGACTCTGAGCGGCGTACAACGATCCATAAAACAAGAAATATATAATAAACAATCATTATGCAAATATAAAAAGTCATTATTAAAAATGAAAAAACACTGTAAAAATTAAAATATACGAACCCCATGGAGAGAATGAAGAGACCAACTACAATGGAGCCAACTAAGAACATCTCTGGTTCATCCGCTTCAACCTCAGGTCTAACAGGTTCAAACCGTTCCCAGATAACAAGGCAAGACTCTTCGCTAGGCATCTCTGCTGGACCTGCAATGCGGCCGGCATCCAACTGCGAACAAATGTTGGCAGGGCTGTCATGGTTTCAATGGCTATGTGGTAGGTAGACTTCAATATTCACATTTTTTCCCTTACGTTTCCTTAATGAGTGAAAATTATGTATAATTTCTGATAGATAGATAGATAGATAGATAGATAGATAGATAGATAGATAGAAGATAGATAGATAGATAGATAGATAGATAGATAGATGATAGATAGATGATAGATAGAAGATAGATAGATGATATAGATAGATAGATAGATAGATAGATAGATAGATAGATAGATGATAGATAGATGATAGATAGATGATAGATAGAAGATAGATAGATAGATGAGATAGATAGATAGATGATAGATAGATAGATAGATAGATAGATAGATAGATGATAGATAGAAGATAGATAGATGAGATAGATAGATAGATAGATAGATAGATAGATAGATGATAGATAGATAGATGATAGATAGATGATAGATAGAAGATAGATAGATGATATAGATAGATAGATAGATAGATAGATAGATAGATAGATAGATAGATAGATAGATGATAGATAGATGATATAGATAGATAGATAGATAGATAGATAGATAGATAGATAGATAGATGATAGATAGATGATAGATAGAAGATAGATAGATGATATAGATAGATAGATAGATAGATAGATAGATAGATAGATAGATAGATAGATGATAGATAGATAGATAGATGATAGAGTTTATTACAGTCACAGACCAGTGTTAAAAAATAAAACCTGTTAAAAATAAGAATAAAAACACAAAACAGGATAAGTATGTTACGATTGGTGGTGGGTTCTTTGGTGGGCAGTCAAGATGTGTCTAATTTTACAGGCAGTAGAACAGAATTTGGCTACGTTCAAGGAAACTAAATCATGCTACTAATATGATAACAACAGTTGTACTGTATATTAAAAAAAAAGACCAGAATTTCCCAGGAGTTTTACCAGGTAAGGAGTTACAGTATTAGCAGTCACGTACAGTAATTATTTGTCAGTCCCACTAGGTAAACCAGACCAAAAAAATCAACTCCACAGGAAGACTAGAACTATTTCTTTATTGAGACTGGCTATAATAATATGAACATATTATTATATGCAAGTCTGATTGTGCTGAATCTCCTTTCCTTCTTATGCCCCAGTGAACCAAGGAGGTTTCCAAATATTGATGTATTGTCGAAGGCTTTCACGGCCGGAGTTCAATGGCTGTTGTGGGTCTTCCGGGCTGTGTGGCCGTGTTCTGGAAGTTGTGGTTCCTAACGTTTCGCCAGCATCTGTGGCCAGCATCTTCAGAGGGCAGGAGCACAGATAGAAGCAAAATCTCTGTGCCCAGGTAGAGTGGCAATGTTCTATTTATAGAGCTAAATTATAGGAGATTAGGTGGGTTTTTTTTGTTGTGTTGAAATGTTAACGAGTGGCTGATGAGCGTGATTAGCATGTTCATTGTGAGAAGTATTCCCATGTCCTGGTGGTTGGACTGAGTTCGTTGACCTTTTGCAGGCTGTGTTTTTCAGGACCGGTAGCCAGGTTTTGCTAATTTTTAAACTTTCTTCTTTTTTATTGTAACTGTGCTGGTGTTTGTGAATTTCAATGGCTTGTCTGTATAATCTGGTGTAGTGGCTTTTGGTGTTGTCCAGTATTTCTGTGTTTTCAAATAGGATTTTGTGTCCCGTTTGCTTGAGAGCATGTTCAGCTACTGAAGATTTTTCTGGTTGCTGTAGTCTGCAGTGTCTTTCATGTTCTTTTATCCTGGTGTGAATGCTTCGTTTTGTGGTTCCGATGTATACTTGTCCACAGCTGCATGGTATGCGGTATACTCCTGCAGCGGTGCGGGGGTCCCTTTTGTCTTTTGCTGATTTTAGCATTTGTTGTATTTTTCTGGTGGGTCTGAAGACTGTTTGAAAGTTGTGTTTTTCCATCAGTTTTCCCATGCGGTCAGTGACTCCTTTGATGTAGGGCAGGAATACTTTGTTTGTGGGGGGCTGTTTTTCTTCAGTGGGATGTTGTTTTCTTGGTTTGATGGCTCTTTTTATTTCATTCTTGGAATAGCCATTTGCCTGTAGGACCCAATTCAGATGGTTAAGTTCATTGTTGAGAAATTGGGTTTCACAGTTTCGATTAGCACGATCCACCAAGGTTTTGATCATGCCTCTCTTTTGTCGTGGGTGGTGATTGGAATTTTTGTGTAGATATTGGTCCGTATGGGTGGGTTTTCTGTATACTTTGTGTCCTAGTTTGAGGTCCGGATTGCGTATGACCAGCGTATCTAAAAATGGAAGTTTGCCATCAGTTTCTTTTTCCATGGTGAATTGTATATTGGGGTGGATGCCGTTTAGGTGGTCCAGAAATTCCTCCAGTTCTTCTTCAGTATGACTCCAAATTGCGAAGGTGTCATCCATGAACCGGAACCAGACTGTTGGTGTAATGGGTGCCGATTCCAAAGCCTGTTTTTCAAAGTGTTCCATGTAAAAGTTTGCTATGACTGGGCTCAGGGGGCTTCCCATGGCAACGCCATCCATCTGTTCGTAGAACTCATTCTCCCATTGAAAGTAACTAGTTGTTAGGCAGTGTTGAAATAAAGCTGTAATGTCTTCTGGGAAGATTTGCTTGATGAGTGCCAGGGTGTCCCTTACTGGCACCTTGGTAAACAGGGAGACCACGTCAAAGCTGACCAGTTTGTCCGTGTGGTTGAGTTTTAGGGTGCTGATTTTGTTGATGAAGTGTCCTGAGTCTTTGATGTGGGATGGAGTCTGTCCGATGTGGGTCTGTAAAAGGGTTGCCAAATGTTTGGATAATTCATATGTCGGGGAGCCAATGGCACTTACAATGGGTCTGAGTGGGATCGAGTCTTTGTGGATTTTGGGGAGTCCGTATAGTCTAGGTGAGAGAGCTTCTGTCTTGCAAATACGTTGTAGTACGTTGGGATGCAGGGAGGAGCTCTTTATCAGTGTGTTGGTTTGCTTCATGATTTTGCTGGTCGGATCCCGTCTTATTGTTCTGTATGTGGTGGGGTCTAGTAATTCTCTGATTTTGTCTTTGTATTCATCTATGTTCATAATTACCGTGGCATTGCCTTTGTCCGCTGGAAGGATGATGATGTTTGGGTCCGAATTGAGGGTCTCTATGGCATTTCTCTCCTTCCTAGTAATGTTGCTGGTGGGGGGCTTTGCTTTCCTTTCCTTTTCCTCTGAAGATGCTGGCCACAGATGCTGGCGAAACGTTAGGAACCACAACTTCCAGAACACGGCCACACAGCCCGGAAGACCCACAACAGCCATTTCCAAATATTGTTTCCCAGGACTTAAATAATGTCTCACCACTCCTTATCTAGGTAACAGTTCTTGCATATTTCCATGAAGGTCACCTCCCTTACTCTCCACATTATTAAAGATTAAACCCACAACTCACAGGTTTTCTAACACTGTGTTTGTTCCAAACTATTTGGTGGCAAATAGTCATCCCCCCCCCAACTTTCTTCCCCAAAATTAAGGAATGGGAATGGAAGCAGACAACCTCTGAGAGGCAAGCTACTTTCATTCAGTCAAGAAAATAATAGGCCCAAACCTTTCAGCCCACCTGTTCTGTCGACATCCCCAGAAGGATATCTGCAACCATCCAGCAAGTTGGCTATCTGAACTGTTACCCATGTAAGGAAATGGCCAAGTCTCCAATCTTTCATTTTAAAAGTTTCATGTATTTGTCAGACATTGTTTTGGGGCAGACAGTCAACTTAGGTAATAATTTGGTTTCCATCAAGGGCTTCTATTTCTCATAGTCCTGTGCCTTTCACAACAGCCCAACATGCCAAAATTAGAAGATTAAGCCCTTTTCATCATTTTGTCTTCTACATCTGAGAAAGTGCCACCTACTTTATCGTGGGCTGCAGAGGCACAAGAAAAAAGAAAGTAAAAATCAGGCAAATTGTTCTGTTCAGTGCTAATGGCATGAGAATTAAATGTATAAGTACTTGCAAAGCTGGCTCTTACAACAAATAAAGGTCCACTTTATTTTTCAGTCACTTTATTTATTTTTCAGTCAATCACAGCAAGTTATTTATTTTCATTTTGGATTTCTATTTGATTCTTATGGTAAAGTAACCTAAGCTCAACTCTTATTTCAAGCATGTAACACAATTTAAAATTATTTTCCCTATCTTTAAATTAGGATAATAAAACATAGAGGGCTACTGCCTCCAGGATGCAAAAATCCAGACCACTAGATGACCCCATTTTCTTTATCTCTTTGCTGCCACCCAGCGGCCATCTGGATCTTTTGCAGCCCAAATTGCTTAGCTCTAAAAACAGCATATTGAATTTTGGGAGAGGAGTGAAAGAATTAGTGCAATTATTATTTTTTTCTTTCCTCAAAGCTGCATTTAAGAGGAACAAGTAGATCAGATGAAGAGCTGAGCATCTATTCATTGTCAGCCTTGAGATGTACAGAATCCTGCCCACTCCTTCTGACTCTGTGTCTTTAAAGAAAGCTGGGGAGGGGGGGAGAGAAAAAAGGGTGTCAAAATCAATACAAACCAATAATAACTTCACATTTACGGAGCGCCCTGGATGGCTCTCCAAAATATTGAGACACTTCCAAGTACATTTTAGCTGAGCTGATATTTATCAAAAGTCATTTGCCCCCCAAGAGATGCTGTCTTTCATTGTACGGCTGTCACAAATGACCACGATATATGACAGACAATTACAGCATCTGTCATTAGCAACCTTATAATCAACACCATTATTCAACGATTGGTGCAATAAACTGACTCCTGTTACTGTTTATCAGATATCAGTCAGTTCTGGCTATTTTCACATTTCTCTGTCTCTAGCCAACTGCCGCCAAACCATGCACAGTATGGGGCAACCAGCGTTTTTTAATGGGCAGTCTGAAACAAGCCCCATTTTCACATTTCTTACAGACTGCAGAGGCGAAGAAAAAGCAACCAATTATATGTATATATTGTGCCTTCCCCTCTGAGTGTTCCTGTGTGTGTGTAACTATCTCTGTGCAGTCTCTTAAAACCTCTAACGGGCGAGGGGAGGAGAGAAAATAGCAGCTTTTACTACTGCAGATAAGAGCCTTTCTATTTAGTCTTCAGCGTGAAGAAGAAAAATGTCTCCTGTTTAAATATTCATGTAAGGAGTGAATAAAATGTTGATATACTGGATTAGTCACAGTCTCCTGCAACATGGCTTCGCCTTCGGTTTGCTCATGAGGATAGAGAAGGAAAAAGCATTCACTCGTTTAGAACCTCCTCCTCAGCAGGCAGGATGAATGGTAGAATAACAATAAATTCATTTTTTAAAAGGTGGGGAGAAAGGTCTTCTGTTCTTTTACTACTTTATGAAAAAGGAGATACCAGCTAACTTTTTCTTTTCAGACTACTGGAAGATTTCTAGGAGGCACCCGAAGCAATTTATAAATGAAAAGCAAGGTCTAAGTTGTTTGAATTAGTTTGCTAGGGTTCACGCTCCAAAAAACAAACATCTCAATTTAGAGGAAGGGTTCTCTTGTTTGGGGCCTGCTGATGTTAGAGAGCCCGCATTGCAGTTGCTGGTGGATTGCATGAGTCCAGGGTAAAGTAAAGGTAAAGGTTCCCCCGCACATTTGTGCAGTCGTGTCCGACTCTAGGAGCCGGTGCTCATCTCCATTTGTTAGCCGAAGAGTCAGCGTTGTCCGAAGATGCTTCCGCAGTCATGTGGCCACATGACGCGTGCGGAACGCTGTTACCTACCCACCAAAGTGGTACCTATTCATCTACTTGCATTTGCATGCTTTTGAATTGCTAGGTTGGCAAGAGCTGGGGCAAGTGCGGGAGCTCACTCCGTCACGCGGGGCTAGGGATTCGAACCTCCGAACTTGCGACCTTCCGATCGACAAGCCTGGCGTCTTACCCACTGAGCCACCACGCCCCTACCAAGTCCAGGGTACCTACTTACAATAGTAAGGGATGTTTCTGTATCTCTAATTATTCAGGATAGGTATCACAGAAGGGCTATAAGGTCTGGGCTGCAATCCCCCCAGGAAACTCTCTTTTGTGCCATCTAGTGGTTGTATGGGGTTTTGCAGCCCAGAACTGGTAACCTTAACCATAGTCACGTAATCCTTTATGTCATTTATTCATTTAAAGAATAAAACGGTTAGATAGTATGCCAAAATTCAAGCTATATTAGAGATGAAACTGATTTTGAAAAAGCAAAAAAAAAAAAAAATCTAATTTAAAGCGGTTTGTCAAATTTGCCATTTTGTCTTAGGTAGGCGCAAAGTTAATCATATCTTTCAAAATATTTAAAGAAAGAATGCATCATCAAAATATTGAAAATGAGAACTCCCAATAAACAGCAAGCAAAAAAATAAATAAACGTGTTCTGAGCACGTTTCATATCTCTGAGGTACTGGCATGTCAGCAACAGGATGTTGATTTACAAGATGATCTGTACATGTTATATTAGCTACTGACCAGTAGGAGGCACTACACAATCAATTTTGTCCTTATTGGGACTCTTCAGGCATAGATATCCTCCAGTGAAACTGGTGTGTAGTGCCTCCTACTGGTCAGTAGCTAACATGTATAACAGCTATAGCTATATAAGCCGCTCTTATGGGCAGGCAGTCTTGATGCCTCTGCTATGAAGCCCAAATCAATAAAAATCACAGAACCCTCTAGTACGAGAGCATGTAGGGAAAAAGGAAGACATACAGGCAGTCCTCTCTTAACATCCATCCATTCAGCACCGTTCAAAGTTATGATGGCACTGAACGAAGGGACTTATGACCGGTCCTCGAAGTTCCAGCTGTTGCAGCACCCCCGCAGTCACGGTACACAATTCAGGCCCACTTGGGCCCACGCGCATTTACGATCGCCTTTTGGCCGCCCACCTACCCACTGCCGCCAGCTGCCCCCACCACCTGCCCCTGCCTGCTGCTGCCGCACCTGCCTCCCAGCCTTGCCCGCTGCTGCCTCCGCCGCACCATGCACCACTATTCTACCAGCCAGGACCTTCGTCCACGCCACCTTGTTTTGCACTGGAGCAGCCAGGGCTTCTCTGGAACCCTGCCCAGGGCCTCCATTTCTGCTCCGCCCAGGGCCTTCTTTCGCAAAAGGAGCCCAGTGCATGAAAGAAGGCCCCGGCTGTGCCGGCGTGAAAGAAGGACCCTGCCAGGTGGGGGAGGGTGCACAGGGGGACACTGCAGGCAGGGGGCGCTGCAGGCATGCACTACAGAGTACGAGATCCCCAGGCTCCTCAGGAGAAAAAGCTGCAGGAGTGTGAGTGCATGTCTTGCGATCTTCCCTGATGGCTTCCCCATTGACTTTGCTTGTGGGAAGCCGACAGGGAAGGTCACAAATGGCCATGACGTGACCATGGGATACTGCAACCATCATAAGTATGAGCTGGTTGCCAAGCACCCGAATCGCAATCACATGAGCATGGGGGTGCTGGCAAGGACTGGTCGTAAGTACCACTCATTCAGCACCGTCGTAACTTTGAATGGTCGCTGAACAAGTGGTCGTTAACCGAGGACTACCTTTAAAGAGAATCTATTTTGCCCCCTAAATGGACCAACAAATACAGCTGGGAAAGGCAGTCTACTAGATACACTGATCACAACTTCTTTAGAGTCTGAGAATAAAACCTTTAACCTGGCCCATAGCTAAACTAAACTGAAGTATTGCTTTAGCACAGGTATAATAGAAATTATATATCGAACAGATGGAAAGCTTTTTAATCTTAGTAGGCTGAAAGCAAAAAATAAGGTAATTGCAACTTCTGTTATAGAACTTCAATATGCTGATGATAACGTAGTCTGTGCACACTCCGAGGAAGATCTTCAAACTATCCTAAACATCTTTGCAGAAGCATATGAAAAGCTAGGCCTCTCGATTAACATTAAAAAAACCAAAGTGCTTTACCAGCAAGTTCGAACCAATCCCTCTGCAGCGCCATCAATCCAGCTTAAAGGTGTGTCACTAGAAAATGTCGACCACTTTTCTTATCTCGGCAGCCATCTATCTACAAAAGCCGACATCGACGCTGAAATTCAGCATCGCCTGAGCTCTGCGAGTGTAGCTTTCTCCCGAATGAAGCGTAGAGTGTTTGAGGATCGGGACATTCGCAGGGAGACCAAAATGCTTGTTTACAAAGCCATTGTACTACCAACCCTTCTGTACGCCTGTGAAACATGGACCCTCTACAAACGCCACCTCCAACTTCTTGAAAGATTCCATCAACGCTGCCTCCGAAAAATTCTGCAAATTACTTGGGAAGATAGGCGGACTAATGTTAGCGTATTAGAAGAAGCGAAAACCACCAGCATTGAAACAATGATCATCCAACATCAACTTCGCTGGACCGGTCATGTTGTTCGAATGCCTGACCATCGTCTTCCAAAGCAGCTACTTTACTCCCAACTTAAGAATGGAAAACGGAATATTGGTGGACAGCAAAAGAGATTCAAAGATACTCTCAAAGCTAATTTAAAAAAATGTAATATCAGCATTGAGAACTGGGAAGCCCTAACTCATGAGCGTTTCAATTGGAGGTCATCCTTTATTAATGGTGCTATGGACTTTGAAGAAGCACAAGTACAGGGCGAAAGGGAGAAAAGAGCTAAAAGGAAGGCACGTCAGGCAAACCCTCATCATGACCGTCTCCCACCCGGAAACCTATGCCCCCATTGTGGGAGGTTGTGCGGATCCAGAATTGGCCTTTATAGCCACTTACGGATCCACCGTTAAAATTTTACCTTTGGAAGACAATCTTACTCGGCTACGAGTGATCGCCAATGAATATATACATGGTGTTGTGGCCAAAACCTGGCTGACCTAAAGTAAGCAAATCCCTTCGAAGATACAACATAAATTCATTAAGCATGCAAACAGTTACAGTGTATGCTGGGCTTCCAGCAAAGCATTGGCAGTCCTGAGCAAAAGCAGAACCATGGCTTAGATGCCTTTGGCCTACTCCCTTACAAAGACAAGACAAAGGAAAAGGCAGACGAAGTGCAAATTACAGCATGACGTTGGAATGTTTTTGATCAACCCGTCCTGGTGACCTTATTATTTATCCCTTCCTACTAGGCAGCTATCGGCTAACAAACGGAGATGAGCACCGGCCCCTAGAGTCGGACACGACTGCACAAATGTGCGGGGGGGACCTTTACCTTACTAGGCAGCTATACTGTCTCCGAGATATGGTCAGTGAACAGAAACAACTTGGTTGACTGGGCCACCGGTACCACCCTGTCACCACGCAGGGTCCACTCAGCTTGCTGTGAATGTTTTCTTACAAGGGCACTTTAAGCAGTTCACATGTATGGGGGGGGGGACATTTCACAGGTTTGGTAGTGAATGCAGCTCACATGTGTGTGGGGGGGTACCTTTTATCACCACAATGGCCAGGTGCCCCACACAGAAGTCCATGTCCAATAGTAGTCACACACACAGCAGTTTACACCAATCCAAACATGAGATTACCAGCATATAGATAAAACTGACTAGGATATTCTTGTCCAGGAAAGGCTATAGTTGATGAGTCATTGGTAGTTGGTAATGGAAACTCCTAGTCATGGAAGTCACTTGGGTCCTTGGTGACAATAATGAATTAGAGCAGGGGTCCCTGTTCTAATAATGAATTAGAGCCTGTTAGGAACCGGGCCACACAGCAGGAGGTGAGCGGTGGGCGAGCAAACGAAGCTTCATCTGTATTTACAGCCATTCCCCATCGCTCGCATTACCGCCTGAGCTCCGCCTCCTGTCAGATCAGCGGCGGCATTAGATTCTCATAGGAGTGCGAACCGTACTGTAAACTGCGCTTGCAAGGAATCTAGGTTGCGTGCTCCTTATGAGAAGTAATGTAATTCGCTTGAATAATCCCGAAACCATCCCCCCCCCCCAGTCCGTGGAAAAATTGTCTTCCACAAAACCAGTCCCTGGTGCCAAAAGGTTGGGGACTGCTGAATTAGAGCATCCAACAAACTATGCACCTATTATTTCCTTTTTTATATAATAATTTTATTAAGTTTCAAGCAAAGATTAAAGCTACAGAAAAACAAAAAACTACAGAGAAAAAAAAGAAAAAACTAAAAAAGTGTAGAAACACAAGAGAAATTTTTTTCAAAATTACAAAAAGAGGTGACTTCCTACTTTTAACAGCCAGGATATACAACAATTTCCCATAATCAATCCCTTACTCTATATTGAACCAAAACCACATTATTTCTATAAATCATTCCACATTGGCACATTATAAAAATAACTAAATACAGTTGCTCCCTCCCCTTATATTAAAAGAAAATAAAAAATATAAACCTTCTAATCAACTTCCTCCCCAAAGATAACGTTTATTTAATTATTTCCTTCCTACTACTATTCTATACATTCCTGTCTACTATAATAAAGATAAAACTAAAAACATATAAATTGTCTGCCATTGTACTTGATAATACAACAATTTATAGAGCCGAAGGCTTTCACGGCCGGAATCCGATGGTTGTTGTGGGTTTTCTGGGCTGTGTGGCCGTGTTCTGTCAGTTCTGGTTCCAGAACACGGCCACACAGCCCGGAAAACCCACAACAACCATCAATTTATAGAGCCTTCTCTGCAATAGCGCCCGCATTGTGGAACATCTTGCCCCCGGAGGTGAGACTGCCCCCCTCACTCCTGACCTTCCGGAAGACTCTTAAGACCTGCCCCCTTCAAAAACTCCGACTTCTCTTCAGGAGACCTCCCATACACAATAACCCCTTCTTTTCCATGGCGTTCCATCAGAAGATCAATTTCACTTATGGCTTGCAACTCGATCTCTCCCTTTAATTTCTTCAACTCGACTATCCGATTTTCATCCAGGATTTCAACAGAAGTCCTGATTTCACTCTTAGAAGAGACATTTCTGTCGCTGTTAAATTCCTCAGTTTCATCCACAACATCCCCAACCAGATGACACATTTTAGACCTCATGTTTTCCACAATGTCCTGAATGCCTTGCATAAAAACTTGGTAAGAATCAGAAAGGATCTGTTTAAAATCTCGGTGGAAGTCAGATAAAGTCTGTTTAAAATTCTCCATGTCTCAAGCAGTAGATTATGGCACCCCCTAGGAACTTAACCAGAGAAAGTCGAAGATATGAAAGAATTCCGAAATGTGTTTACACAAGCAAAAGTGCGATATGCAGACAGTTCCCCAGGGAAAGTAGAAGCAGAAAACTGAAAGTTCAAAACAGCCGATTCAATGTGTAGGAAAATGCTAATATCTTCAAATTTAGTACAAAAATAATAACAGGGAGACAATTATTTACTCTCAATCCTCCTTAATATTTGGATGGAAAACAAAGTCCAAAACTTAAAAAGAGTTTTTTTAAAAAAATTGATCCCAAAAATAACAATAAGCACCAAGAGAACCCGCTTCTTCTTGCTGTAGAAAGCCTCTCTTAAGGTATGCGTAATTAAAAGAAATATAAATTGGGTGCTTTAGAAATGGGGTGGCCGGTCTTAGTGTCCCTTTAAGGCTACAGCGCGGCTTGGAAATGGTGACGTCCCAGCCTCCCGGCTGCTCTTACCAGTTGAGCGTCAACGCTGTTTGCGATCTTCTGGCTGCAAGCAGCCATCCAGAAGACAGATGGGGTGATTCCAGGTGTTTTCCTTATTCTGGAAAAACACTCCTGGGCTTCAGGAAAAACCTGCCTGAGCCCGAAAAAACTGCCGCGTTGTCAGTTCCCGCTGAGCCCGCGGGCACAGCTGTTCAGTTTGCCATATCCCCACCAGAAGTCTATGCACCTATTATTTCTGACAGAATGCAACCCCATTTAGAACAGCCAAAGTACCCAATTTCCATTTGTGAGAAACACCTAGTGCCAAATGTATTTATTTATATTTCAAATTTAGTCATCGCCCATCTCACTCAAAGAGCGACTCTGGGCAGTTTACAATAAAACCAGAGTAAATAGTCATTAAAATACAATAAAAACAATGTTCTTAAATAGTATCTGTCTTAATGCTCCTGCTTCCTATTTTCCCAACAACATTTCTGTGAGGTGGGTTGAGCTGAGAGAGGGGGACTGGCTCAAAGTCACCCAGCTGGCTTTCATGCCTAAGGGGAGACTGGAACTCACAGCTTCCTGGTTTCTAGGCCACTTTACCAAACTTTTCCAAACTGGTTCAGTCACCTTAGCCACTATACCAAACTGGTTCAGTCTTAGTGCTGATTGCTCCTGAGAGAAAGCTGTATGAAGAATTTCTTAGAAAATGCGTCTTGATTAATTCTCCATCATGAAAAGGATACACAGTCATATTAGTACTGCAAGAAAAAAATAATTCTCAAAAATATTTGTGATTATTTCTAAATATCTGACATTTGTAGAAATAGCCATCCTGCTATGTACACATAAAGACAACAAAACTAAGAATTTGTTTAGATGCTTTAGTGAATTGATACCATGTAAAAAGCAATCAGTGCTTTTTCTATGATTTCTGAAAGGAAATTAAGGCCCTTATCTGTCTGAATATGTCACTGTTATGTTTTAATATGCTGATGCCACTTTTTAACCACATAACATGCTCCCATTTCTAGATACAAGTATAACTTTTAAACACATCTACTTTACTGCTAGAGAGCAAAACTACAAGTCACTGTTTATTTAATATGTAGGGTTTCTTTTTAAAATGCAAATAACTTCAGCTGGAGTGCTTGATAATTATGAGGAGTCCAGCGTGTATAGAGGTGGAAATTAACTCTTTCTTCTGTGCTGTGATCTTAAGAAAACCTTCTAGCGTTTGCATTCCTGTTGAAACCAGATTACTTTCATTTACAGAGATACATTTGTGTTAAGATGAAACTGATTTACTTCCATTTCTCTGAAATATCTATGAGCGTTACTTAGATAATTTTAAAGTACTTCAGATTGGCTTCTAAAATATTTTAAAATAATTAAAATCCAACATCTATAAGGCCAGTAAGATATTAAGGATCAGTTGCTGTTGCTGTTGAGGGAACTTTTAAGAAGTTACTCTGACATACAGTACCACTCACTCTTCTGGGAACAGAAGCTTAGGTTTTATATCCAATGGTAAGGTTTTTTTCCTTCAAAAATATCCCCTAGCAAGTGAAATTGGGACACTTATTCTGCAAGACATTTATGGAAGCTGTTGACCAATTGTTTGATATAGAAAAGTTTAATTTCAATACTTGATTCAGTGTTTGATAGGGATGCCAATTTTGATATCAGTTTGATATATATATATAAAAAGAATGTTGTGGTTAATATACAATGGTATTCATGTTTGTCATTGATGTAAAATCTGGATATATTTAGTCCAGGTGTGTGTGTGTGTGTAAAAAATTTTTTCAAGACACTTCCGAAAAAAAATCAGATGTATTTTGTGGATGTAGCAGAAAATTGTTCTGCATTCCATTGCTTTATTTGTCCATGAATGACAGTGGTGTAAAATAATGCTGACAAAGAGTATTTTTGTGTGTGTGCTTTAGCAGAGCATTACATCAGGAGAACACATTGATCTGAAAAAAAAGATCTTTTTTGAAACCATATATTTTAAAAGAATATGTCATTCCTGAGGATGTTCTGACAGGCTTTCTGATGTTATTTTACGGATGAGTGATGTACGAGAAAACAGACAAGGAAAATTCCTCTTTTCCATGCTACACTATCCTGGCATCTTATTTTAGGGTGCTTTAGGGAAGGAAAATGAATGTGATTTTGGATACTTACCAATATCTACAATTAGAAATTCAATAATTAAGGTTGTTGGTCTTCAGCTAACGGGCTACCCTTTTTCTCAGAGTGCAGAAGTATGTGAGATAAGGGAGGGAGCCATACACAGAAAATTGTACACAGGACAGCCTAACAATTCTGCTATACTGCACACTTAAACATCTAGGCTACAAACATTCTAATCTTTGCTGCCATCTTGTGGTCATCTGGATTTTTGCAGCCTAGATAAGGTAGACCTACAAAAATAATCTTATCATTCTCATTTCACAACATGCTTGATTTCAGACACTGTTGGATAGGCTGGCCAACAAAAAATGCCTGGACATTCCCACTATTGCAGGGATATTGTCTGTAGCGTGCTCATAATACTACATCCTTAGATTTTGATAATCCAGTTAAACATACATAGGCCTTGTTCACACTTAACTAGATCATGGCAAAGGTAGACATATTGTACAAATGAGAAAAAGGAGCCATCTGATCTAGCCAGGAAATCTTCCCCAGATTAGATTTATTTTTATTTATTATTATTATTATTATTATTTATTACATTTATATCCCGCCCATCTCCCCCACAAGGAGGGACCCTTTATCCCCAAAGAGCATCAAGTTAAAATAGTTCCTCATACTCAGCCATGTTCTTCCTCACAGTATATGGGAAGAATGAATGAGGGCATCACTGGCTAAGCAATGATCACACACACAGTGTATGTATGAGACTCTACATTGCATACATATGTATACATGCACACACACACACACAGAGTCACAAACATATGTACAGAAAGCCTTACAAGAATTTATAATGCTTAGGGTTATTCAAATTCAGTCCCAGATGTTCTGAAGCAGGGATGTTCAGGATTCTCACAGTGCCCATGCACATCATCTCTGTGACTCAGATTTGCTGGAGTTTTTTGAGACTTTAAGGAGCATTATGGATGCCTTAAACCTTACAAATGTTGAAGGTACTGTACCTGTTTTATCCCTTAAAATAGGCTCTGCCCCCATTCACTTTTGAAGGGCAGCCCTTAAAATGCCATGTTCTTGAGTCAATGGAAGGTGCCCACCCATGTTTCTAAAGGCCACAATGTGGGGTTATATTAGGTTTGCATAAGAAGTTTAACTTGTATCAACCCAGTTTCTAGGTTTAAACTATACACTGGGGTAGAAATTGTTCAAACAGGCTAAGTTCACACAACACACTAAATCACAAACAGAAAAAAACCCTCCCAAAGTTAAACTTAGCTATGTTTAGCATGTTGTACAACCACGACTGCTGGGCCTTTCATTCACCTGATTAAATGTATTCTGGCAATCCAGTCTGTTGTATTTGAAAAGCTAGGCCAAGGTTCACCAACCATTTCATGCAGTGGCCACTTTCATGTGATTTTGCCTGATGCCCCAAATGTCAAGTAATAGGGTTTTTTTTACAATTAAAATAAATGGAAATAGCCAGGATCCTTCGAGATCTCATGGGAGAATACAGAAATCTTGCCTTTTAAAGCTATCTCATGAGATCTGGGCCATTTTCATTTATTTTTTTCTAGTCTGTTATTTTTAATTATCTAAATGGAGATCAGTGAGTGACATCTAGTGGTGCCGGAGGTCAACCCACAACCAGTAGTATCTGCACCAAGACACAATGACACTCAAATGACAGTCCGCCTGTGCTGATGTCATGAAGCAACTCCAACTTGATCACTTACATCTGTCTGATGCAAGTACATAAGTCATGGTATTCACATAATGATGTCATGATGCATGCCTTACATCTTGACCCTATTGTGTTCCTTGGACATTCCCCCAATGTCCCCTGCAACATTTCTCTCTTGCTCATCCTACATTTAGGAAACTAGGTATCTATCTATGAAAGGAATGAATCATCGAGGATCCCAGGGAGAGCCTGCAAAGGGGTGTACGAGATCAAGTGATGTTTGTTCTTCTGCCTTCTTGGGTTTTGTATGTTTATTTTATATGTTCTTTTTATATGTCTATTTTATTTATGTTTGACTGTTTTTAGATTGTTATGGAGTTTTTAATTGTTGTTATGTTGTACGCTGCCCGGAGTCACGTTTTTGTGAGATGGGTAGCTATATAAATATGCAAAACAAACAAACAAATAAATATATTGAAATCATCAGTAGGCTAAACGTCTTCCTTCTAAATTTTTAGCTTCCACCTTGAATTATTGGTCTATGAGAAAACTAGAAACCAAATCTTGTAACTTTAGGCTAGACTACATTTTTGAGATTTCTCAGTCGCATTTCTCTGTGGTAGTATTTCTAAATATGTAGCTCAACTACATATCACTTTAAGCTTTGGTGGGGAAAAAAATGTCATAGCTATAGAGCTGGCACTTTGCTTAACCCTATATTTATTTTACAGACTATATATCAGAGATACATAAGAAAATTGAAATCCCACTCTTCTGGTGCTTAGAGAACACTCATTTTTCACAATTGTGGAATGACCCTTAAGAACATCTCTTCCATGCTCCTGCTAGTGGTCCTTGGTAAACTCCTTAACTGAGTTAAATTACTGATTTGGTATTTCTTTTAAAAAGACTGCTCTTTCTTAGTAAAACTATTAGTTAAGCTTCATCTCTCAAGATCTAAAACAAACCTATTGGGTTTCTGGAAGAAATTACTTGAGCAGACCTTAAGGAATAGGAATGTAGCAAGTTAATTTTATACAGGACCATTAGTCTACATAACTCATGGCTCTACACTGAGTATATCTTGAAGATTTCTGACTTTTTTTCCTTCCAACCTCCCTCAAGATGTTGGAAATAGTGTGGGGTCGTGGTTTATGGTGCTGAACTACAGTATGTCAGGAGAGCCATAGAAACTTCTGTGGGATTCTGGTCAAGCCACAGCAAAAGATACCTCACAGGGCTGCCGTTGTGGGAGTATGAATCTGGGAGGTTTCATTTACATATTGTATATTTTGTTGCTGAGATCCCGGCAAAAAGGTTGATGGCAATTCTTTTCTGATTATTTATTTATTTATTTATTTATTTATTTATTTATCGTATTTATACCCCGCCTATCCCCTCCCTAACGGAGGACTCTAGGCAGCTTACATACATCGTATTTAGTTTAGCTGATTAGCTTTGTAGTGGATTTTATTTGCATTGTACAGGTAGTCCTCGCTTAACAACCATTCATTTAGTGACAGTTTGGACTTACAACAGTGCTGGAAAAACTGACTTACGACCAGTCCTCACACTTACAACTGTCGCAGTGTCCCCACAGTCACATGATCACGATTTGGGTGCTTGGCAACCGGTTTGCATTTATGACCATCGCAGCGTCCCATGGTCACGTGATTGCCATTTTCTACATTCCCAGCGGGCTTCTGGCAAGCAAAATCAATGGGGAACCACATGATTCACTTAACAACCACAGTGATTTGCTTAATGACCACTACAAAAAGGTCATAATGTTGGGTCAGATTTGCTTAATGACCGCTTCACTTAGCAACCAAGATTCCGGTCCCAATTGTGGTTGTTAAGCAAGGACTACCTGTATGGTGGCTTATTAAAAAATATTGATTGGTCTCCCCATATAGATTTCTTGACAACAACATGGAAATAGTTGGCCATTGTCTTCTTCCAGGATGGCTTTTTTTAAAAAACTTCGCAGTCTACTTTCCTGTCCCTGATCGTGTCCCATCCAAATACTAACCAGGCCTGACACTGCTCAGCCTGTTCTATAGCAGCCAAGGTTGAGTAAACGTTGTCACCATAGCGGCCGCTACTAATGTTATTATTACTATTATACAATTTTACATGATGTCTCTACTAACAAATGTCACTCAAGGCAGCTGACAATCAATCAATAAAAAATTAAAAACAAAGTTTAAAAATCATTAAAATTATATTAAATATAGAATCCTTCTGCACTCCACCTTATATTTACATTTTTTATTTAGAACATTTATAGGCCATCCAGCTCAAACAACATGACTCTGGCAGTGTATAAAATCATTACACAATAATACAAAAGAAAAATGGTACATACCGCTAAAGCAAACTAAAACAATTGAATGGCAATCAGGACTAAAATATATCTCACCAATTGGAAACTACTCATTTTCCATAGCAAAAATCTTTTTCAGTGAAATATTTTGAATTTTTTTGTGTGTGTGGTTAGAATGCTTTCTAGACCTTTCTCTCTCTTTCTCTCATATGGAATTTATAGAACTGAGGTAAGTGGGTTTGTTTGTTTTTAACCCAACTTTAAATGTACATTAACTTCAGGGATCAACACCTGGCTGACTATATCTGAGCTTGGAAGCTAAGCAAGATTAGGCCAGGTTAATATTTGGATGGGGGACATGTGAATATTAATTCAGCAGGCTACACTAAAGAATCAAAAGCACCAGGAGTGGATAACTTTTGAACTTTTGCCAGGGAATTGCAAAACATGTCCATGAGGTCATCAGGAGCTGAGCAAAATTTGAAGCAGATTATACCTTTCCCTTTAGAAAATGAGATTTATGCATAAATGTGTAAGTTGGTGCTGGATAAATAATTACAAGGCATAAATTACAAGTTCATTGAATTAAAGAAATAGAAACTTGCTTTATTTTATATTGGAATAATCCAAAATTAATTTATACAGTACTGTCGTAGAATATCTTTCTTCCATGTAGCAGAGCGGAAATGTATTAACTGAAAAACTGTCACACCAATAACTATGAAATCAGTTTCCCACAAAGTGTATTCTTTGTTTAGGTCAAGATATCTGCTGTGCTAAACAATTTTTTCCAACTTTAGTATATGTGCTGCCAAAGCCAGGACATGCTTTTCCAATTAGTTGTACATGTGCAATATAAGGATCTAGCTCCCTCTAGTGTATTAAAACAAAAAAGTTAATCTAGTAGTTAATCTGTTGATAAAACAGAACAATGCTGGTTTGTGCAGTGTTGCAAAAATGGCATCTTATAGCACAAATTAGGCTGGCATTTTATAATCTACCTGATTATAAAACTGCAGTGATTGAAAACTGTTCAAATTCTCATTTGAAATGTATCAGCGTATCTTGGAGCAAATAAATTCTTTGAATCAAACTATAACAGAATTTACTATGGTTTTACAGCAATTTTAAGAAATGTCTTATAAGAAATGTAGGCCAGTGACCCAACAGGTTCACATTTCCAACAGCAGCCCACCAATTACTGATGGAAAATAGAATTCTGGCATTATACATGGCCTCTGGTATCTTACAATAAAATTATCCATATTGACTTCTGAACACAAAGGTTCAGATATCATGATTCATATAACTGATCTGTCCTTAAAGGAAGAGTTTTTATACAATTTTCTAACCTCAAGTGATTAATCTCTCTCCTTTTCTAGTAATTAATATACTGTAGTAATATAGCATACTCTGCTTGCCATCTCTTTCGCCCAGCCTTTAAACCTCAATTATTTTTAACTTGTGATTATTATTATTATTATTATTATTATTATTATTATTATTATTTATTGCTGTTCTGGAAATGTAGGCTAACTTGAGTGTTCCATGTGAACAGGAAGACAGCATCTAAATTAAGTAAATAATGAAATAAGCATGACTTTTTACACGAATGACAAGCTGTGCCTCTCCAATCGTCATAACCTCCGTTCGATTCACATCACAGCTTAACTTGGGTGCCAAACGGAGGCAAAACCCTTGCCGTTGTAACGCGAATCCAGAGAGATAACACCACGCAACCTTTTCTCTGTGGAATCAATGCTGTGCAAATTATATTAATGGCGAGTTCATTATTAGAGTAAGATTTGGAGTCTAATGGGGCTCTGGGAGTTGAGGTTCCAACATAGGGCATTAGATTAGAGAAAGCTGACTTAGTAGAAAGTCATGCTTTGCTGGTGTGTGTGTGTTGTGTGGGTGTGTGTGTTTGGCTGATCTGCATTTTCCATCTTCAGCTGACGGTGCCAAGACTCTGGATTGTGCAAAGTGCTTTCATGTTGTGATGGCCACTGCCAAGAACACCCAGCTCTTGAAGTGTACTCTCCAAGTGAATAGGAGGCTTCACACAAAAGCTGGGCTAGGCATTATGTGGGGTTGAAGAGAGTTGCCATGGGGATAAGGAAATGTTTAAACCTGCCCAATGTGGCCTGTTGGAACAGAGAGCTGTACCGTGTGGAAGCAGTTTCCCTCAAGGTCAACTGTGGCTGACTGTATTTTCATTGTTCAGCCCTCATTTTACTGGATTGTTCATTCAGATGCTTCAGATGTGTCCGAAGCTATTTCACCAAACAATCCTTGCGCTTTATGTTTAACATAAAAGTAATTTTCTCTGGTTCCTATTCTAAAATTGAGGCTGCATGGAAACAACCATCATAATCATAGACGTTACAGTCTGTTTTTCAAATCTTCGTGTGCTGGCCCTTTAAACCTAAAAATAAACAGTAACGAACTGATTCAGTGAGGATTTTTTTCTTAAAGGAAATGTATAGTGAAATGTTATTTCTTCTTTTTTTAGTAGCTGTTCTACAGTATATAATGAAATCATAAACTGAAAATTATAGCTTCATTCTAGGGATTAAGAAGACTTATTCCAACAGATGGCATCAAAACACCGGTCTGAACTATATGATTGCTGATTGTTAATTACTTCTGTAAAACAATCCTTTTAAACAAAGTAATGCATTTTATCACACAGATTATAGTTCTAAACATTTGGGTATTTCAATGTATGTTAACATTTTATCCTTCAGAATAAGATTCTGTATTTGTGTAATTATCAAATGAAAGAAGACTAACTGAATTGTTCCCAACAAAAATGAGAATCAAAGAAAATAATGCTTTATCACAGATATAAAGAACCATAGTATGCATTTATGTCTGTGTTTGTGTGTCTGTGTGTACATATACACATATGGAGAGAAAATGATTACCAAATTCATGCTTTGTTTGTTAAATTATAAATAATCTTGCATCAGGTTATCAAGATATGAAATGTTAATCCAGTGTGGTACCACATTTCCTGTTGGAAGTTTGCTTTAAAAATTGTGAACTTTGACAAAGATCTAAGTTTGCACAACATGTAAACCATTTGGGGATTAGGGTTGGCATGTCATCTGAATCCGGGCCAGAGTTGAGATTGGTTTTAAGGCTCTTACCTTTGATTTGTCTTAAACATAGCTTAGTGTTACATATGAATGTAAGCAGTTTGAAAATTAAAAGCTCATAAAGTCATGAAAAATATTTATTCCAAATTATTACAACACTGCATTATAAAAGCATGCATTAGTTAACATTTGGTTAGAACAACATCCTATAAACCGCAAATATACGTTTAAAAATATAGGCTTTACTCTATATTTATTATCCTGATGTTAGACAGGGCTTTTCTATCTGTCTTTTATAAATATCTTATGCTGCGTGATATAATGATTTTGGAAGGTTGAAGGAATTTTAAATATGCCTGCAAGTTTAGCAGATAGGAGTCTTGGCATAAAAGGAAGGCTTGAAATTCTTGACCTGTGAGTAAATGATTTCTTTGAATCACAGTTACAAGATGCAATTATAATTATCTAGAATTCAAATAATAAAGCAAGTGAATAAAATCTTAATTCTGAATACAAAACCCAGCCTGATTTTTTTTTTTTAAAGAAAAGATCCCTCTGGATCTAAATCTCCATTTCAGAATCCAGAAAAGTACAGTTCCACAGTAATAAGGTCGGGCTTTTATTGTAGGCATACGCTTAGAGGTCTGGTGATCAACTCAAAAGAATGTTTTGTGCCTCAAGGTCTTCTGCCTTATACAATGTATCATATAGAAGTCACCTTAATTCGCTGCTGGTCATGTGAAAGCCAAACTAGGTAGTGTGAACTCCAGTCTGTCTCTTGTGATGCCACAGGCTTAAAGCAGATTTATAATATTATGTGAAAAATCTCCCCCAAAGTATGAGATGAAGACCCATGGGGAACATGTTAAAACAGAACATTTTTAGTGCATTTGAGGCCTCATGAAAAAAGGAAAGAAACTGCCTTGTCACTGGACTAGCAGTACCTTCTGGAAAAAACGGCAAGCCACAATGAGTGACTAAGCATTTCTGAAATTCAGTGGGGATGCAAAAATAACAGGCTTCGGTTTCAGAAATTGTCCCCCACTTCCTTTGCCTTTCCCTGAGACTATCTGTAAGACAAGGGAAAGTTAGGAAGGTTTATCAGCTGCAAAATTAAGGAAAATCTGATCACAGCTCCAATTTTTCCTGCATTGTGCTACCAGCTCTGCATCCTGTCTCTCTTTGCCTTTCCCTCCGAACACTTTTACAGTAGGCTGAGGATCCATCCTTCCAGCTGCAAACAGGGTGTGTAAAGTTGTGGGTTTTTTGTTAATATTTGCTTCGGTTCTGTATTTCATCCAGGCCACTTCCAGGCTGGTCAAGGCAAATGTAAATACCAGATGCTGGTAATTTTCTTTGTCCTACCAAAACTCAGAATTCAGGCTTCCAGCATGCACGGGCGCTGCTGACCTTTGTGTCTTTGACAAAGTGTAGCTGAAAAGCTACACAACAGGCACCATCTTACAGCCCTCCTTTTTGGTCTCCAAGCTCCCCGGCTGTTTGGTGCACTGACTGCCGCTTGAGATGGGAAGAAAGATCCAACTGATATATTTACTTTTTTTCTCCAGCTGCTCCTTATCAGGGAGACATACGGGAAGGATGCAGGCTCAGGCAGCTATACATACCCTGCAATGTCTGCTTTGGGACTTTTTTGGGGGGCGCGTATTATGAAATTCCCCTCAGCACGTTGCAATATGTTGTATCCATGGGCCAATCAAGTTATTTTGGCATGTGGAATAGGCAGTTTGACAAGTACCCTCTGCCCACCTTGGCAGTGATAGTAGAAAAATGTTTATTTGATTTACTATCAATTTGCTATGCGAGCAAGTCATACACAGTCAGCTGCTTGAGGGGAACCTCCATCCAGTCTGTGGTAAGATCAGCTCCTCTCTTTATATAGAATCAGGCAACTGACTGACCGAAATTTTCAACCCCATGTTTTGAGAAAGGCTACCTATTGGCCAAGGTAAGATGGTTGCCATAGAAGACCTACAGAGTCTCATCTTTATATGTTTATGTCCTTTTCCATCATTATTTATTTATTTAGTGTTAATATCCCCCCACAAAAAAAAGAAGAAAATTTAATGAACCCCCCCCCCCCACACACAAATACATACAGCAAAAAATAGGGGGGAAATCAAAACTTATTATATCCAGGTCCCTTTCCTAAATGTCATGTTTGAAAAAATGAAAATAACTGGCCCTTTTTTTACTGAAGATATATGAAGGAAAAATTGTGTAGAATTAGACCATAAACAGAAGTAAAAATGTTTCAGTTGCTCATATGTGGCACTAATTTCTATTCAATAACCTTGTTACATTTTAATTTTAATTAGGCTAAATTTCAAATAGTTAAACAAATATTTGTATGTATCTATATACAGTATGTATATATATGTGTGTGTGTGTATATGTGTGTGTGTATGTGTGTGTGTGTGTGTATATGTGTGTGTGTGTATGTGTGTGTGTATGTGTATATATATATATATATATATATTTATATTTATATATATGTATGTATGTATGTATATACAGTATGTATGTATGTATGTATGTATGTGTGTGTGTGTGTGTGTGTATGTATGTGTATATATATATATATATATATATATATATATGTGTGTATATATATATATATGTGTGTGTATATGTATATGTATATGTATATGTATATGTATATGTATATGTATATGTATATGTATATGTATATGTATATATATATAGTTTATGAGAGCCAGTTTGCTGTAGTGGTTAAGACATCAGGCTAGAAACCGGGAGACCATGAGTTCTAGTCCTGCCTTAGGCACAAAGCCATCTGGGTGATCTTGGGCCAGTCACTTTCTCTCAGCCCTAGGAAGGAGGCAATGGCAAACCACTTCCAAAAAACCTTGCCAAGAAAACTGCAGGGACTTGTCCAGGCAGTCTCTGAGAATTGGACACGATTAAACAGATTTTTTAAAAAAATAGTTTGCAGTTGTTAAGATGACTTTCCATATTCTTAGGCACTATTCCCCACCACAGTACTTGGTCCCAGGCTAGCCTTAACAATGATTTAATATTTGAGCAATCCTACTGTCTCATCTGTACAGCACTACCCAGTCACATCTATTAAAAACAACGTGTTATATTTCTAATCTTATGTAGAGAGTGTTGCAGCTGCGGTAATGAAGCCTTACTACCAATAAACCATACATATATGTAATTGGGGGTAGAAAATTTGGACATATACCCCCTTTTGCCTAAGAGTGCTAGAAAAGAAAGAGAAACATAAGGGGAGATTCATGCCACGTATCCTAGGAGACATGCGGGGAATAAAAGCCTTAGTTTGCTCATCTGTATCTCTGTACTTTTCTGGCTGTGTACCCTGTTCGTTTGGGCGTAGATACTGTACGTTGTCTGAGTTTTCAGCAGGATGCCTGTGCCTGTGAGTGTAGTGCATCTGCAGGTCTTTCTAAACTTCATCAATTTGCCGTCTGTAAAATACGCATTTGTTGTGCTTTGTGGGCAATTCCCCTCCCACGGCAAGCATTGTGTGATAATGTCCATGGCATTCTTTCAAAATTGGAAAGATGTCCACTGGTCCAACTACGTTGGAGATCTGTTTGGGGGTCAACTCTATATTTTTCTTTTTCAGCATTCGTCAGGTTGTACCGACCTATAGGATTAGGCAGTGCTGCCATAGAAGAAAACTAAATCAATAAATCAATGAAGGGAAACATGTTTTAATGTTCTAATCAAAGAGGGGGTTCTTTAATGTTACATTGCTCTCTGGATTTTGGCTGCCTCTTCCTGTAAAACTCTTCTGGGTAGACAACCCAAACTTTATTATGAAGCATCTCAGTGTGTGAGAGAATTATTTTGGGTGGCAAAATGCACTACTAGCTATTGAAGCACTAAAAAAAAAATCCCTTCAGAATGCAGAAGTGTTTTGTTCCTGATCCAGGGGCTTCCCTCAGGGTAGGGTCAAAAAAGTCAGGATGGCAGCTATGATTGCATAATCATAACCTATTCCCAGTTGTGCCCATTCCTGAACCGGGAGGCTCCGTTCACAGTCACTCATGCCCTGGTCAGCTCCTGAATGGACTACTGTAATGCGCTCTACATGGGGCTGCCCTTGAAGAGTATCCAGAAGCTTCAGCTGGTGCAAAATGCAGAGGTGTGGGTGGTTATGTGTGCTCCTGGAACAGCACATGTTACACCTCTGCTCTGCAAGCTGCATTGGTTGCCAGTTTGCTTCTGGGCCCAATTCAAGGTGCTGGTTTTGACCTTAAAGCCCTTCATGGCATGGGGTCGGGTTATTTGAGGGACCACCTTCACCCAATTAAATCAGTCTGTCCCATCAGGTCTGGCAGAAGAGGTATGCTGCAGGTCCCATCTGTAAAAGAGTTTCATCTCGTGGGACCCAGGAGACAGGCCTTTTCTGCCGTGGCACTTGCCCTGTGGAAGAACGTCCCACCTGAGGTGACATTGGACCCATCCTTGATATCCTTCTGGAAGTCCCTTAAAAACATGGCTGTGTCAGCAGGCCTGGGGATCTCAAGGAAATGGCGATTTGATGAGATGGCTGCATTGTTTTTAACATCAGTTATCTCCACTACCTTGTTATTAATAATATTGTTGTTGTCTTTTAATTGTAGTATTTAACATTTGGATTTTATGACTGCTTTTATTGTAAGCCACCTAGACTCACTTTATTGTGAGATGGGTGGCTATATAAATGTGATAAATCAATCAATCAAGCAGTCAGCCTTGATTATTTGTGCTTTGAGTCCTGTGTTGATTCCACACAATCAATCAATCAATCAATCAATCAATCAATCAATCAATCAAAGCCCTGCCCCTTCTTACATGCACAGAGCTTCCATCATGCAGTTGCAACTGCCATCTTGGCTTTTTCACCCCTTACTCCTGTGGAATCTCCGTGCTGATCTGAACTTTCTTTCACTTAATCTTGAGTTTATCTGAACAATACTCATGTGATATCTCAGATCCCATCCTCTAAAATTCATGTCATGTTGTAAGCTCAGTAGAACTCACTATTAATAGACTGTTTGTTGAATCTAGCCTGGTCACACTTTTTCATTTATTTCTTTCCATCTACTTAGCCATCACATGTTCCGTTCAGCTTCTTAACGATTCCTTCAGGTGTTGTGCAAAAAGAGGCTAAGCTTGCATCTTCTGTTGGAGTAACTTTTTGCAAGTAATGCCATCTTTATGGAATATCATTAGGGTTATTTTAGGCACCAGGTCACTATATGGCTTTTTCAGAAATCCTTTTGCCCTGTTCAGATATTCTATATAAATTATATAGTGTTTGGATTCCTGGCTGAACGGAGTATTTGTGGAGGGTAAGGAAGACAACCTTGACCGAAATATGCAAGGATAGTTACCTATGAGATAACATTCAGAAACAGCTCAGGCAGACACCTCCCTAATTCACTGGAGTATAAGAAGGGGGAGGAGGTACAGCACAATCAGACTTGCAAGCTTCTATACGATAGCCAATCTCAAGAAAAGTAGTTTTAGCCATCCTGTGGAGTTGATTTCCTGGTCTGGTCTACCTAGCGGGCCTAACAGTATCATAGTTTTTCTCAAGCTGTGTCATATGTGTTAGAACCACAGTTCCTAAGATTCTCAGTACATCTAGATCAGTGTTTCTCAACCTTGGCCACTTTAAGATGTGTGGACTTCAACTCCCATTGCTGCTGGGGAATTCTGGGAGTTGAAGTCCACACATCTTAAAGTGGCCAAGGTTGAGAAACACTGATCTAGAGGCTGCTAATTTGAGGAATGCAAGACAGTCCTGATCACTGTGTCCCTTATGCTGAAAGAGGAAGACTTCAACAAGTTTCTGTCTGCATTGACTTGAACACAAATATAAGCCTCTGAGTGATCAGAATCTATTTTATCAGGGTTCCTAACTGAACAAAGAACTCTATTTGTGTTCAAATATGAGTAGAATTCTGTGCACATTTCCTTATTCAACACAAGGAAGCTAGAAATATTAGCAGATGGTCCAGTGGCATGAAGATTTAGAAATGGCCAAGGGATGGAGAACCTGGTCATCTAGTACCTGAACACAGATTTATTTTAGGGCTGGTATTTTATTATTATTATTTGAGGGTACTATACATTTCTTCTTTGGAGTGGATTTTTTTTTCCTAGACCTTTTTCAATTGGTTAATTTTCTGTTTGTTTCTGTTCTTGTTCTGTAATAGGCCACATAGATTTATCTTTGATAAAGGAAAGTTGAATAAAAAGTCCTAAGCTTAAAATAAACCTTAGAAAAAAACTCAGGTTTCTGTACGTATAGAGTGTACCATTTAAAGTTTGAGAGAAGTCTCTCTTCATCTTTTTTGTTAATGTGGTTACTAACGGTTTACACAACTTCCAATACTAGCATTTAAAATTCATGTCACAGACATCTTGAGAATAATGAATGTTATTAAGAGTTAGTGAGAACTTTTTCAAATAAATAAATAAATAAATGGGATTTCTACAAACATCAGTAACAATTTCAAAATAGCTCTTCTGTACAGCTAATATCTATGGGCATGTTTTGTTCATGTGATATGAAAGTCTACACTTTTAGCTTTACTTAGCTGAAATGCCCTTGCTAAAGGCACAGCTGGCAATAATGGGGTTAATTGTAAAGAGTAGGAGGGGGTCCCAGTTGACAGTAAATCAGTAATAAATATGCAACAATTCGGTTCCATTTGCTGTCTGCAACATGCAAATGTGACTATCTTATATAATCCAATTATAAAAAGTCAGTGGCGCTCTCTATGGCTGGATCTAAGGTTAGTATTTTTGATTGTGTGCATTAAAAAAAAACCTTGTTTACTTTTCTAAAAGCTATTTTCATGCACCTGCTTTTAAAACAGAATTTGCTGTTGCTTTCACATTTTAATACATTTTTCCTCCATTTATTTTCTTATCTATATAGAGTTATAACAGTTCATCTTTAAAAATATATATACTAGTCAGGTTATATAATCAAATAAAATTAGCGTGTTGTCATCTAAAAGACAATTTTAAGGTGCTAAACATTTTAAATGCATTTTGGTACATGCTTGGGGTAGGCACTGTACAAAGTCAGTAAAATGACAAATGTATTCATTAACTGAACGAGAGAATGTGAATTGGGAATGGGTATTCAAATTATTTTATGACAAGTGAAAGGGACAGTTGTTGTCAAAACACTTTTTAAAAGCAAAACAATTACGTAATTAGGAACAGGCCAAGAAAAGCAGTATTTGTTTTCCTTTATACTTGCCCAAACCCCGCTTAGCGCAAATACATTGGAAAGATTTATTGTGTCAGAATTTGGCTTCTTTCTCTTTCTGGCAGCAATTAAAGATATGTGCTAATGTACATGCAGGCGATCTGTCATTGTCCATTTCCTCTAGCAAAGGTTACAGCCTACCTCCCACCAAGATCATTTTGCCAGCATGGCAGCATTGGGGCTGAAATTGCATATTTGATTACCTCATCAAAAAACACTAATCCTGATGAGGTCTTCCTTTAGAGGAGGCCCATTGTTCGTAATAACTCAGTGGTTAGGCAGCTCTCAGATCTGAATTTGGGATATATATTCTGCTAGCCTACTGAAGCAGAAGTGATGAGTCCTAATGGAATTGCAGATCAGAAGTTCAGTGATGTACCAGAAAGTGCTGAACCATGTGAAGGGAAGGACAAAACCAGCTAGTCACCTCTTTTCTAGCCAAGTGAAATCAGATGCATGCTTTTTCAACACCGATAAAAACTGATCAAATCATTCTTGAAAAACCAGATTTGTATTATTATTATTATGAGGAGTAATTATATTAATTTGATTTACATTGTTATTGTCATGGCTTGCTCCAGTCTGGTCCTGGCCTTATTTATCTTCTTCGAATGTGACCCTACTCAAAAGTCAAGTGCTCTCTCAGCCCCCAAATGTTTGAAGGCACTTTCTGGTGCCTTCTAGATTCTTCTGGAATTCCAAATTCTAGAATTTCCTAGAAATCCTAGTCCCAATGCATCAGATGGCATCAGACTGGGGAAATCTGATCTAGAAATCATACAAATTATGAAGTGTAATAATGAAACATGAAATCATAATTGCATCATTTATTCTACAAGAGCCAAACAAAGGGAATCTGCTGCTTCTCCTGATATAACTGACTAAACTATATTGTGACATGTATTGCTTTCATTTTTTTTTAAATAAACAAACAAACAAACAAACAAACAAACCATTCAATGCTTTCGAAACATCCAAGAGTTTCTGGCGCCCAGTAAATTGTCTCTAAATCTCAAAAGCTTCCATATAACTCATTTGGTGCAAGTGACGATAGGAGCAGTAATATTGCTGTCCCTCTCAGAAGATGGGTTAAGCAGAACTTGATTTTTTAGATATGATAATGCTGAGTTAAGTGAACTCGTTGGAAGGACAGGTCAAGGAGAGATAAGCAGTTCCTTAGTGAAAAACCCTCAACTGCTCCTCCATTGGCTTCTGGGTCTGATTGCAATACATAATGCAAGAAGGAGAAAAAATATCTCTCTCCTCTCTCTCTCTCTCTCTCTCTCTCTCTCTCTCTCTCTCTCTCTCTCTCTCTCTCTCTCTCTCTCTCTCTCTCTCTCTCTCTCTCTTCGATGTAGTTGGCAAGTATGGGTGTATGAATGGATAGCTCTATGAGTTTCAAGAGTCTGAAGGTACAGCAGCTCTTGGACTGAAAAGGATTGTTCATCCTCTATTTATGGCTGCTAATAGGAACTAAATGACTAATACATGTTGTGAGGTAAGGTGTAAAACCTTGTATGGGCCAGTACTTTATTGTCAAGGCTGGTGGGTTGGAATATTATTGTCATGATCCATAATATAAACATTTGGAATGGTGACAAAGCCCATTGTGCTTCAAAAGGGGCATCTTAGGTTTCCTTGCCAAAAGAATATACAAGTGAAGAGTTGCATTCTCTATCTTCTCTAGCCGTGTTGGATTATGCATCTCAAAATGCACAGTTGTCCTGTTTTAAGCAGAAACACCCCTTGTGTATATAAGCCATTTGATACTGTCTTTTAAAACACTTGAATACTCAAATAGTAATGGCTGAAAGCATTTAAAATAACACTGGAAGAAAACTAGTAAAATAAAAACGGCATCTATTCAATTTACAAGCAAACTATCCATCTCTATACAATCCATCTATTTAAAAACAGGGGTGTACCTTTCATTAGTAACACATCTTAGAAGGATGGGGCCATTACAGAAAAGATCCTGTCTCTTTTTTCTGTCATCTAATAAATCTTATCAGAGGTCTTACAGCTAACTTAGCCTCGTGCAGACAGTTCTTCAACTAAACTTCCAAAAGCCATTTAGAGTTTTTTGTACGAGATTGCTCATACAAAAATGGACAAGGTTAGGCATTAGCAAAGAATGCAACTAATAAAGAATTTGCTTTCATTGCCTAAATATGAGTCTGATTGATGAATGAACCAAAACTGATAAAAGGCATTATTGGTAACAATCATACCTGCATTTCCATTTATAGCACTGAGTCCAGGACAGCATTCAAATTGCACATTAGTCCTTTAAATGGAGTGCTCCCTCACCCAACCCTGGTCCCACTCTGCTATCTGAACCAGCGGTTTCCCTGATTCGTAATAAGTCTGATAAAGATAAAAACTCCCTTGGTTTGTTTGCTTTCCCGGCAACAGTACTGAAGTGATTTGTTGTTGCCTTCTTCTGATATTTCTTTTTTTATTCGTTTGCATACCAGTCTAGTCTAGAATCAGGAATTCTTGGATAGGCTGACCATACATCCCGTTTTGAACGGGACAATCCTGTTTTTTAAACAATTCCTGACCGTCTTGTCGTTTTAAGAAAAATATCCATTTTGTCCCGTTTTTGAAAGTTCCTGCGGTGAAGCGCGTCCGCGCCCTCATGCACGCGCCTGCACGCACGCATGCCCGTGCGCTTGCATGCACACACACATGTGAGCACACCCACCTACCCGCATGCACGCCCGCACACCCGTACGCGCGCCCACTTTGTCCGATGAGCCGTGGGTAGGTTAGGGTCCCATTTCCCCCCCAAGGAAATATGGTCACCCTATAACAAACGGAGATGAGCACCGGCCCCTAGAGTCGGACACAACTGTGCAGGGGAAAACTTTACCTTTATTCTTGGAGGACTCTCATCCAAGCACTAACCAAGTCCAACTTTGTTTGGCTTTTTCAAGATCAGCCGAGGTCACCTGAAAAAATTAATAGAAAAACAGTGGCTGGAAAGTATGTGCTTTAAACCTTTGAATGATGCTACCAGCTGGTCATGGACCCTTGGGGAAAAAAAAAACATTGGCATCCTAAAGATTCCTTAGTTTAGAATGTAACTCTTCTGGGAAACTTTATGAATAAAAGATTGATCCCCAGACACTTCCGATTAAACTCTATGGTGGAAGATGTGAAACAAACATGAAAATGGCCTAAAGGAGGGTAAGAGAAAGTTTAAGCAGGGAAGATCATTTTCACTACAAGTCAAGGCATTCACAATGTGAGTTCCACCAAATTGAAAATAGTTTCCTGTTATACCACAGCCCATTATAAGCTCAATACATTTATTTATTGTAAAAGTAACCAGGCAGATTTGGTTACTTGATTTTTCAAGGGATAACAACTACTCAGGAGGCCAGTTACTTCTGTTTTGATATTTATTTGCTTGGCAGCCCATCTCTTTTCAGACCTTATCAGGAAGAGATTAAGGGGAATATATACAAATCAGATTTGTTACTTCCTGTATTTCTAATTGGTAGGGTTTTGTTCAATACTGTCTTGTTGTTTTTTGCCCACTCAAATGTTAGGGAGAAATATGTATTTTTCTTGCTAGCCTCTTTAGAACGGAGGGGTCTTTTCAGGAAGGTAAGAAAAGTCAAGATGGTGGCTGTGACTATACAATCATGGCCACCATCTCAATCTCTTTGATCCCCTTGTGGCTGCCCCTGTTGGAAAGGCTTACCTCTTACTATAACAGCCTTTATAATAACATGCTTCATTTATGTCAGAAATCTCTCTGGGTTTACTAAGAAGTAAGCACTACGATCTGTGTTTCCTTCAAGTTTGATTTCAAGTGTCCACAAGTTTGATGTTACGTTATTAAAACATTAAGAATTTCTGCTGCTTTTTACCAATTTTGAGAAGGGCAAAACATCTTTCAGTGTTTTCGCACTGAAGATGTTGCCTAGCCTGGCAATGAAACGTCTGCAAGAAAACAACAAGGCTCAGAGAGCACCATGGACTCCACAGTTCAACCATGAGCTACAAATATTCTCTTCGATTGGTAAAACATCTTTTGCCAACTTGGAAAGGTCAAGTTTAAGAATAAGCTGGATACCCTTCTGCTATAATAGGACACTGCTCACAGATTTTCTTTTTTCCTGTTAACCCAGCACTGGGAGATATATCTAACTATAGCAGTACCTTTATTGAAAAATTAGGGACAGTGAGGTGAACAGAGCAAAGCTTTAAAACATTTTACACCAACTGTCCTTGTCTCTCTGTGCTTTTCACACCATTAATTTTGTTACCCAAAGAACAAACATGAAAGTTTTATTTTAGTTGTTTTTATGAATGGAATGTATTAGATGTGCAAGGTTTCTTTAAAACAGATTTCTCCCCCCTCCCCGCAAAACCCATTTCTGTGGAGTTGCCAAAACATATCCAGGTTAAAACCTGGATTTTTTTATTTTTAAAAACTCTCTCATTGAGATAGGGTTTCCTTTATTTTAACACTAAAACCACTTTTGTGGACAGTAGGCATTGTGGTGGTTAGAAATTTAGTCAACAAACTAGCAAACACTTCAGCAACCACTTAAAATACGTAACACTGGAAGGTTTGCTGGTCTTAGTATAATTGAATATAAGTGGAAAGGGATTTTTTTTAAAAAGAAAATGCTCCATATCTCTGTCTTAATGGGATGTTACTTTTTTTTTGATGTTACTTTATATCAAATCTACATTATGTTTTATAGTTCTCCAGATCTTGATTTACTCAATAAAAAAGGACCTTCACCCTAAATTTTAAGCCATAAAATGCTCAAAATCCTCAGTATTTTCCATTCTTTAGTTGAAACAAAAACACAGTGTCTTAATCAAATACTTTATGACAGTAGGCACTGAAATAACTGTGTTTTTTTAATGTTGTAATTTTTATACTCTTCAGAATGCCTATAAAATGCAAAAAAAATTATTTATATAATTTGTTGAGAAGAATTTAAGAGAGAGAGAGAGGGAGAGAGAGGGGGAGAGAGAGAGGGAGGCAATGATTTCCTAGTAGTGTGTGAATCAGCCCAGCTTTAACAGATATTTTTCTGTCATGTACAGCCTGAAGACTTATGCCTATCTGAGCTTTATTTGACAATTACCACTTGCCAGCATAATTAAATGATAATTTATAAATACGGCAAGAGCATTATGTGGTAGAGCAAATAGGAGCTTATCAGGGCTCTGAATAAACTCAGTGTGCCTCACTCACAATTTTCATCTCTTATCAGGGTTGTTAACTGCACCCCCCCTCTTTTTGGTTTGATAACTTATAGGTTGGCTACCTCTAGATGTCTATGCTACTTTCTTTCCTCCCCATATTTCCTGCATAAACACATTTCATCAGTTTATGCAAGCTTGCAATCAACAAACAAGATGGACCACTTATATGCTGCCTTATCAGATGGGGTGCAATTTTATGTCTAGGAATGAAAGTGAAATTTATACAATTGTTTTAGAGCTAACGGTTGTTTTCTCTGAAATATAAGAAGTGGTTTCTGCCCTTGCCCTTTACCAGGGTGTTCATGAAGTCCTGCGTATGTAAGAGAGGGAGAGAAAGAGAAAAAGAGAAGGAGAAGGAGAAATGTTCAAAAGAAGAATGGATTTGAAGGTTCCGATATAGAAGTGAATACTCATTTTTTTTTCTAGTCACAGAGAAAATGCCTCATTCATATATTTAAAAAATGTCACTGTATAGTCATAACACTGAACAGGCATAGTTTGCGCACTGAATATAATAAATTATAATATATATAATATATAATATATATAATAAATTAGCAAGGGAAGAATTCTAGAGGGTTAGGATGTTCTATCTTTGTCCAGCCAACATTTCCTTTCTAGGTCCTTGAATCGTTATACAGAGTCATCCAGGTTGTGCAGAAATAGGGTGGCTACTGTACCATGCAGTGTGTAAAAATGTAGATTGATGCTAGGCAATCTAGATTAAGCCAATGGAGGAGGGAGGACAAGGAATCCTGTATTTCAATGGAAACAAAACAGTTTAAAAAAAAAAGAAAGGAAAAGAAAGGGAGGGAGGGAGGGAGGGAATAACGCAGGCAGGCCATGCCTTTAGAAAAACAAATCTACCAGAAAATGAAATAGGGTAAGGGAAAATAAAACATTAATAGGCCACAGAAACAGAAGATTTGTAGCATTAAATACTTGTAGAAACATCAATCTGCGGGCATCTGATGGAGCAGTTTAAGGAGTATAAGAAATAATTAGTATTTACAAGTAATAAATATGAATAATTTGAGGAACTGATCATCTTAAACTTTGAAACTCTTAGTTTCTCTGACCAGAAAAAAAATTCTAATTTAATTTCTCCAATTTAATTCTTAAGCTGACTGGGGAAAAGAAAAATTAAGAGTTCAAAAGTTTCAGATGGTCAATTCCTCAAATTATTTATATTTATTTCTTCTAAATACTAATTATTTCTTTAGTCTCCATTTAGCACTCACTTAGAACTTATCTTTTATACTCATATATTTAAAGATATACTGCTATAGCCATTCGCTTAAAAAAAATCAGAACAGTTTTTGCATTAGGAAATAATTTGAAAGTGGTAGATTAGTTTTCACCTTTTGAAACACAGTGCTTTCTGTAATCTTCAAACATTATTGAGGATAATGGAAGCCCACCATCCTGATTCTCAAATGTAGCACTTCCATTAAAATTTCCTGCTACCTCTTATTTTTTATATTAAAATACAAAGCTTAAAACGTATTATCTTACTAAGGGGGGAACAATTGTAGAGATGATTTGATTGAATAAAGGAAATAGCCGTACAGGCCTTTTAAGATCAAGAGTGTATTGATAGAAAGCTATCATTAGAAACAATTAATGTTCTCCAAGGAAAGAAATTGATTATGGACAGAAATGGACCCTAAGGAGAAGATCTGTCTTAATGCTTCAGGCCTTAAGGATTAGACGGTCTATTCACAGCATCTGCAATTTTAACCCCTTTTTGGAGCTTGGATTCTTGCAAAAATGGGATCTCTTGCTGATGAATGGAAGGTATAGTGTTTCTTTTACTTTACTCTGTGCACATGTTAATTTGTGAAACTAGCTAAAATAGTAGTTTTACAAGCTAGTAACACCATACCACACAGTGTCTAAATATTGTTAACAGTAATGGGATATGATGATTTAGAGTAAATTATGGCATAGATGTATTATATTCCACATTCAAAAAGAAATCAGTGGTAGCCTTCCATTCCCTTAATGTTTTAGTTCTGTCGGAAAAATCTTTTTCCTGCATGCTTCCTGAAGCTGGATTGAGGTAGAGTGAGCTAAGAAGTGGAGTTAATTTGGGGACAACAGTCCCTATTTCAAGAGAATTTGATACTAGAGAAGACAAAGCCAGCGTAAGACTTTTCCCTAGCATCACTCTGCTGATCTAAGTTCGAGTGGACAAATGAATGAATATTTATATTTTTACTGATACATTACTGTTTTGCACAGTAAAACGGGCAGCTTTACACATCTCATATTAAATCAGATTTGAATCTAACATTTTAAAAAAATAAGAAAGGGTTATCTTGATTCTTGAGTCTGTGTGATTTTAACTTTAACAATGGGTAAAGGGTTAAGGATGGTAGTCCACCACAGTGCACAGGTCTTGCACAGATAGTATTCATTCTAGTAGGCACTCTAGATTGTCCTTTTAATTTTTGAAAGTTGAACCTTTGAAAAACAGCAGATGAAATTATAGCTTAGCCATACCAAACCTTTCCAATCCTTGATATCTGGAAGATGATTTCTGAATAAGGGCATAAACCTAAATAGATATATACCAAGTATGTCTATATATGGGGGTTCTCCTTCTTTAATTATCTGTGGCTCATGGCACTCATCCTAGTGACTGAACAATCACTATTATTGGGGAAAAAAATCTTACACTGAAATAGTTGAGCAGTGCATCCAAATCTTGGTATAGAATTGGCAATAGGCAAAATGAAGATTTATAATAACTTGTAATGCATTCCTTGGAGACCTGGAATTTCTTGAGGGATGTATTTAGTTCCAGGCTGCACCCATTTTCTGGTGTTATTTATTTATTTATATTTATATTTCAATAATTTATATGGCTGCCTATCTCAAGATAGTGACCCTGTGTATGAAGGAAGAGGGGTTGCTACTGACCTTGAGGAGAGTGCTCCTAATTTGCTCAGAACTAGTGACTGAAATCCAAGATGATTTTGCCATTATTGTAATATGCAGCAAAACTGAGCTTTTTGGCATTGTTATGGCTAACACAGTTTACCAGTGAAAATCAATATGTAAGAAACCTGTAGTGAGGCATTTATTAAGATGGATCTGTCTGTCTGTCTGTCTGTCTGTCTGTCTGTCTGTCTCTCTCTCTCTCTCTCTCTCTCTCTCTCTGAATTTGGTCCTTTGTGTTTTAAAAATGATTAAGGCAATTTTGCATAGGTGAGATGGTGCAGATAGTTTACAGATTAATTTTTTTTAAAGAACAGGGAGTAATTTGAGTGTGAGAAGTTTGAAATTATGTGCATAAACATGTGAATAAAAATTAACAAACTTAGGATGCAATAGTACATAGAATTAAGACCTCCTAAATCACGTCAGAGAAAGCGTTCTTATGGTTTAACTGTAATATTCTCCTGGAATGGAATATGAAATCTACCTTAGAATTTCTTTTCCTTTGTATGAATTAACCTCCAATTTAGTAACCATTACTAGTAAATTTAAAAGCCACAAGAATTATTTTGCATTTCTTCTCCTAAGAGAACTATTAATTTATCCATAATCTTAAAAAAAATAAAGATATGTTTTTAAAAGAAAATGTGCTATATTTTAACTTGCATTTAATCTTTCGTAATAGTGTTCTGAAATCTGGAGTCATACATAGTCTAATTAATATTTAAATATCTTTTTAAAAATATAAACATCAAAATAATTTGATTATATTTACCGTAAACCTAATTTGTTTAGTCACTGAATAAATGTATAGGCTATATAATATCTGTAGGAGGCAGGCTTTGGAAGCATTATGTCAATTTTGCCCAACAAGAATGAGAAAATTAAAAATAAGAGATGAGAAAAACAAAACAAAACCTGCTTAAAAAGAGACGTAGGAAAGACTGATATCAAAGAACTGAATGATGTGAGTACATCACATTTTACTATTTTGTTTTTATTTCAACATAATAACCTCTGAGAAGGGAGAGACAGAGAAAGAAGCGAGACAGACAGGCACACACGGTGATATCACTGGGCATCAAGCAGCTTTCACCTGTATTATTTTTTCAAGCTGTGAGCTTTCTTTAATTACAAGGTTAAAAAAATGCCATTCCCCTCACACACCGGCACACACACCAATTTAAAATTGGTAGCATATGTTGCTGCCTGTATGTATTTAGCACCTGCAGAAATGAACATAGCAAATGTGACAGTGCCTGGGTAGATCCTCCCTGTACACCAATTGTGAACACTGTCAACAAATGTTACTTTGTTAATTTTTTCTTATTAAAAAAGAAGGGGGAGAAACCTAGAATCCAGGAAATTAATTGAGTCGCGCAGGTGTTCTAAGCATCACAACAAGATAATTTAGTGACATAGAAAGACTAAGGCATGCTTTGGAGTAGAAGGAAAGAGGTGGTCTGAGAATTTAAAATGATTTTGTAGGAGAAGGTGGCAAATCTGTGTGTGATCAATGTATTGGTGGGTGTATAAAATTTGTCAGATGATGACCGGTGCCATAATGAGCATAGGTTTAATGAGCATCATTAATTCAACACACTAGAGTGTTCTGTACTGATAGACATCCTAACCTTTATGCTCCCCTACACCCATCTAATGCTCCTACCCTCCTTTCACATTTTTGTGATATTAAAAAAAAAATCCCTTCCCACCCCTATGGGTGGTATGTGTCTTCCTCAACCTCGAGTCCTCTACCAGAAGCCTGGGAGTTTGAGGGTTCTGCGCAGGATCTTAACTGTTCCTAGCACTGCACTCTTCTGGACAGAGAGCTCTGATGTTGCTCCTGGGATCTGTTAGAGCCACTCTCCCAGCTTAGGAGTCACAGCCCCGAGTGCTCCTACCACCACTGGAACCACTTTGGCCTCCCTTTTCCACATCCTCTCTAGTTCCTCCTTCATGTGCTGGTACTTCTCCAGCGTCTCATTCTCCTTCTTCCTGATGTTGCTGTCACTTGGCACCGCTACATCTATCACCATCTCTGTCTTATGGTCCTTGTCTACTGCCACAATGTCTGATTGATTGGCCTGTCTGTCTGGATCTGGAAGTCCCACAGGATCTTAGCCCTGTCATTCTCCACAACCTTCTGGGGAATCCCCCATCTGGACTTGGGAGGGTCTAGCCCATACGCTGTGCAGATGTTCCTTTACACAATGCCAGCTACTTGGTTGTGCCGTTCAGTGTTTGCTGTTCCTGCCTGCATCTTACACCCTGCCAGTATGTGTTGGACTGTCTCTGAGGCCTCTCTGCACAGTCTGCACCTTGGGTCCTGTCTCGTGTGGTAGATCCCTGCTTCTATGGATCGGGTGCTTAGTGCCTGTTCTTGTGCTGCTATGATCAGTGCCTCAGTGCTGTCTTTTAGTCCAGCCCTTTCCAGCCACTGGTAGGATTTCCCAAGGTCAGCCACCTCAGCTATCTGTCGATGGTACATCCCATGCAGGGTCTTGTCTATTATTCGTTAGATTTTAATGTATTTTCTATGCTTTTAACTGACTGCACCCCATCCTCCTTATGCTGGTCTTTGACCATAACTGACTAGTATATGGTAGTCCTCCAGTGGGATTGAAGTAGAGGCCTGAGGCCTTCAGCAAACTTAGCTGGCCACTGCTGCCCACAGGCCTCTATTTCAGCCCCACCGCTGCTGAGCAGTGCCATCTCAAGCCCCGCACCATGGCCAGCCACCCCAGCACCACAGCGCAAAGCCCCCACTGCCCTGCCCTCTGCTGGCCCAGCTGACCTTCTCCGTCTTCTTCCTCCCGTTGCTGATGAGGCGCGCCCAGCCTGGCCCTATGTAAGGCAGCTGCTGGCTGCGCCGGGCCTTCTTCCCGAGGCCTTTCTCCAAACAGCGCACGGCCTTCTTGTGAGCTTTCAGAAGGCTTCTGAGGCGTCATTCTCAGATCAGGTAGGGGAGCAATGTTTTACCAGGACAACCTTCTTGGGATCATTATCTGCCAGGAATGAACACAATCAGTTCAGTACAATGCCACCAATTCACATCTTTTAACTGCAGTTCAGAAATCATGTTATGGTCAATGTTACTGAACAACACTAAAGGGTTCAGGAGGATTAAAAGGATTGCACTGTCCCTGTCAGGCTCCTGATGCAAGACTTGCACTAAGGTATCTAAGTGGTTTCCCTCTCAAAACAAAGCTAGAAGCCAGAATAAGAGGCAGCTACAGTAGATCAGGTGGCTCCTATCCCATGGCTCCAAGATTTTACATGGCCATCTGTGGTGGAATGTGAGGGTGACCTTGGAGAACAGAGGGAAGAGATGCTGCCTAGCGAACGATCAGAATAAAGGAAAGGGAGTCCAAGAGAGGATAATGGTCTAAAGAAGAAACTTAGGAAAGACCCGCCCTGACCAGTGACGTGATAAATAGGGAGGGCGGGAGACTTGTACTTCAGACTTGCAAGTTTCTGTTAATGTAGCCTTACAATAAAGTAAAATTAGTTCTTAGTGTCTGGTTTCCCTGGAAGGGCTGACACCATCTAAAAACCTGAGTGTGGCCCTTATGAGCCTCCTCCTTGAGTCCCCATCAAATTATAGTCTTTAATAAAAAAAAAAGGTAAAGGTTTCCCCCCGCACATTTGTGCAGTCGTGTCCAACTCTAGGGGCTGGTGCTCATCTCCATTTGTTAGTCAAAGAGCCAGCGTTATCCAAAGATGCTTCCACGGTCATGTGGCTGGCATGACGCACGCAGAACGCTGTTACCTACCCACCGAAGTGGTACCTATTAATCTACTTGCATTTGCATGCTTTCGAATTGCTAGGTTGGCAAGAGCTGGGGCTAGTGCGGGAGCTCACTCCATCACGCGGGGCTAGGGATTCGAACCTCCAAACTTGTGATCTTCCAATTGACAAGCCTGGCGTCTTACCCGCTGAGCCACCACACCCCTAGTCTTTAATATGAAAGAGCTATATTGTTAAATACATGCAGAATTATCATATAGGCTGCATTCAGTTTGACTTTAAATAAATTTAATTTTTTGCTCTGGCTGGCCTTACTTTTTTCTTGCAGATGCACCCACTCTTTGGACTACTGCCTTTCTGTGCCACTCAAAAGACGAGTGTTGCCCTCAGCCGAAACAAATGATGGGCATCCTGATTTTTCAGAAACTCTTGAGCTTGTGTCTCCATGTTTGGAAAGTTTATTTGGAACTTGGTGAGATTTAGTTTCGTCCAAAGAATTCAACCCCCCCCCAAGGCCATATCACCACCATTTTGAATACCCTACCCTAGTTGTTCTTTCCTAAAGGAGGAATCTACTAATTAAAAAAAAACCCTAATGTGCAAGACTTGACATCCTGGGTCATTGCTTGACCCTTTTGTTTCCAAATAACATAGGTCCTGTAAAATAGGAATAGTGAACCTCTGGGGTTGCTATGATGATGTGGGCTAAAATACTTTTCACGCTAAGCAAACTACTAAATAAACACTTAATACATGTAAGTGATGTCAAGCATATTGCATGAATATTATCATTTTGAGTGAATGAAATACTTTTAATCTCTTTATTATTTTGTAGTTTTGGTATTAAAAGCAATGCACAGTGGCAGTCATTTTACTTGAGAAATGGAGTGTGAGGAACTGGGGTTTATGTATTACTGAAACACCATGTGACCGTAGGTTAGGTAACCTGCAGGAGTTATTTGAAAATGTTCCCACTTTATGGATTAGATGGGCACAGTCACTGTCCAACTTGACCCAAATGCTCCCATACAGATGGTGGGCTCGGTTCCTATTACAGATGCCTGCAATTGCTTGATAGTACTAAAACAGCACCTGCAAGCAATTTATATCTAGCATGTATGATGCAGAAGAAGACCAAGGAAGTCTAAACAAACTGCAGAACCATGATTTTTGTCCTTTTGGTTTGGAGATAAGATTAAAATAAAGGAATGGTCGTGGTTTTTCAGATGTTTCCGGGTCAAACGCTTGATTACAGAGCTGCCAGTTCTTTGCATTTATTTTTATTTTTCCCCTTGTAATGTGGAGCATGTTGTATGATGTCTTCATGCTCTATTTCTCCTAAAGTTCACCAGTCAGTTGAGTGAAGCAGGGATGAAAAGATCCACGTGGAACAAATACATTTTCCTATCTTATGAAACTTTTTGTTCAACCTCAAAGAAGGAACACAATTGTTTTATTGTTGTTCTATTAGTATTACCGAAGAACCAGTAAAAAGTAAGCTCAAAGAGCAGGATAACAGATTTAGATTAGATATCAATATCATAATCAACAAGAAACATTACATCGACCCGTCCCACCCGGTCAGGCAGAAAGAGCATGTTGCGGGTCCTGTCGCTGAAAGAATGTCATCTGGCGGGTCCCAGGAAGAGAGCCTTCTCTGCCGTTGTCCCTGCCCTATGGAACACTCTTCCCCCAGAGGTGAGGCAGGCCCCCACTCTCCCGGCCTTCCGGAAAGGGGTGAAGACCTGGCTCTGCCATCTCACGTGGGGCGGGAGGGGGGGTCATCAATCCTGGAGGTGGTTAGCGCCCTGAAGAGGCTCCCGTGAATTCATGAATTTAAATTAAGAACTTTAAATATCTCCATCTTGGATTTTATATTTTACATTTACATTTATGTTTAAGAAGTACTGTTTTTATTGTATTTTAATCTATATTTATTTTTAGTTTTATGGTAAACTGCCCAGAGTCGCTCTTTGAAATTTGAAATATAAATAAATAAAGATATAAATTGCATTTCCATCCATTTGAAGGGCTGTGGATTATGAAGATTATAATGTCTAAATATTTATGGTTTTGGTTTTGAGGCAAGCATCAACCTGGAAGAGGTCCCAGGAATAAGAAATGTTACGTCTCTGAAAGAGTGAGGTTAGCAAGCTCTTTTCGGTTGTCCCAAAGGGGCTATCATTATAACAAGGAACTGTTTGCAGTAATAACTGGCAGTATTTACAGAGCCTTCCCAGCCATCTGCTCAAGAGAGCCGCTGTTGACTCTATCAAATCCTAATATTTTAAGAACGCTGATCTCCACACCCCAGAGGCCTGATGACAAGAGGTCTTGCCAGTGCTTGCATAACCATCCCCCAGCTCATCACTCTGAAGTCCCTAAGTTGAAGTGCTAAATTTAAACTGCTGATTTTAGAAATGAAACCGTGAGATGCAGTAACATTGATAGTGTGCATCACCAGCTGAAATGTCTTTCTGGACCTTTTTTTTTTTGGGGGGGGGGGGCGAAATCTTTCTATAGCCTACAAAGCTACATTTTTTTTAACCTGTGCTATTGAGAATCCTGTGCATGCAACAATAGAGGTGAAAGCATTAATCTTAAACAGTTTCTTGAATACAGCCATATTGATTTAAATGACATGTTCAATGAAGTGTCGTAGAAGTGAAGTATAAAACATTTCCCTAGGGATGCAGGGGGAGAGAAAGCTACTGAAGTGTGCCCTTGCAATGAACTAATGGCCTAAGATACTGCCAGTGCAGTTTTTAGCTTGCCCCAGGGGCATCCATGGGGAGGGCACTCAAAAAACTCAAGATGGTGGCCATGACTGTGCAACTAAAGCTCAACTAAAGCTCATGGTGTATGCCAACTTGGAAAATCCTTCTTTGAATAGAGGTGGGGGCCTCAGGCACAATCTTTCCCCTATTTTCCTTCCTGCTTTGTCTTCTGTGCCTAGGAAGATTAAGACAATTTCACAATCTCAACAACAGCAAGGTAATCTTAACGATCCTCCTTTGGATGATAAAGGGACTTAGAAATAAACATCTCAAAATAACCATGACCTAGCCACAGGTGCAAGGTCACACAGCCACCCTAGAAACATATTTAAGGATTCCCTTACAAACTTTGCTCAGACTGAAGAAGCTTCTTGGATAAGGAGCGAAACGTTTCCACTGAGAAAATAGAAATCCAGTTGACATGATTCAAGCTACAGACAATTCCACCTGGATGACTGAGAACCTTCATCGACATAAGTAAAGTAGGTAGTAGATACTCCTATCCGTGAAATCCAAAGATAGTATATTCTTTGATCACTCTCAGGATCTCTACCTAAAGTTAGTGTCATTCTGGAAGATGCCTTCTTATGAAATGGACAGGGACATCGGCAGGGGCAGTCACAATATCAAAATAGTGGGCATGACCAAGTGATTGAAACCTCACCTCTGTTTAACAGGTGTCACACCATCACCCCTGAAAATGGCCTAGCTACCTATTTTGGGTTCAGGAAGGTCCCAACCTGCTCAACATGATACCCGTGGAAGTAACATGCCTCAGTAGTAGTATACCTTTATTGATTAGTCAATTGCCCATATCAAAAATGGGCATCTGCCACAGTGGAATACAATAGAATAAATCAAATAAAATGCAATACAATAAAATGAGATAAGATAAAATAGACTAAAGTGAGATAAGATAAGGTAAGATACAGTAAAGTAGGGTAAAGATGAAAGAGTAAGATAAAAGACTATAAGATAATGCAGAGACTTATAATAAAATGAATAATAAAAATACAAAACAGTATGTATTTAGGTGAATTCATCACCTTTACATGCCACCCCAATGTTTTCTATTAATTGTGTTCTCAGTTGGACAGCTCTGACTATAAACAGTTCTGGTGACTACATGTGTGTTTGTGCCTTGAAGGAAGTAACATAGTCGTTTGTTACAGTCCCAATATATGGTTCTGTCAAGTAGTGTCTGTAGGTACTGAGCCCTTGCTGAGGCATATAATTGAGAGTGAAATAGGACATGCACAATGTCTTCTATTTCGGATGCTCCACAAACACATGTTCTCTCAGAATATGGCACTTGGTGGAATTGTCCATATTTAACCATAGAATCTAGCTGCTCGAATCTTGCTCTGGTAAGAGCTATCCTATGGTATTGAGTCAGACCCATTGTCAGATATTTTTCTGTTTGAAAAGACGTTTTATTCTTGGCCAACCATTTCAACGACCTAATGTTTGCAAGTGACTCAATATCGGTTTGAGCGTTAACATCCAAGACTCTTTGTTTAAATATTGCCTTGGCCTGATGTCCGGCTGAGAGTAGATATTGTGTTGAGAAGCCGAGGTATGAGATGGTTTGGAGAAGTTGATTGATCCATGTAGTGGGTTGTAATGTGCCCATCTGTTCTTCAAGGCACATTTTTGGTAGTCTGTCAGGTTCCATTGAGAGAACCCTCCACCAGTAGTTGAAGACTTTGATTACTGCTAGACTGTAAATGGAATGGGTGCCTGTTTCAGCTCTTATTGCTGCTGCAGGTGTATTCCTGTCGGTACCCAGAATTGTTCTTAAGAAGCGTGCTGATATTCAGTGAATTGCCAAGGCCTTCAGGGCAGCCATTGCATGGTCTCAGATTTCCAAATACGTTCACAGTCTCAGAATGGTTTAGGGACCCTGGTTTAGCAATTCTACAGTAATTACCAAAAAGTATTGCTGAATGGTTTAAAATAGTGCCATTTCAGTATTCTGTCAAAAGGAATATCATTCTTAAGACTCAGAATTACTCTTGCTGGTACTGGAATATTTCTGGGAGCCAGATATTTAGACAGATGATAAATTGGAATAGAGTTAGGGAAGATGGGGAAGCATATAATTCCTGGAGAGGCAAATCACAACTTGAAAAACTGTTTTTCTTCAAAATATATGACAGGGACATGCTGTCTATATCCACTATTTTCTATATGGTAATTAATGTTGATGAGTGAAAAAAGAGGGAAGCCATCATTTGCACAATTTTCTCTGGTTTTAGTCTTCTTTGGGGAGATAAAATTACAATAAAATTCCTTTGGACTGTGATAGTACTAACACAAAAATGCATTTTTTATCACTGTTCTAACAGAGATAAAAAGGAAAAGCAGGGGGTGAGTGACAGCTCTTGTCATAGCTACATCCAGAAGGGATGGTGGCAACATCTTCTTGTGGAAACATCTGCCATGGCATGCACTAGCCATATCTTAGTTAAAATGGCCTGGCTCTAGGTATTAGAATGAAATAAAAAAGAAACAACAACACAAGGAATGAAATAAAAGATAAAGCTGAACTCAGGATGAGTAAAGTGACATCTCCATAGGGAATTGCATGGTCATGGCCACCATCTTGACTCCTTTTTACCACCCCCTATGGATGCCCCTGGATATGTTTTGGCACAACGACCATTTTTGTGAAACCATTGGTGGACAGCTAGAACCACTCAGTGGAGCAGAGCTTAATACAGCAAAAAGACGCGCACAGAAAAGAGTATTATCTAAAATAGCGTTGATGAGCACATTAGAGAAATATAGGTTATTAATCTTACACATTTAGCCCACCCAAGCATAAAGAATTGCACACTTAGACAAAGTAGGTTCAAAAATAAGCATAAAAGAAAATCTTACTCGTTTATTTGGTCCAGTTACATCCATTCAGGAAATATGATTTTTGTTCTTCTTACTTTCCCTAAACTGAATTGACCCTTAGCCCTTATTGCTGCTAAAGGCTGTGTGCGGAAAGGGGGAACCTCCTGACTCTAGGCCCAGGCATGGCTCCTAGATGGAAGCAGCAGCAGCATGCTTCCTTCTCAGATGGTAGAAGGAGGTAGAGAGCAGAGGAATGTGGGAGGAACAACAAACAGCTTCCTCCAGAAGCATATAGAGAATTGTATCCTCGAACAAACTCATCCACATGCTAATGAGGCATGCTGATTTACTGGGACCTCCAACATTTTGAAATGTAGTGATTCTTGTTTTAGGTTTAATGCTTTAATAATACAAGCCCTTCCCCCCTGCAAAACCCCAGCAAGACATACTGTATATAGTGCAAAAAGGAAAACATAAATGAATAACGACTAGATAAAATATTACATATAATTGCAAATATTTGACCTGTTGTAAAAACAGCTCAATTTTTATGCAAAAAATTAATCCTTAACCACATGGAATCATATCACCCAGTCTTTCAATTATATTGATAAAGAGCTAATTCAAAGGCTGACAGTATATTCAATTGGACTTACTCCTGGCTGTTTGCATTGAAAACAGCCGCAGGAACAAGAATTTAAAAGCTGTGATTAATAGTATTTATTAGAAGGAAGTTAAGGTTCCAACACAAGAACTAGCCAGTACTCTACTTTCCAAATGAGATATGTATATATAGTCAGGATGGAGGTTGAGTCCGAGGTGGAGGAGGGGGAGCTGACCGTTGAAAAGGCAGGAAAGGTTGGGGAAGGCATGAAAATTGAACCAGGGGAAGGAGCAGCACAGAGCTTGGGGTGGCAAGTTCCTAAGCCTCCAATTGGTGAAAGCCAGGGGGTGGATTCACTGCCACCTATCAGCGCACGAGAAAGGAGGGCGGAGAGACGGGCTGAACAGCGAGAGAGGCGATTGGGTCCTTCACAGAAATGGTGGAAAAATCGAGGAGTGAAAAGGCACCAGAACCCAGGCCAGGTTGCTTGAGACAACCATTCATGCAGTTCTATGCCAATGCCTATTCCCGCTGAGAAGAACCGAGACTGCAAGCCTTGCCTTGCTGCCGCACCGGATCCCACTACTGAGCCTTGCCTTGCTGCCACGTCGGACCTTCCCTCCATGCCTTGCCCTGTTACCGCACCGGACCCCGCCTCAGAGCCTTGCCTTGCTGCTGCGCCGGAACCCGTCTCTAAGCCTTGCCTTGCTGCCGCGCAGGACTGCCGAGCTGCACCTCATCCCGTTGATGCATCGGACCCCGTTTCCTGGCCTTGCCTTGTTGCCATGCAGGACTGCCTCTCCATGCCTCGTCTTACCGCCACGCTGAATCCTGTTTCCAAGCCTTGCCTTGCTACCACGCAGGACTGCCTTTCTGCGCCTCGTTTTGCCACCGTGCTGGACCCCGTTTCCAAGCCTTGCTTTGCTGCCGTGCCGGACTGCCTCTCCGCGCCACATTTTGTTGCCGTGTCAGATCCCATTTTCCAAGCCTTGCCTGGTAGCCATGCCAGCCTCATTCTGGATCCCCTTGCCACCATGTGGACTGCCTTTTATTTATTTATTATTTATTATTTCTAACTTATATCACCGCCCATCTCCCCCCACAAGGGAACTCTGGGCGGTTTTTAGTGCCATAACCGCCGCTGCGCATTGCTACGACTACGTGTGAGTGAGCTAGCAGCCAGCGTGAATTTTACTGTATATTTTTGCTGATAAATAAAAGGATTGTTTACTCATCGCTTCCTGTGTCGAGTCTTAGTTGGAACAGGACATATATATACAAATTTACACAGCAAAATTCTTGTTTGTTTTTAAAAATGTTCTGGTGCAGGGGGAAAAGGCTTGCCTCTTTTATGAAGGTGAAACAGTGTTCATTATTTTAGTAACTGCTACTCCCTTTATGAGGGGGCGCAGTGGCTCAGTGGGTAAGACACCAGGCTTGTCGATCGGAAGGTCGCAAGTTTGGAGGTTCGAATCCCTAGCCCCGTGTGATGGAGTGAGCTCCCGCACTAGCCCCAGCTCTTGCCAACCTAGCAATTCGAAAGCATGCAAATGCAAGTAGATGAATAGGTACCACTTCGGTGGGTAGGTAACAGTGTTCCGCGTGCGTCATGCCGGCCACATGACCATGAAAGCGTCTTTGGACAACGCTGGCTCTTCGGCTAACAAACAGAGATGAGCACCAGCCCCTAGAGTCGGACACGACTGCACAAATCTGCGGGTGGAACCTTTACCTTTTTTTAACTCCCTTTATCAGTATAAGATAATGTACATTTCATCAAGCCAACTATTAGCATCTATTGGACATGTATCTTCCCAGGAACACGTAACAATCTGTTTTACCACAATCCAGGCAGATAGATCTAAAATTCTTCATAAACAGATAAATTCCAAAGGTCAGGAATATTATTTATTTACATAATTTACACGTTGATTTGTATCTTAATTCCATAATCAAAACCATATGAACAATATTAAAGATATTCAGTGATATGGAGCAACCTGAGGACATGACCAAATCATATGTGTGGCATGAGATTCATTGTACTATAACATTTTTCATTTCTGTGGATATGGATCCCTGCTTTGGCATTCTTTGCAATAATAAAATAAATACAGGTGGATACTTCTTTCAAAGACCTTTTTAAAATACTGTAGTAATTTACTGAGAACTCTGTGGAAATTCAGTGAAAACACTGCCTTTGCTTTGTACAGGGAGGCAGAGGAGGGGGGATTAAACTGAGTAAATAAGTATTGGAGCATCAGGACTTCAGCCTCACACACCCAAAAGGAAATGAACTTGTGGCACAATGCTATGAATAGCAATGATTAGAATGAAAAAACTAGCGAGATGTTGTGGTGCTGTTATAAGCAATGCCCTTTCCATGGTGAATGAATGAATAGAGAGATCCGTGGAAGCATGTGGCCAACAACAGGGACTGCCTTCTACCCCTGATGATGGCAAGACTTTGACTCACATGTAAAGCCCCGCTTTGTTCATTTTTTTCCAGCATGGCTGAGTCATATGATCCCCTTCTATAAGCAGAATTGTTAAGTCTACTGATATAAGGGAGTGTGGATTTTATATTGCCAGGAACTTCAAAGAGGCAAAGATGCAGGCTACCAAAACATTCCTTACACTTAAGTCAATGTGTTTGGAGTACAAAATATTTGCAATTAAGTTACTCACCAGCTAAGGCAATTGAATATATTTTACTGCATTTATTTCATGGAACATGGAACTGAATTTTGAGGGGGGAAAAAAAGCAGATGGATGGGTTCTTCCCTTCTCTTTCCATTCTGGACTATGCAGCAGTTTGATATTTCCAGAGCATACATATTCCAAAACCATAGAATCTGCCCCCTTTTCCTCTATGTTTTATATCTCTTGTTAGGCAAATAGCTACCATTTGCAAAAAGAGTAAAACTGACAAAAATGGTGGAAGATTATACTTTAAAAATCAAGTATTCTGCAAGGCAGGGAATGAGAGACTCTTAGAAAAGAGAATGCTAGGAACATAATCTCTATCCCAGGGGAATCACTTGATTATAACCTTACCCTTGATAATTTTTCACTAGCACATTCAGATTAAATCTTCACTAAATACCTGCACTCTGAAGATATTAGAAATGCATATACTGTACGTATAAGATAAATGCCCACTGCACTTGTGCCTTCTATTCTGTAACTTCAGTAGGAGGGTCTCACTCAAGACCCACATCAGTAGGCATAATTTGGCCTTCTAGTTATTATACTGTTGCAGATACGTTGTATCTTACTAAGGCTCTTCATACTTAGGCAGAGAATCCCTTACCCAGCTCGCATCTAACCGACAGGGAGTACCATGGATATGGGTATCAATGGATACCCATGGGTATCAATGGATAATCAAACAGACTGCTACATAGAGATACAGAAGCAGCTCATTGGACTTCAATGTCAAACAGTTTGAGTCTGCCAATACTTCACACCCAAATGTAAGTTACTAGAATTAGTGTTTGGGAAGACAAGGCATTTAAAAACATTATTCACCGAATCACCACTGGAAGAGAATAAGAATTCTTCATGAGAATTAGAAGCAGACAATAGGAAGAAACATTTCTTGAAGTTTGAAAGTCAGCTTGCTTGCTATTCATTTGTTTTAAGTCAGCATGGTCTGGGTGTTGCTGATTCTCTATTGCTCATTGCTTTAAATAATTTCAATTTTAAATTATTTAATTAGGTTTTCCCTTTATTGTTTTAATAACGTATGAAACTCAGCAGTACCTTGTTCCAGACATAACATTTCATAACATGTAAATTTATTTCTACTCTAATAACTTCCTCAACAGGAATATACTTAAGAGGACACAATTGTGTTGTAATGTTGCTCATGAACCTGAAAAGACTGTAAATCTGTGGTTGGTTGCTTTCTATTTCTTCCCCTTTTTGCTGAACATCATAAGATGACTTCATTAAATCAGTTATTCTTAGAATTAGGATTTTTTTATAGAAGCAGAGCAGGTCACACATCCCCCCCCCTTTTTTTTAGCCATGAACATTAAATTAATTTTAGTTGCCTTTTACACTATTCAGATGTACTGTTTTAGAACATGCAAAATTTTTACACCACCTTGAGAAATGTCTATACTGTATGTTTATTTGTTTATTTAATTTTTTATCCCGCCTTTATTATTATTTATTTTTTATTTTTAATAATTTTAATATAATAATATAATAATATTTATTATAAATAAATATTTATTATTAATATTTGTTATTATGTTAACCTCCACTATAATATACTGAAAAAAAAATATAATATAAAGCATACTATAAAAAGAAAGGCCTTTGTAAATTGAAATTATTGAGAACTTAGATCCAATCTTAGGAGAATGACATATTTCTGCTTTTGTTTAGTTCCATCCCACTTGTTCTAGATATATAAATATATAGAAATATGTGGATGGTCATAACAGTAACAATCACCATTCTGTCTTAGTCAGACATTAATTCTACTTTTCACAATATCCAAGTTTTTGTATGTCAACAGGAAAGATATGACATGAATTCATAAGCAAGCAGCAATAGTATTTTCCAGTGAATTTTTGGGGTTGTTGTTGTTGTTCAGTCGTTTAGTCGTGTCTGACTCTTCGTGACCTCATGGACCATAGCACGCCAGGCCTTCCTGTCCTCCACTGTCTCCCAGAGTTTACTCAAATCCATGTTAGTTACATTGGTGATGCTATCTAACCATCTCATCCTCTGCCGTCCCCTTCTCCTTTTGCCTTCAGTCTTTCCCAGCATCAGGGTCTTTTCCAGTGAGTCCTCTCTTCGCATTAGGTGGCCAAAGTATTTGAGCTTCATCTTCAGCATCTGTCCTTCCAATGAGCAGTCAGGGTTGATATCCTTTAGGATTGACTGATTTGACCTCCTTGCAGTCCAAGGGACTCTCAAGAGTCTTCTCCAGCACCACAGTTCGAAAGCATCAATTCTTTGGTGCTCCAGTGAATTTTTGGGGTAACCTGCCACTATTTTATCTAAGTCATTTATGGGTATATGGTCTTTATCCCATAGGCATAGATGGATGTCCACATGTGTTTGCCTATGTCCATAATGACCTATTGATCATTAGTTCTTTAAGCTTGAGAGATACACTAACCATGGTGAATGACAAATTGGCCCACTATTATATTATTTTCCAAAGATTTCAGGAACTGAAGATCTTTCATAGATGGTCATACCAGGCTCAGTAGCATGTGCAACAGACACTGACTCTTTTCCCAAAAACTGTAAATGGACTGTGTTGTGAGTTCTCAAGATTGATTAGACAAAATACAGCACACAAGATCTTTTTTGTAAGCCATTCTGATTATTTTTCTTTATTCTTAGCATAACAAGGACAAAAAGACATCAGGCTCCCTGATTGATTAACGTTTCCAGTCAGATAACTAAGCAAGTAGAATTTAACTAATGCATACAAACAGACCTACAGTTCTTCCCTCTCTCCTTTGTCTGTCTTCAGAGGAGGTTGGAATGTAGTAAATTACCTTATGATCTAACTGCTCTATAATTCTTAGATTAACTGTCTCTCTCCCAGCAATGCTACTCCTTCTGCTAAAATGATGGTGTGCCTATCCTAAAATGTAGCTGGTACAAAATTCCCGAAGGAGTTAATCAAGGATTTCCATTAAACTTAGCTGTTGACCTCTCACATCTAGCAGCACTCACGTCTTCTTTCTGGTGTCTTCAATCCCTCTTTTCCCTCTGGATATCTGTTCTGGGTAGACAGATCCCACACTAGCACAGCAATTTCTATGGCAAATTTTTAGTGGGTCTTTAATCCCCTAGAATCTGCATTTCTTCAGTAGCCAGAGGGTACCTAATTCCATCTTTACTCCTTAACCATTTTTCTTCTTCCTCTCTCCCTTCCTCCAGTTTCAACTCAACTCCTTCTTTCTCTTGGCTTCTTAGCCCATTTCAGCACGCACGCACGCACGCTCTCTCTCTTCTTCCTTTCCCAGACTCTGCTTATCAGCCACAAGTACAGTTTCTGTGTCTAAGCAGTCATGTGATTGGATGGCAGATGGTGTTTTATCTTCTCCATTCGGTCACAGAAGGTCATTAATGTTCAGACTGAATATCTTTGTCATGGCAAAGATCTCAGATGAGTCACTCAACATAAGGAAGGGAAACGATCTGTAAAGAAGTGATTGCTCAAGAGCTCCATATTCAGCACTGAATCTGATTGCGGAGCCTGAGTCTGTTTATCTCAGCAATCTAAGTCTTCCCTCTGCATTTTATCCAAGCAACTTGAATGTACGGGAACTATAGGAATATTTCCAACTGTATAATTCTTCTCATCTGAAACATCGATCTTTTATGTGAACTTCTAAATACTACATGACCTGTGGTCTAATTTGCTTCAAGAGGGGAAATAATTTATTCCAGTTTTCACCTTTTTTTTAATCTTGAAGGGAGTTAGAATTAATTTATACTCCTTTGCCTATCAGTCCACCAGGGCTTGAAAAAAAGAGATGTTCTATATGTACATGATATTACTAACCAAATGTCGAGATTTATATGAAGCTGCCATATATTGTCTGATCATGTCAGCCCCTTGAGGTAGGGCAGGCCAGGAAATTGACTGTACAAGTTTGACTATTGATATAACCTTTACCTAACCGAATCTTGAAAGCCTTGATGTGTGGTCCCTTCCCTTCCCCCTAGCAAATTAAGTTCTCTGTATTGAGCGTGGTGGCTCAGCGGGTAAGACACCAGGCTTGTCGATCGGAAGCTTGCAAGTTCGGAGGTTCGAATCCTAGTCCCACGTGATGGAGTGAGCTCCAGCACTAGCCCCAGCTCTTGCCAACCTAGCAATTTGAAAGCATGTAATGCAAGTAGATTAATAGGTACCACTTCCATGGGATGGTAACAGCGTTCCGCGCATGTCATGCCAGCCACATGACCGTGGAAGCGTCTTCGGACAGCACTGGCTCTTCGGCTAACAAACGGAGATGAGCACCCTAGAGTTGGACACAACTGCACAAATGTGCGAGGGGAACCTTTACCTTTTTTTTATTCAAAAAGCATCCAATGTTTTGTACAGTAGAATCAATCTTAGGGTTTTTTAAAACATTTTTTGCATGTTTGTAACAATAACACTTTTATACGCGATGGTTCTGCCAAAAAATGCAATGGGAAATTCAGAAAAGCATGACACTTGAAGCATGCTATTCTGAGCCATGAATTAGTCTGCCAGGTAATGGACAATGAAGTTGGCTTTGTGAATTTTCAGATACACTGACAGGGGCATCCCTGGGTGGGGGTTCAAAAACAGTCAAGATGGCAGTTGCAACCATGCAGTTGAAGCCTCACCCCATTTATATGCATTGCAATGCACATAAAAAAAGGTAGATCTCCTGTTGTGCAGTGATGGCTGCCAATATTACTTTTTTAAACTCATGCAGACCACCTGCCCACTGCCGTGCTCCTGTATGATTCAGAATATTAAACTACATGGAATTCACAAGCAAAGGACTTGTCTATGTCTATGATATTTCTGCCATCACAAAACCATGAAACTATTTTTAAAGCCTAGTCAGTATATCATTTATGTATAGTTAATTCACATGCAGGCACTGTATTCATTTCAGCTGAACCCAAGTACATGCACCCATTTGCAGAATTGTAGGTTTGGTGACTATTATTTCTGAATTCCTTGCTTGGTTTTGGTTTGTATTCCCCTAAGAGCTGGGCATAACATCATCAACACTGGTGGTCAACATGGTCAAGATCACATTAATTTCGTCTAACTGAAGCCTGTTAAGGTCAGATACGTACTGTGTGACTAAAAGTATTTTGATAAGAAGTTGCAAAACCTAAGGGGGAGGAAACAAATTATAGGCTTTCTTGAGAAAGTCAAATGTGGTGCATTACAATTTGTTTTTACAACTGGTGTTTTGGAACTGCTATCATTTTCTTTACATAAATTACAATTAAAGCTTGATTACCTGTGAGTGTTATTGTCTCTGCATAAACATGTAGGGGTATTTTTCCCTTTAAAGGTTTTTGTAGATTTTGCATTAAGAAGGAAAAGAAAACAACATTTCTTTGAATTAGTTATACTGATGATTTTTTTTTTGCATAGGAGATTATTTATTGCAGCCAACATGTTGACATGCTATAAACTGTTTCTTTCTTCTTTTTTTAAAGACTAATAAGGTTAATTGTCATATGAACCCTCCCTCTGTAGTTTGCAATCTGTAAGCTTTGATTGTTTCTCCTGGGGAAATTCTGCCCAGATGGCATTTTCCTCAAGGCCCTGACCCAAGCGAGGCCTGCCGAGATGGAGAACAAGGTGCTTCTCCACAGACTAATTAATTTACTATTATAGCACCTGTTCCTGAATAGATAGAGCTGGAAAGGAGAACAGTCCCTTGGCACAGTGGTAGACTCACTGGTAAATGGATTTGAGCTGATTATATTAAGCCAACACTTTGATCATCTAAAGGCATTAAAATAGCAATATGTTTTTGCTGGCTGTTGCCTTCCATGTGAGTGCTGTTTGTATAATTACAAGTGATCAGTAAGGGGGAAGAAGACTCCAGTAAATAGCTTTTTTTTAAAGCTACACAAAATTGAAAAGAATTTCCTTGGCTTTGTAAAATGCATGCATATTTCAATATTGTACGTTCAACACCCTTTTAGAAATGACAGTTCTAGGTTTCATTCCCAAGACCTATTCAGCTGAGAACAGATTCCTCATCAAAGTGCACTTTCCATTCATGCAGTTCCTACTTGCTTCTTTTGTAAAAGTTCCTATTTCCTTGATGTGGCCTTGAAGATTTTCCAGTCATGCTCATAGAAGCTTGCAATGGAATGTTCTCAGTGCCTTCAATGAAAATGGATTCGCTGTACCCTACTTATTGATTAGACCTGTCCTTCACCATTGCAAAGATGAATGTATGATCCCAGTTACTCAATGGACTGCTGTTACTTGTGACTTAATAAAGGAGTTGCTTACAGACATAGACTATGAATGGGAGATTACAGCTAAGTACCATCATTCTTCAGAATATCATCCATCCATCTTGCCCTTGGAGTCGGAAGCAACTGAACGAATAAGCAACAAACCATCATTCTTTGTTAAAACATTTGTGTAAAAACCTTTTATACATATTTAAAAGCATGAAATACCCTTGTATACATAACGTTTCTGTTTTCTTTCTCTTTTTTATTAAATAAAAAAATCTCTCCCAAAGGTCCTAGTCCCCTGGTTCTATACATGTTATTGCTGGTTCCACACCCCAAAGCTTGAAGTAGTATTTAGAAGAAAGAATGGAACAATTTAGCACAGCATTTGCTCGCATAGCTAAGCAGCATGTTTGTGTTAACATGACCTCACTTATATACAATAAGACACAAACCATAATTTACCAACCATAATGGCTGGATTCACACATTATACTAAGTCAGAACCAAGCTAGTCTTGTGACAGGTTAGTGTGATGTGGGATCCTGTTCCTTTCTAATAATCCTTGGAATCTGTCATTCTGCTCAGTTAGAAACTCAGTTTTCTTCTTTTGAGTTTACTTTCCCACACACTTACCTCTCCATGGGACTAGCAGAAATAGGCTCCTGGCAATGTCTAATGTTAGCTGAGTGCTAAGAATTAAGTTAGCTTCATTCTAGTACAAGATTTTGCAGCCTGCCATGGAACAGTGCAATTAGACTTTATTTTTAATGTGCCAAAATTACAGTCAGCTTCTAACAATTCTTAGGAAAGGCATTATACCCAACCAAAGTAAATAGGATTCTGCTGAAGAGCCCTGCTTTTCCCATTTATCTATATATCTTCCTTTAGACACCTGCATTTGATTTAATCACACCTTTGGGAAGTAAACAGTTAATATCTCCTTGCGGCAAGGAAAGATAACCTCTTGAATGAGACCTGAGCAAGAAAGCAGGTTTCAATTAAAGATTGATCGAAGAGTAGCAGGCAGTAGCAAATCACTGTGTAAACAATGCCTGATTGTAAATGGATTTACGATGTGTTAATCTGCACTCACTTTCACTTCATTGCTGTTTGAATTTCCCCAAAGGATTAGGTGCCATTTTATTGGGTTTACATGATGACAGTAATGTTATTTCCTTTTCCAAATGAATACTGTTAGGAGTTTTTCCCTCCTTTCATATTTGTTTAAGAGTACAAGAGACTTCCAGCTTTAAAATAACATTGATTGACATAATAGTTTATTGGTTAAAACTGTTTTTAATTAAAGTCTTGTTGAATTATGCTGTCCTTGAACACCCCCCCCCCCCCATGTGAAGGCTAGAGAATAATTTATCACCTAACTTTTTTCTAGACAAACTGTTTTTTTTTTGCCAGCATTCAAATGTACAAGCAATTTCATCCTATGTACAAGTAGTGAATTAAAAAAGGTTCAAGGTTTACATGGCAAGACTTTATGGTTGAACATTTGGAGAACAAAGGATATATTTGGTTCGTTGGTGTCGGGAACTCTACAGCAAAAAAGAAAAAAAAAGAAAACAATTGTATTTGAGAAACAAATTTTGAATGTAACATAAAACATACAAATTGACAATTTACATTGCTGGATTGACATGATTTACAAGAACCCAACAGTTTCACAACCAAAGCATCCTTTCAATTAATGCATAACATAAAACACAGAAAAAAATAGCTCACCCCACCGCCCACAATATAATACCAATAAAATATTTAAAATATTGAACAGAGGCTGGTTAAAACAAGAATTAAAATGTCTAAAATGAACATTTTCCTCAAAAGGAAAGCTCTTCTGGAAGGTCACTGATAAGAACAGATGGTCCAGAATCTTAGCTCTGTTCATATTCTTTCTTAACCCAGCAAGATGTATTTTTAGGTGTTGTTGGATCATGGAAGAGTGCCCCAAAGTTGATCTCAGTATGTGGTAGGCTTATAGAAAGAGTTCACTATATGTACTGTGAACAATTTTTTTTCTGACCAGAATCAAGATGGTTCTGGATCCCAGTATTATGAGACACCAAGGAAAACAAACAAAGAAACTTTCTATCCATTCTCTCCAAACCATGTATAATTTGTATGATGCCCTTCCTTCCTTAATTTACATCTTTATCTTTGTAGCCCAAAGCACATCCTCTCCTAATATAGAATTTTTTCCAATCATTCTCATTGTCCTTTTTTGCATCTTCTCTAACTTTAGAGAATCCTTTTTATGTGATATGGTGACCACAACTGTATGTAGTATATAACTATCATTATATGTATGTAAAGGTACTATTATGATATTGTATGTTTTGAATTCCTTTCCTAATCAGATTTCCCAACATGGAATTTGCCCTTTTCAAAGCAGGTACAGCATGCACTTCATTCCAACTCTTATATCACTTTCCTAATCAATCCCCACTAACTTAGACCTCATCAATGTGACATATGAAATGTGTGTTACTTTACACTTGCTTAAACCGAACAGTTCTTATTTATTTATTTATTAAACAAATTTATAAGGCCGCCCAACTCACACACGGTGACTCTGGGCGGATTACAGAATTAAAAACCATAAAAACACAATAGAAACAAAGTAGACACCCCCCAGCAGCAGCAAACCCATTCATACCAGCCACTTGATTGGCTCCGAAGCTTGGGGTCCCCAGGCCTGTTGACAGAACCATGTTTTCAGGGCCTTCTGGAACAGGAGCAAGGAGCGGGCCAATCTTATATCTGGGGGGATGATGTTCCAATGGGAGGGAGCCACTACGGAGAAGGCCCTTTTCCTTGGTCCCACTAGATGTACCTCCCTAACTAAAGGGACCCGCAACATGCCCTGCCTCCCTGGTCTGGTGGGCCGGGTGGATGTAACTGGGGAAAGGCGGTCCTGCAAATAACCTGGCCCCAAGCCATGTAGGGCTTTAAGGGTGATAACCAGCACCTTGAATTGGACCCGGAAGCAAATCGGCAACCAATGCAGCTCCCGCAAAAGAGGTGACACATAGGCAAGTCTAAGCTTGCGCAAAACTATGCGGGCTGCTGCATTTTGAACCAACTGAAGCTTCCAGATACTTTTCAAGGGCAGCCCCATGTAGAGCGCATTACAAAGTTCTTACCGTTTTAGTACCTATTTCCTCAATTTAGAAAGTTCCTTATGTAGTTCTTAACTCTGTTTTCTGTTTTACATGTTCTAAGGTAATAGTGGCTACCACATGCATCATTCTTAATCCAAATCATTTATGAGCAAGTTAAAAGCAGTAGCTTCAATAAAGATCATTGGAGGATACCACTGTTTGCAGTTCATTGCAAGGAGTGACAATTTATCCCATTTTGTTTTGTTTTTTGTTTTGTTTTGTTTGCCTAAAAAACTTCAGGATTGTCATATTTTGTATGCAAAAATCCAGATGACCACTAGATGACAGCAAAGAGTTCATGTTTTGTGTTTCTCTTTGCCGTCACCTAGTGGTTGTCTGGATTTTTGCAGATATGGTCAACCAATATTTAGTGAAGGACTTTTGGACATCCCTTTAAAAAATGACCAAAGAAACTTGTTACTTGAACCCTAAACAATTCATGAGATGGGGTTTAGCTTTGCCAAGGTCATGACAATTCATTCAGACAGAGGGGGCTTCCCACCAGTTTGCCCAGAATAGACAGGAATAGGTCTGCAATTTTCTACATCTTCCCTGAATGTGTTTTCAATTTGCTTTTAAAAGGATAGTTTTAATTTTCCATATTTCTGATGCAGATCCTGGTCTTGAGGACCAGCACAGAGGAGGCGTTAGGACAGCTTGCTTTCCATTTCCCAATTCCATACTTTTGACCATGATTACGGCTATTCTGCTCTAGTTCATCTTAACAACAGTGTCTACTGAAAGCAATATTGCTTCATTCACAGCTGGTGCCCCATGGGCCTGGTGGAGCCGTGTCCACAGTCAAGGTAAATGGAATCAATTAATCATAGCAGAGGAAGCTGCAGGAAGAGCTATTCAGTTATAATTTTTCACCCATCCTCTTTTCTCCTCTTCTTTTGTAAAGACTCAAAGGGGCTTAAAAATGCATCACAGCTGCAACTATTTACTCATCTAAGTAAACTGAAAAATAGACCTTTACCTTGGTGCAATTGATTTTCATGCTGTCATGGTTGACCCATGTGGTAGAAAAGTTGTGTTGTTTCACCCTGAACATGGACTAAGGACCTGTCCAGATTCTGAAAGTATTAGATTTTTAATTATTCTAAGAGCACAACACAAAGTAACACCTAGAGGCTGCTGTTGCTACAAAGAGGAGGGAGGAGGAGGAGGAGGAGAAGTTGATAATGGGTTGCTGAAGAGAGGAGGAAGAGGAAGACAGACTTTTATATCCAAGCCTTTCAAAATTTTATATCTCAAATAATCATGATTTATTCAGCTCATAGTTCCTAAGTATTACTGTGTTTTTTTCTTTTTTAAAGTCTACATCTAAAGCCAAATTAAAAAGCATAGGAGAAAGAGTGCATCCTTGATGGATATGACAACTTTAAACAAGGAGATAGCATGTTATCTCCTTGTTTAAAGTTGTCATATCCATCAAGGATGCACTCTTTCTCCTATGCTTTAGAGAAGCTAATTTGTCTATTAGGAATCCACTTACTGCACAAGCAAACAAGGAGGACAAACAGGAGTTTGGTGGGCATGTTTAGAAATCGAGGGGGAGACACTTAGTTTGTTTGTTTGTTGTTCACTGGAGTACCGTGGAGATGAAGGGACCTACTTTTGTAACTTGGAGGGAATGTGCCATGTTTGTTTTTGTCCCTCAAGATAACAAGAACCATGCTGCAGAGTGCAGACTGATCGACTTCCTGGAAGAGAAGATGAGAAGGTTAGCAACAAAAATGGCCATTCCCCATCTTATCAAGGAAAATGAGGATTTCTTGGAAGGGACACAGGGAACATTTGGGGAGGGTCAAGGCTTCCCTGTTGATGATGTTTCTGGATTGCTGCATGAAGAAGATGCTACAGGCTGTGCAAATGAAAGGATTCCTGCCACTTAAGCCATGGGTGGTGGTGATTGGAGAGACCCCACTGAAATGGACCTACGCATCAGTCTGTCAGCCAATCGGTCAAGAAGAGCATGCACATATTCAGGATGGTATGGGACTCTCCAAGACTTTTTACAGCCACTGTTAATTACCTCTTTCTATTAGTCCACATGGGAATAAATGATATATTCAGATACAACCTTGAAGACCATGCAAGGGACTCTGAAGTTCTGGACAAGAAATTGAAGGAGCTGGGATACAGGTGTTTTTTCCTTTACCCTTTCTTCTTGAATGATGGGGCCCAGAAATGGGAGAAGAATGCTAGAAGTGAACAACTGGCTATGCAGATGATGCCAACGGGAATGGGTTGGATGCTTTGATAATGGCAGCACATCTCTGAGATGAGAGGTGTCTGGCAAGAGGTGGGCTGCACCTCACAAGAACAATCTGAATCTCCTAGAGTAAGGAGAAGAAAGCCCAGAAAACAGGGTAATGCCAGGTCCTAGGATAGGCATGCAAGATGTGGAGACACCCAATAATGAGCATGTAAACAAAGGAAGGATAAGGTCAAGTTATGTGATCCAAGGATTTCAGTGTCTCTATACAAATGCACAGAGTACTGTTTGTAGAACAAACAGGGCAAACAAGAAGCCTTATTTCAGAAAGGTGAATATGATATAGTAGGCATTAGTAAAATCTGGTGGGGTGAAACTCACGGGTGGAATGAAAGGACTGAAGGGTTTAATTTATTCAAACAGAATAGGCCAGACTAAAAGGGAGGAAGAGCGACTTTATATGTGAAAGAAGCACACATGTGTACGGAGATCCATGAGGGTCTAGTTGAGAACACATGGCGAAGCCTAAGCTTACAAGGAAGAGGGTGTTCTATAAACCATTAGCCAGGCAGAAGATCTGGATAATGCCCTTCTGGACCAAATTATAGAACTTTCATGGAGGATAGGTGCTGAAATAGTGGGAAACTTCAACTATGTATTGTCGAAGGCTTTCACGGCCGGAGTTCGATGGCTGTTGTGGGTCTTCCGGGCTGTGTGGCTGTGTTCTGGAAGTTGTGGTTCCTAACATTTTGCCAGCATCTGTGGCCGGCATCTTCAGAGGGCAGGAGCACAGACAGAAGCGAAATCTCTGTGCCCAGGTAGAGTGGCAATGTTTGTTTTCTATTTATAGAGCTAAGTTATAGGAGATTAGGTGGTTTTTTTTGTTGTGTTGAAATGTTAACGAGTGGCTGTTGAGCGTGTTTAGCATGTTCATTGTGAGACGTATTCCCATGTCCTGGTGGTTGGACTGAGTTCGTTGACCTTTTGCAGGCTGTGTTTTAGAGTTCCCTTCTGTCTGTGCTCCTTCCCTCTGAAGATGTCGGCCACAGATGCTGGCGAAACGTTAGGAACCACAACTTCCAGAACACGGCCACACAGCCCGGAAGACCCACAACAGCCATCGAACTCCAGCCGTGAAAGCCTTCGACAATACATTATCATTATTGTTTCCTATTTTCCTATGTTCCTATGACTAGCAAATACAGTGGCCTTAGCTGGACAAACTTTACATACAGGAGTGTCCACAGAATATGGTAAAAAAAGTCAAGATGGTGGGCATGATGACATGAGTGAAGCTCTGCCTGTTTGTTATGTGTGTTGCACATTAAAAACAGGCAGAGCTTTGATCCCACCATCGCGGCCACCATCTTGACTTTTTTTTACCAACCCTGCAGACAACCCAGTATACATACATTCCTATGCAAACACTTCTACATATATGGGTCTTTTTCTACTTCATTTGTTCACACAAATAGAACTCCAGCAGCCTTCTGTGTTGCCTAGGAAATCTGTTCTTCATATATTTTCACTTAAGGCAAAGAGGCCTTTTCCCATGTGTCTCAAGCTTCACCGTGTCTATGGACATTTTGCAAACTGCTGTCAAATAGGGGGAAAAAAACAAAGTAATTTAATGGCTGTTGTGGGTCTTCCGGGCTGTGTGGCCGTGTTCTGGAAGTTGTGGTTCCTAACGTTTCGCCAGCATCTGTGGCCAGCATCTTCAGAGGGCAGGAGCACAGAGACAGAGATTTTGCTTCTATCTGTGCTCCTGCCCTCTGAAGATGTCGGCCACAGATGCTGGCGAAACGTTAGGAACCACAACTTCCAGAACATGGCCACACAGCCGGGAAGACCCACAACAGCCATCAAACTTCAACTACTTGGACATCTGTTGGAAAATCAACTCAGCCAGGACTGAAAGATCCCTCAAATCCTTCAGTGGTTGCTGATTATTTTCCAGAAGGCTGAAGAAGAGACAAGGGATTTAGCTTTCATAGATCTGATCCTAAGGAATAAGGAATAGTTGGTAGAAGCTGAAAAACTGTGTTTGAATAGCAATTTAAAAAAAATATGTAAAACAAAAACATGTCTTTATTTACATAAGACTACCGTTTGGCAACTTATGCAACTTAAAATATTTGGACTTGTCCTGATTATACTGTTGTCCTTAAGATTCCATGTTTGCTATAGATCTTAGAATAACTTACTAAGCTATCTTAAATGAATAATTTCTCTTCGTAAGAAGATGAAGGAAGTAGAAAAGAATATTGTTTGACCTTTGAAACAAGTTTCAACATCCTGTTTTGCAAGCCAACAGCTTATTCTAAAAATCGAAAAATTGGTGTATCTTACTGCTAAAATGCAACTAAAATAACAGCAAAATTGTTTCATTTCTAGTTGATACCTCAGATAATGTTTAATAAAGGCTGGTTGCCTTGCTGATGGAGATACAATCTTATAATTAATTAGAAGATTTACTCATAAGGTTTAGGGTTTTCTCACTATTGCCATATTTTCACCTAAATTCATAGGAATATTTACATACTTTTTGTTGAAGATGCTAAAAATGCATACAGACTATTTATTTATTTATTTATTTATTTATTTATTTATTTATTTATTTATTTATATTTCTAACTTATATCACCGCCCATCTCCCCCCATTCCGGAGGGGACTCTGGGCGGTTTACACCAAGCCAGCAATTAAAACATATAAAAATTTATAAAATAGAATACATAATTTAATTAAATATATAAGATCCAAGAGGCTCTGATGTTAGGCTTTAAAGAACCCTATGGAGCAAGCCAACCCCAAGAGGAGCTATTACTCCCCCCATCCCAAGCGAGGTGGCAGAGCCAGGTCTTCAGTTGTTTCCGGAAGGTCATAAGTGTGGGGGCTAGCCTCACCTCCAGGGGCAGAATATTCCAGAGGGCGGGTGCCACTGCCGAGAAAGCCCGCCTCCTGGACCCCGTCAGGTGGAATTCTCTTATAGACGGGGTCCGAAGCAAGCCCTCTCTGCATAGCCGGGTGGAGCGGGTCGATGTTCTGGGGATGAGGCGGTCCTTTAGGTAACCTGGACCCATGCCATGTAGGGCTTTAAAGGTGACAACCAACACCTTGAATTAGACCCGGAAGCAAACCGGTAACCAATGCAGCTCGCGCAGCAGAGGTGTCACATGTGCCGACCTTGGGGCACCCATAACTGCGCGCGCAGCCGCATTCTGGACCAGTTGAAGCTTCCGGATACTCTTCAAGGGTAGCCCCATGTAGAGCGCATTGCAATAGTTTTATCCCCAGTATTTGGACTATATCAAGACCTTAAAAATTATAAACACTTAGTGCCTGGGAATTGGCAGTAGTCAAAAGCATTATCATAGAACATGAGAAAGTTAAATTTACATTTGATTTGTACTTCTGACTTGGCAGCTGCTGTTTGTTATCATCTGAACTAGTTTTTTCTCACCAGAGGAACAAGAAAAAAACCATTTGAGAAATTTTATTTTAAAAAAAAAGTTGTATTATTTATGATTCAAACTTCTGAACTCTTTATTTTATTAAACAAACAGAAAACAATAATATAAGTAGCACATTACAGTAGAATATAAAAATGCAAATGTCAAAGTCATGTTGATATTGTACAAGGATTAACAAACTACATGTAGAAATTCTATGATATAAAATTGAAAAATATTCTGCACATACATATGTACAGTATAATAAACAGGGTTCGGAAGCTGTCAAGAACAAGCTTGTTTTGCAACCAACTTTCTCCTGGTCTGGTCTCTCATTGTTTCTGCTAGCCCCACCGGATCTAGCAGGGAAGGCATGCTCCAGGTCCCTTCCATCAAACAATGACATCTTAATGGACCTAGGAGTCATGCCTTCTTTGTGGCAGCCATCTGGAACAACATCCCTCCAGAAATCCAGATAACCCTGATCTTGTTAGCCTTTTGTAAGGCACTGAAGACATGGCTGTTCCTCCAGGCATTTGGGGGCAGGAAATCAGGCAAGCTCTGCAGGCAATGCTCCTTTTGTGAGTTGGGTTTATTGTTTTGACCTTGGGCTTCGTGGTTTTGATGGTTAAGAGTTGTTTTAATCTTGAACACTGCCCAGAGTGCAAACTCTACCCCCATAACTATACTGTCAACAACATTACGGAACATGAAAGCATTATACAGTAGCAAAGGTACAAATACTTGCTTATCCTCTAACATGGTAAATGCTATAAGTTGTCATCAGTGTTCTACTATACCATATGTTAGACAACTGGCCAATCTCTATACAAAAGAATATCTGATCCTAAACTCAATATCCCCAAACCAGTGGGGGGAATATTTTAATCCTGCAGGACATTCTTGTCAGTGACCTCAAGGTGGCACTCCTTGTGTAAAGGAATAGCAAAGATTGATTTCTTCTTTGCTAGAGCTAGAATTCATTTAACATCGATCCTCATGGATTTTAAAAAACATCAAGGTTTCTTATCACACAGCATATGCTAACTAGCTCTTCAGTGCAAACATTATGTGTATGCCTAACTACTTTTTTATTAAAGTAAGGCAACCACATTCTGATCACCAGGACATGAAGACCAGATATGGTAGCAATAATAAAAAGTCTCTATAGGCAACTCTCATTGACTCCCATCTTTCCTTTTCATCTTTCCTTTTATCATTTCCCCACCCCACCCCAACAGCTTGCCATCCTCCATCTACAGCTGTGTATATATACTGTATTTCCTGAAGGCTAATCCCCCCCCCCCAAATCACACAAATTATCTGTAAAGCAGGGCCTTACATTAGTTGGGAATAGAAGATTATGTCAAATGAATGGAGATGCAAATGATTATAGATACTTCAGCTGAAAAAATGTGGAATGCCTTTGAAGATTAGCCTGAAGACAAGCAGTTGCTTGCCTGGTGAATTTAACCCTTTTCATACCTAAACAGCTCCTCCCTGTTGATTTACTTCTTCCTTTGCCTTATCTCCATTCAGTTTTGTTCTACCCTCTTTCCCTTTCCTTCCCAGTATTGTATTCTTTCTTCATAAGCTGTCACCAGGATTTTTGTTTTTTTGTTTTTTTGCTGCCTGTTCTGGAAGGACAGAGTAGAATACATATGGGTGCAGTGTGTGGGGAACCATGGATGGTATATACAGATAGGGGAATCAATTAATTTTATAAATGGAGGACCTTAATTTACAGGCATTTACTATCATGGTGGGAAAATCTCTAGAATTGTTTCAGCAGATTGGCAAACTGGGCATTGCACAGGAATTTTATCAGTGTCTGTGATTGATTGATTGATTGATTGATTGGAGATTATATCAATTTGTCTTATTTTTGGATAAATATGGTGTCCTTTCTTAAACTCCATTCCTTGCATGTTGTGATGTGGCCTGTAATTCATAAAAGCAAATACAATTATAAACACCTGCTTGGCTGTTTAAATGTCACAAGAATCTTTGTTGTGGTTATTTACCAGCGCAAGTACAATTCTCCCATTCTCACTCTCTTTTATGCAATGTGTTCCACTGTATTCTAATGAGTGTATTAGAGAATTTTGGTAAGAGCTTTAGCAATCCCTATTTGTGACAATAGCAATTTCCCCCTTTTCTCTTACAAATAAGGATCTATTTTCTTTTTTAAAACAAAAACAATCCAACCAACAAAACTGAACACCTAGTTGTAGTAGGTATGATTTTTCCTCAAAATTGATTGCTGGAGTCTAGAAATTCTTCTCATTCTGGATTTTGCAATATTCTTTCCTTTTACTTGCATGCATTGCTTGTTAATAGATGCTCAGCTTTGGACTTTTTAAAGGACTTTTAGAACTTTATTTTTCTAGAACTCAGTGAAACTTGAAAACCATGTGTACCATATCTTGCAGCAGATGATTAAGCATGAAACTGCAATTTTGTGCCCAAAGTAAGTCTTACTGAACTAAATTAAGCTTACTTTTGAGTAGATGTATATAGAATGCCATTATTAATTAATGTTGGTTCAATCTGCATGCCTAATTCATAGGGGAGGGAGAAGGTCCTTAGGAGAATATATATTTAACCTGGCAGAAAGATACAATTACATTTGAGTTATGCAAGAACTATTGACAGGCAATAGTCATCTAAATGTAAAGATTTCTCTGACATTTAGAAAGCATAAATCTCTACATCCCCAAAAGTTTCAAGAGCAGTTTATTTTCTCTCTGCCTATTGTCACATACCATAATGTGGAAATTCCAGTTAAAACCCTGAGTTTCTATATTTATTCCTAGTTTGGCTAATTCTAATCTGCATCATTGCATTTATTCAAATAATGAGATTTCTCTTTTACTTCTCTTGGAAATTTACTGAATCTTTAGTTTTGTCAATATCCATTTACTCTTAATAGTAGGTTCGGTTTGGAAAAAGTGCTCTGCTCCCCAGTTACAGAACTGTTCTGCTGATAAGAATCTGCTTTAGTTTTGCACATTTCCCAGAGTTCTTGCAAATTGAAATTATCTACAAATTATTTCAGGGATGTGGTTGTTTTTTTTTTTTTTGCCAGCCAAGTGTGACAGTACACAACTCGGTCTAAATCAAGGTGAGAGACTATATTTCAGTTAGGTAAAGGTTCCCCCCGCACATTTGTGCAGTCGTGTCCAACTCTAGGGGCCAGTGCTCATCTCCGTTTGTTAGCCGAAGAGCCAGCGTTGTCCAAAGACACTTCCATGGTCATGTGGCAGCATGACACGCGTGGAACGCTGTTACCTACCCACCGAAGTGGTACCTATTAATCTACTTGCATATTTCAGTTAACCTATATGCTAATTGCATGAAATTAATTGCTGAAGTGTCTTTAGGATCTTTACAAAAGAAAAAGACTGGTGTTATTGGCTCTGCCTGTGTTGAACCTGCTCTCTTGCTGCAGTTGCTAGCCATCATTCCTGTCCCTAATAATTTTTGTTGCTATCTTCTTCTGCCCCCAAAGCACAATAGTTATGTGTTGTGGTTATCAGTGGTTTTGATTTTACTGTGAGCGGCCTAGAGTCCTTGGAAGCAGTGACATATAAATAACCATATAAATAAATGTTAGTTTAATTAATTTATGACTTACTAAAAGTCTTGTTGGGTTCTCAGATGACATCTGATGATGCTCCTTTCCTACTGTCTCACTAGACAGTGGTGTCCAGCTCATCCCATATCACAGGCATCAAAACATTGAATACCAGCAACTGTCAGAAGGTATTTCTTAAAGGGATGATGGGCACATTTGTGTGGAAGTTTCAGATTATTGGCATTCTAAATAACCAGAATTTCTACTATGCCATAGGGAACTGTTGGCTATTCTCCTGGGAAGAAATGAGATGTTTTGGTTCTGTGTATGGTAAGGTGACCCTATGAATACAAGGGGTATTTTTGCCATATAAATGCTGTCACCTCTTTTTTGCTTCTTCTTCCTACATGCCCACATTTGACCTCTTTGCTCAGACAGCCATGGACACTGAACAATAACAATCAATGCAACTCTCATTGCAGAAAGGTTTAATTTAGGCTGCTTTCCAACTTCCAATTTTGTTGTTGTTGTTGTTTAAATCCTTGAGAAGAGCTGAAGAGAATTTTGAAGAGACTGAAAAGGCTGGCATGGTTCAGTGAAAGAGACTAAAAATGCTAAAAGACAGTATTTAAAGAAAAGATTGGCTGATTTTTTTTTCCTTGAATAATTTTCTGTCCTCAAAATCTAGTAGAAATAAAAGGAAACAGGTTCTTTAAAATGGTGAAGAGAATTGCTTGAAAGTTAAGGAGGGAGTAAACGCCATTGAACTCAAGAGAAATAATTTCTGAAAGTACCTATGTATAAATGTCTGTGATATAGAAATATCTTTTCCACTTAAAGTTTAACCCTTCATAAATGTAGAATGATTTCTGGGTAGATACTCTTAGGATTATACTGTCAGATATTTGAAATTTTATATTTTGGAATGTAGACAAATGTAGGACTTCTTTTCTTTCTTGAAACTTTCTTGAACTCTTATATTAGCAAAACTAATAACAAGATTGCTAGCACTTTGGAAGATAGACTCAAGATTCAGAAGGATCTTGACAGACTTGAGCATTGGGCCCTATCCACAAGATGAAGTTCAATGGCAAGAAATGTAAGGTCCTGCACTTAGGCAGGGAAAACCAGATGCACAGGTACAAGATAGGCAGTACCTGGCTCAATATTAGTGTCTATGAGAGGGGTCTAGGTATCTTGGTGGACCACTGCTTAAGTATGAGTCAGCAGTGTGCTGCAGCTGCCAAAAAAAAAGCCAATGCAGTCCTGGGCTGCTTCAACAGAGGGAAAGTATCAAGATCACAGGAAGTGATAGTACCTTTCTATACCACACTGGTGGGGCCATATCTGGAATACTGCATCCAATTCTGGTCACCACAAAACAGAAAAGATGCTGAGGCCCTAGAAAGAATGCAGAAAAGAGCAACAAAGATGATAAGGGGTCTGGAGGCTAAATCCTATGAAGAACAGCTAAAGGAACTAGGTATGTTTAGGTTAATGAAGGGAAGACTGAGGGGAGACATGATAGCAGTCTTCCAATACTTGAAGGGCTGCCACAGGGAAGAGGGCGTCTATTTATTCTCCATGGCACCTGAGGGTAGGACAAGAAGCAATGGGTGGAACCTCATCAGAGGGAGATCCAACCTGGAAATAAGGAGGAATTTCCTGACAGTGAGGACTATTAAGCAGTGGAACAGCTTGCCTCCTGGAGTTGTGGGTGCTCTGTCACTGGTGTCATGGGAGGCTCGGGCTCAGAGTCCATGGGGGGTTTGGGCTCGGAGTCAGAGTCAGACGATGAGGATGGGTGGCCAGACTCTGATGTAGAGATGGAGGGCGAGCAGACAGCTCTAGATGAATGGCCGCCTGAGCAGTCAGAGGAGGTAGGGCTGGTCAGTGAGCAGCAGGCACAGGTGCCACTGATTAGTGAGGACGAAGACTCGGAGCTGCCGCCCCCTCCCAGTACTCGAGAAAGGAGAGCAGAAAGGAGGGAGGAACAGCGGAGGTCGGTGAGGCTACACCCAAGAAAGCAGCCCCGCCCTCCTAAATAAGCTCCACCCAGGTCTGCCTCTATAAAAAGGGAGCCACAAGCCCAGACCATTCGTTGGGGACAACCGTCTGCTTACCGGACTCCATGTGCCTGGATTCCTGATCAGAAAACCTTGTGGCCTGACTCTTGACTCTTGGACTCACTTGACTAATCGTGTTTTGAACATGAAACTCCCTTAAGGCAAGCTCGTGGAACTTTTGGGGCTTGTTTTCGTAGAGTGTGTGCGTTTGTGCTCACACTTCCTTGCCGCCTGTTCATTACCTCACAAGTTTACCTCACAAGTTTCTCAGCAAAGTTTACCTCACACGTTTACCTCACAAGTTTCTCAGTAAAGTTTTACAACTGCCTCCCTGGTGTATTGTGTATGATTGGGCTGGGACAGGACAGTTTGTCCCCAACCAAAACCCCCTCTCTGGGGAAACAGGAGGCGGTTGTTTGCTCAGACAAGAAGAAAATATGGAGCAGCTTCTTGCAGAAAATGCACAACTTGCACAGCAAGTCACTCTCCTCACAGCTCAGCTGACTCAGCTCCAGTCCCTGCCACCTCCTGCTGCAGCAGCTGCACACCCACACCGAAAATGGCTAGTCCTTGTGCCAGAAAAATTTGATGGGATGCTAGCTCAGTTTCCCGCTTTTTTTGCTCAGTGCAACCTTTACATGAGTCTCCGCCCTGAAGACTTCCCGACAGAGCGCCATAAGGTGGGATTTTTAATAAGTTTGTTGCTGCGTTCTGCATCTAGATGGGCTACTCCTTTGCTTATACAACAGAGCCCCCTGCTAGACAATTTTGATGAGTTTAGCTGACAACTGAAGTTTATGTATGAAGATCCTGTTAAAACTCAAACTGCAAATAGATGCATTAGAGAATTAAAGCAGGGTCGCCGGCCAGTGGCAGAGTATATCAGTGACTTCCATCTTCTGGCTCAGGACTTGAAGTAGAATAATGAGGCCTTGGTGGATCAATTTCAGGAGGGTCTGTCCTCAGAGATCTTGGATGAGCTGGCCCGGACTGAGTGCCCGCAGACCCTCCAGGCTCTCATGCACCTATGTCTCTGCATTGACGGCCGCCTCCAGCAGCGAAAGGTGAGGCGACACTCTTCAATGGCACCTCTACTCACCACTTCTCAGGAACCCAGGGAAACTCCTGTGGAAAAGCCCATGCAAGTGGGGGGTGCTCGGCCTTGCCTTACTCAGGCAGAAAAGGACAGGTGCCAGCATGAAGGGTTGTGCCTGTACTGTGGAGGCCGGGGTCACCTCGCCGCCACTTGCCCCTCCAAGAAGGTCAGACCTTCCCCGTTGGGAAACGGGTTCGGCCCGGCCTAGAAGGGCATTTAGGCTGGGCCAAGTTGGCAGCTAGCCAATCCCAGATGCCCTGTGTTATGCCTGCCAAACACCTTGTCATGACTGTGTCTTTACAGATTCCAGGAAGGCCGGCTTTACCGGTCCATGCCATGATTGATTCAGGGGCCACTGCAAACTTTATGGATGAAAAGTTTGCCAAGGTGTGGGATATTCCACAGCATGTGGTAGCCCTTCCTTTGGTAGTTGAGATGATTTATGGGTGGCCACTACATTCAGGGCCAGTGGCCTCAGCAACCAACCCCGTACAAATGCAAATGGACAGTCACCTAGAATGGGTGGAATTCTACCTGGCTGCTGCACCTCATTTCCCTCTTGTGTTGGGGCTCGAGTGGCTTCAGGCCCACAATCCTCATATCATGTGGTCCTCAGAGGTTGTTACATTCAGGAATCCTTGTTGCAAGACTCATGTGTTAAACACCCTCGCTGCAGGGCAGCTGGCCCTACCTCTCCAGAATCTCCCTCCTCAATTCATGGACTATGCAGATGTGTTCAGTGAGAAAGAGGCTGACCAACTTCCACCCCACCAGCCCTATGACTGTCCCATCAATCTGGTTACTGGCACCAAGCTTCCAGTGGGACACATATACTCCTTGTCTGAACCGGAGCTGGCAGCTCTCAGAGACTTTATTGACAAGAACCTGAAAAAAGGATTTATCAGGCCCTCCTCTTCTCCTGTAGCTGCTCCTGTGCTGTTTGTGAGAAAAAAAGTCAGGGGAACTGAGATTGTGTTGTGATTATAGAAAATTAAATGAGATTACCATAAAAAAATAGTTACCCACTGCCATTGATCTCAGAGCTCCTGGAACAGTTATGTAATGCTCAGGTCTTCACCAAACTGGACCTGTGCAGTGCATAAAATCTAGTGCAGATCCAAGAGGGGGATGAGTGGAAAACTGCATTTCGTACCCACTATGGCAGGGCTTTCCAAAGTGCCACCGCTGGCGATACACCAGCGGCGGCGGCAGTGTGGTGGTGGCGTGCGCGCATGGTGGCGGCGCGGGGGGCGTTCGGCAGCGCGTGTGTGCACGGTGGCGGTGTGGGGGCGTGCGGCAGTATGGGAATGCGCGGCGGCGGCAGCAGCCTCCGCTAAAATGCGGAAGCACTGATACCGTGCTGCCACCGCCACCGCTGTACATGCACGCGCCACCGCTTCCGGGTGGTGTGGCGACACACAGTTTGCAAAGCTCTGCACTATGGGCACTTTGAATACTCAGTAATGCCATTCGGGTTATCCAATGCTCCTGGGGTCTTCATGCACTTTATGCATGATGTGTTCTGGGACCTTCTTGATAAGTACATCATAATTTACTTGGATGACATCCTGGTCTTCTCCTCCTCTCCAGCAGAACACACACATGTAAAAACCATGTTACAGCGCCTATGAGAATATCATCTCTACGCCAAGCTGAAGAAATGCCAGTTTGCCCAAACCACCATTGACTTTTTGGGGCATCGTATTTCCGCTACTGGTATCTCCATGGACCCGGGCAAGGTCAAAGCACTCCAGACTTGGCAACCCCCATGTCGGGCTAAGGATGTACAATGTTTATTAGGGTTAGCCAATTATTACCGTGTGTTCATACCCCGGTTCGCTGCACTCACTGCACCCTTGACCAATTTACTATGAAAAAGAGCCAAGTTTAATTGGGGCGAGGCTGAGCAATGGTCCATCCATGATAAATGGTCAAGGAGTGACATTATAGCTCTATCTAGTCTCTCTGAAATTCCCTACCTGGAATAGTCTCTCATCTGCCCTGCCTGACTCAGATGAACTAAAATTGGTGATAAGCATGGGATATCTTTAATCACAGTAAAAAAAATGGTTTGGCACCACTTTTCTTTCTACACTTTGTGGAAGGAAAACATCATTGCCAGTTTATTGCTGTGCTTGGAAGGACTGATATCTGGAATTTGATACCTTTACTCTAGCAAAACCTTTCTGCTTGGAGAAGGAAATACTCCTGAGTATCTCCCACTCTGCTGAAGGTCCCAGAATATGGACCTGTGATAATGCTACTGCTGTGAACTTCCTTGCGAAGTTTGCAGGATTTTAGTTATGAATGTTAATGCAGAAAGCTAAGTCAGTATTTTTTAAAAAAAGAAAAGGATTAATTTCAGCACAGATTATAGCATAAAGAACAATATTTTCTCCCAGAAATTAAAATTCTGGTGAATGGGGTATTTTACAGTAGTCTATCAGACTAGCCAGACATGCAAGAAATATTGTTTTACATCAGCTTGGGGGAGGGGGGGAAATCTGTTTATTTATTTTTGTTATGCACTGAGCAAGAATAATGCAAAGAAACAATGTTCTCAGCTTTAACAAATTAGAAGAGCTAAGAACCTGTTTGCCTATTAGTTTTAAATGGATGACTCTCAATCACTTTAGTTCAATAACAGACCTAGGTGGTAACATTTTCAACTTCAAATTAGTTGATAATATGCCTGCTTATTTTGTGAGTCAGAAGCTGTTTGCTGAACAGTGTTCAGCCTGGTGCATGCTACCATATATCTTATCGCAATATTTGACAGTACAACAGGTTTTGAAAATTGATTCTCAGGTGACTGTAGTTTTTCAATTAACATGAATTTGCTGATTAGTAGCTCCATTTGCGTGACTGAAAACGAGTTCATATTCTCCCAGTGTTCCGTGACTCTGACATGAACACAAGTGTTTAGGGAAGGAAACATTTACTGGTTTTCATTTTCTGCCTGACTGATATGCTTGGCAACTAATTTTTTAGCAGTGCTCTGCTCTATTGGCTTACAGGAGCTATGTATAATAGCAAGATAAAGGTGCAGTCATCTGTGTAGCTACACACTTCACACTTCCATTTTAGCAAGTGGCTGGGTTTCTGGGGAACCCTGTTAACTCTAGGAGATGGACAGCTTGGGGAAACCACGGGGACTGAATATCATAAGGATATACTGCCCTGTCCTCACGCTATAAAGCTGTATAGATATTTGTTTATCTATATTTTTATTCTACTCTATTACCCAAGGACTCATGATGGTGAACAACTGAAATCAGAGCATAACAAAAAACTATCATAATAATCAATAGCTTATACCAATCGAAGAGAATATTTGTAGCTCAGGGTTGAACTGTGGAGTCCTTGGTGCTCTTTGAGCCTTGTTGTTTTCTTGCAGATGTTTCATTGCCAGGCTAGGCAACAACTTCAGTGCGAAAAGGGAGTGGGACTCAGAAAGCAAATCCCACTCCCTTTTTGCACTGAAGATGTTGCCTAGCCTGGCAATGAAACGTCTGCAAGAAAACAACAAGGCTCAGAGAGCACCAAGGACTCCACAATAGCTTATAATCAAATGCCATACAACAATGATAGAATCAGGGATGTCCGCAAGGATGGTAAAAACAGCCAAGATGCAATGCACATAAAAAGCAGGTGGAGCCTCTTGGCTGCCATTTTGACTTTTTTTTTTACCATACCTTGTGGACACCCCTCCTCAATGAAGCCATAAATAGGTATCCAAACAACCAGATGTCACTCCCCCCATAATTGTTATTACATATTAAACATATATACTTTTCTGTTTACATTCTATTTATTTGTTAAATTTATATCCTTTCTTCCATGTCCTACATAGCTCATCCTCCTCCATTTTTCTCCACAACTACAGCTATGTGGGATACGCTGGTGTGAGATTTATTTTCCATTCTATGTCACGTTTCTGCTCTGGAAGGCCCCTGACAGTGGGAACCACATTTAAAACCCCAAAGCAACTCAAAATAAGCTAAAAGTATTGGTAAAAACTCAAGCTGAAATAAAGACTAAAATCATCTAACAATTCAAAGACACACAAAAGATGGGTCTTCATAGATTTTTTGAAATGCTTTATAAACAGGCAGCTGGTGAATACAGATTCTGAAGCTCATGTTGGAATGCATTCTTCGCATTTTTATTTCCTTCTAAGGAAATAAAGCAACACTTGTTAATTTAACAGGTAGAGACAAAACTTGTTAAAAGCCCGGCTCCTGAGTTCTGCTGTTAGCACATGTCTTTCTCTACACGTGTACATGTAAGCACATCCACATAGATGCTTTGGGGTGTTTTCCTGTTGGGATTGAAGATACAGGTGTAGAGAGAATAAAGTAATGGGAAGCCAAAGTTCAGAGTAATTGAAGAGATTATTTACTTTAAAATAAGACCATACAAAGTTTTTCAGAAGAAAAGGCAACTGTCATTAATGTACTTTTTAAATATATTATATTTTTATATATATTTTATATTATATTTTTAAATCTTTTGTTGGTGTGTGTGTTTTATTGCACACACAGAGTATCAGAAAGCGATTAGCATTAGAGACCAATAAATGACGCCAGTCATTTGTAGTAAATCAGTTGCAGTTGTATAAGCAGCGAAACGTTTCAACCAAAAGAAATCCATTTGCCATGACTCAATCCACAGACTTACTTCCTGCTGTTGCTTTTATATACAAATCTCTTAGTGCATCCCAGTTGTTTTGCAGACTGCAAACCATGCACATCCACTAACTGACTGCCTTCAACTCCCAAAATAATGGACGCTCTGGCACGTTCATCCAGCTTAAGCCATGCATTGCTGGGATTTGCTGGAGTTGGCTCACCAATCGGAGCCCATAAATCTTCTCTCCAAAGGTACATTTCCATTTTTAAATTCCAGTTTATGTAGTTAGTTTCTGACAATCACTCGAGCAGCATTCCTAAGGGCTGATAAGCAGCCATGGCTTCTATCTTTACTAAGCACCTTGTAAATTCCTCAGCAAGGCTTGTCTGCAAACAGATAGAAACCTCCCGGCAGCTTCAAAGAGAAAAACCACTTCACTTGTCTTGTTTACTTGTCGTCAAATGCAAACAAGCTGCTGCTGAGCTGGTCTCTCTTTGTTCTTTCTGGGCCCATAACCTGTTGTTGTGTGTGTTTTCTTGCACACGCAGAGTATCAGAAAGCAATTAGCATTAGAGACCAATAAATGATGCCAGTCATTTGTAGTAAATCAGTTGCAGTTGTATTAGTTACTCATTCAAACAGATACTATTTACAGTTCTCTTTCAGATACCTGGAAGTGTTACAAATCCACATACCAGAAAGGAAAAGTAGTAAGCAAGCAGGTGTTGAAGCAGAAGAAGGCGGGGCAGGCAGGCAGGTTCTTTTATACTCTTCAACCTGGATCACGTGCTGCCTGACCTTTTAAAGTTTGCAGGTGCTTACCTAATAAGGCTTTATTGCTGTGACTTGCTCCTCAAAGAATAATACACCAACATCTTTGTCAGCCACCCAGAGTTGCATTAGTGAGATAGGTGCCCATATAAATTGATTTAAATAAATAATGCTGCAGAACGTGGAGGAAGGATCAGGAAAGAAAAGTAGCATGGAAGTATGTGAGAAACAAGAAAGAAATTAATTGAATGTGATTTGGCTGTGACATCTGTCACACTATTGATTGCCAGGGTTGATTTGGCTTATTTGGCTGGTTACCTAGGGTCCCCTTCCTCCCTCACTGCTCCATGTGTGTCCCCTCTGAAGCTGCATGCTCAGTGGAAGAGGATGACCATCCCAAATAGGAGTGCACACACACACACAAACAAATCTTGCAAGTCTGAAAGTACATTTCTCCCCCATCGCCTTTACAGTCCAAGAAACTAGGGAGGGCCCCTCTGAGACGTTTGCCATGCCCACATTCCTTTTGCGGGCTAAGCTGCCTCTTATCCAACTGTACCCCTGGGTGCAACTCTTTCCCTGTCTCCCAAGGTCATTCCCACATACCATTATACTCTCAGCCACAGGCTTCAGATGTAGAGGAGGACAGGTCTTCCTCAGGTATGTAGTATGATCTAGAAGCTCATTTTTTGAATCACAGCTGCAGCACCATAGTAGTTATTATTAATGGCTCAAAACACCCTAGCTTTAAGGTAGCAACAGGCTGATGATTGCCTAGAAATATCCACTAAAAAGGATGTGACTAGTAATGAGGATAGGAGGTCAAGAAGGCTTTGTAGGACCTCCTCAGCAGTAAATACACACACTGAAATGAATCTTAAAAGCTGAGTTTTGCTTGAATCTCCAAGGCAGTGCAAATATGAAACATATGGTAGTGGCAAAAATAGAAAGCAGACAAAACAATTCATTTTAGAAAGTAATTCTTAGAAACAATTTCTAAGTCAATGCAAATAAATAAATAAATGTGGAGGGGGGCAGCAGAAACAGCAGTTCAGAAAGCAAGTAAAAGATCATATTTTTGAATACTGTACTTTCTTCTACATAAAAACTCACTGCAAGCAGACGTGGCCACAGCTAGCCCCAATGAAGCCTGAGTGCTGAACTGTGCATTGTGATATCACAATGCAAGCTCCATCCTCTGGTACTTGTAACCAGGGCCGCAACTAGGGGGGCAAGCGGGGCATGTGCCCCGGGCACTGTGCTGGGGGGGGCACCAAAATGACAAAATAGTATTTGTATACTGACTGTTTCCTGGCAAGATCGCTGATAGGGCGCAGCATGCAATGGAGGGGGACTGCCCCGCCAGTGGTGATTGGCTGCAGGGCAGCGTAGAGACAGGCCGCCCGGCCCGCCCCCTGCCCCGAGGAGGCCAAGCGGCTCTCACGCATGCTCACCATTGGCTGAGGCTGAAGCCAATCCACGTGCGCCAAGCACTGCCCTCAATCCCAGCCTGCCTCTGCGGAGACGCGTCCCAGCAGATGAGTCGAGTGCTTCTGCAGAGGCGCCTCTTCCTGCCCACTGCACTTGATTCACCGGCGCTCGCCATGGAGGGAGGGAGGTGCAGGGTGGTCCCGCCACTCTGATGCTCCAGGGGGCTGCCACCGTTGCCCAGAGCAGCCCCCGAGCCACTGGGCTACTTGGTGGGCCAGTGGGGGCACTCCCGGGGGGAAGGCGGTGTTTCTCAGCCGCGCCGGGGCTGCCCCTGGCACCCTCCCCTGCCCCGTCCATGCCAGCCGGCAGGAGCCCTGGTGCCCCTGGGGATGGGGAGTGTCCCCTTCCTCCCCCACATCCTGCTGCACTGCTGTTCCCCACGGGGAATGAGGGACTTGACCCTGCGGAGGGGCACGGAATCCATGTGGGGGGCGCGGAATCCATGTTTGCCCCAGGTGACACAGACCCTAGTTGCGGGCATACTTACAACATCAAATGGAAGTACGTAAGAGATGGAGATTGCATTATGATGTTGTGAAGCATGTTTTGTTACTTGTTCCCATTCTTGTGGACTCCCATGACTAAATATTAGTAAAATATTTACTGTTTACTAAATATTAGTAAATCTAATATTAGTAAATCTAATATTAATAAATCTAATATTTCCAGGAGGAATGTTCTAGCCTAGCTCGCTCCGTACTCTCCTGGATTTCAGTATCTTATTTCTCTTTTGTTTTCTTTTTCTTTTCTCAATTGTTCCTATCCTCTGTTATTTTATGACTTACTCTTGAAACTTTGGAAGAGAAAGTGCATTCTATGTGCACATTGGTAGCCAGTGAAATGTATTTCACGTGATATTGAACTGACTCACTGTGACCAATTTACAATACATTTTGCTGATAAAATTGCTTCCATCTAAGTCAGTCAAGACACCATAATTGAAGTAGAGTCCAAGGTGGTTGCAGACAGTGTATCATGTGATTCAATTGTCCAGCCTATGGTTATATTTAGCTTTGTACAGTATGTCTTCTGATTTTGTGTTCTTCATAGTTAATTAAAGCTGCCCAAAGGCTCACAGGTAAAAATGAATCACAGGTGGTCAAAGCATCTTTCAGAGAAATACAGTATATATATGATACCTGTTATATTGAAAGACACAGTAGACTCTAGGTCTTAATCACTGCCATTCTATCTCAAATTATTTTGGGACAAGATCTTAGAATGCATGATGCATCATAATTCCAGGTATTATTTAGGGTTTCTTTTTTTAGATGTAATTAATTTTCATGGACCATTTCAGTACAGTTAGAGACACATCTTGCAATTATTCTCATTTTATTTGGGACAGCCAAACCTTCATACTCCATATCCCATTCCTAAAAATAAGCCCACATAATTTTCATGCTCATGAGAGTTTTTTTTTTAAACTATTTGCTGCTAGGGGCTGGGGGCAAGATGGCTGGGATGCAGGTCATATCCAAAGGTGCAACTGTCTGTGTTTAGTTACCTATAACCATCTTCATCCAAATTAACTTTCCTGTTTTTTAAGCATGCTGTCTCAAACCCTGCTCTCTTCCTTCTTTGTAAATAAGTCATTAAGGCCTTTTCTATGATTGGTTTGTTTGTTTTTTCATGCCTTCCAGTCATCGTTGACTCCTAGCAACTGTTTGGACTAGTCCCTGCAGTTTTCTTGGCAAGGTTTTTTGGAAGTGGTTTGCCATTGCTTTCTTCCCAAGGCTGAGAGAGAGGGACTGGCCCAAGGTCACCCAGCCAGCTTTCATGCCTAAGGCGGGACTAGAACTCTCAGTCTACTGGTTTGCCATTGGCTCCTTCCTAGGGCTGAGAGAGAGGGACTGGCCCAAGGTCACCCAGCAGGCTTTCATGCCTAAGGCGGGACTAGAACTCTCAGTCTCCTGGTTTGCCATTGGCTCCTTCCTAGGGCTGAGAGAGAGGGACTGGCCCAAGGTCACCCAGCCGGCTTTCATGCCTAAGGCGGGACTAGAACTCTCAGTCTCCTGGTTTGCCATTGGCTCCTTCCTAGGGCTGAGAGAGAGGGACTGGCCCAAGGTCACCCAGCAGGCTTTCATGCCTAAGGCGGGACTAGAACTCTCAGTCTCCTGGTTTGCCATTGGCTCCTTCCTAGGGCTGAGAGAGAGGGACTGGCCCAAGGTCACCCAGCAGGCTTTCATGCCTAAGGCGGGACTAGAACTCTCAGTCTCCTGGTTTGCCATTGGCTCCTTCCTAGGGCTGAGAGAGAGGGACTGGCCCAAGGTCACCCAGCAGGCTTTCATGCCTAAGGCGGGACTAGAACTCTCAGTCTCCTGGTTTGCCATTGGCTCCTTCCTAGGGCTGAGAGAGAGGGACTGGCCCAAGGTCACCCAGCAGGCTTTCATGCCTAAGGCGGGACTAGAACTCTCAGTCTCCTGGTTTCCCATTGGCTCCTTCCTAGGGCTGAGAGAGAGGGACTGGCCCAAGGTCACCCAGCAGGCTTTCATGCCTAAGGCGGGACTAGAACTCTCAGTCTCCTGGTTTGCCATTGGCTCCTTCCTAGGGCTGAGAGAGAGGGACTGGCCCAAGGTCACCCAGCAGGCTTTCATGCCTAAGGCGGGACTAGAACTCTCAGTCTCCTGGTTTCCCATTGGCTCCTTCCTAGGGCTGAGAGAGAGGGACTGGCCCAAGGTCGCCCAGCTGGCTTTATGCCTAAGCATGACTAGAACTCACAGTCTCTTCGTTTCTAGCCTGGTGCCTTAACCACTACACCAAACTGGCTCTCTTTCTATCATTGCAGCTAAAGAATTGCAATTTCTTTCAGGGAGGAACCATCAATATCCTTGTCTTCGACTTTGCACATTTAAACTCACAGTTTTTTTAAAAAGTTCAGGAAAGCCTCTGGTGATCAATTTTTCCCCTCCTGTATGCTGGTTAGAAAATATTTTAACTCATTTATTTTATTATTTATATAGTTATTTTATTTTGATTATTTTTCCTGTTTTTAGATCCTTTGTAGAACATTGTCTATTAATACTTCCCTTTAAACTATTTAATAAAGTCCAGTGAAATATGGTATATTTTTCTTTTAGTTCCTTTAAGCCAGTGTTCCTCAAAGTGCAGTCCGAGGATCCCTCAAGGAGGCTCCTCAAGGCCCCCTCAGGAGTCTGCAAAATCAAAATTATTTGCCAGACTACGCTGAAAAATAATACAATATTAAAAATCCCATCAAATTATCATGAGAAGTGGTAGTGGTAGTGAAAGTGTGTATCTTAATTTTTAATACAGTAAATATTGATAAATATAACCTATTCAAAGAAAAGCTCTTTTGGGGTCCTCCATAATTTTTATAAGTGGGAAGGGGTCCTGAGAGAAAAAAGTTTAAGAAACACTGCTTTAAGACTGTCTATGAAGGTTCTCAGTCATCCAGGTGGAATTGTCTGTAGCTTGAATCATGTCAACTGGATTTCTATTTTCTCAGTGGAAACATTTCGCTCCTTATCCAAGGAGCTTCTTCAGTTTGAGCAAAGTTGGTAAGGGAATCCTAAATATGTTTCTAGGTAGCTGTGTGACCTTACACCTGGGGCTAGGTCATGGTTATATTGAGATGTTATTTTAAGTCCTTTTATCATCTAAAGGAGGATCGTTAAGATCACCATGCTGCTGTTGAGCTTGCGAAATGGTCTTAATCTTCCTAGGCACAGAAGACAGAGCCGGGAGAAAGATGGGAGAAAGATTGTGCCTGAGGCCCCCACCTCTATTCAAGGAAGGATTTTCCAAGTTGGCATAAATGGATTCCTTGACCCCTCTCTCAAACCACCTATCTTCTCTGTCTAAAATGTGAACATTAATGTCCTCAAATGAGTGTCCTTTTTCCTTTAAATGAAGATAAACTGCTGACTCTGGTCCTGTGGTGTTACTTCTCCTGTGTTGGGCCATCCTCCTGTACAAAAGTTGTTTGGTTTCTCCAATGTAGAGTTCAGAGCACTCCTCACTGCACTGGATTGCATAAACTACATTGCTTTTCTTGTGTTTTGGAGTTTGATCTTTGGGGTGTACAAGCCTCTGTCTCAGTGTGTTGGTGGGTTTGAAATATACAGGTATGTGGTGTTTGCCAAATATCCGTTTTATCTTTTCAGACACGCCAGCCATGTAGGGAATGACCAGGTTCTTTCGTTTACTCTGAGTCTCAGCCCTATCTGTCGCTGTTTTAGGTCTGGTAGATTTAGATTTGGTGAAGGCCCAATTTGGATATCCACAGGCCTTCAGAGCTGTTCTCAGGTGCTGATTTTCATTCTTTTTGGAATCCATGGAGGTGGGGATGGTTTCTGCTCTGTGTGACAATGTCCTGATGACTCCTAGTTTGTGCTGCAGTGGATGGTGGGAGTCAAACATCAGATATTGATCTGTGTGTGTGGGTTTCCTGTAGATCCCTATTTCTAGCTTGCCACCGGTCCCAATGAGGACTTCACAGTCTAGGAATGCCAGTCTGTTGTCCTTGGTGTCTTCTCTGGTGAAGCTAATGTTGGCATCTATAGTGTTTATATGGTCCGTGAAGGCCTGTACTTCCTGGGTCTTGATTTTGACCCAGGTGTCATCCACATACCTAAACCAGTGGGTGGGCACCGTTCCCTGGAATGTGTTGAGTGCTTTCTTCTCCACTTCTTCCATGTATAAATTGGCCACAATGGGTGACACAGGAGAACCCATGGCACAGCCGTGTTTTTGTCTGTAAAAGTCACCTCTGTATGTGAAATAATGTATGTATGCTTTAAGACTGCTTTGTCTCAATAATTGTTTCTCTGTGTTTCCCCATTTCTGTTTTTCTATTATCAATTAACATTTAGGAATATAATTTCCTGTCCACATAGCAATAAACTATCCCATATAATTAGTAACCTTAAATGTGTTTTCGAGGCATCCTTCTGATCTTTGAATTCTTATTAGGATTTTGTATTTAGCCAAATGTTCCCTAATAAACTGATTTAATAACAGTTGTCAATTCTGGAACAAATTATGGAGAAAATTTCTAGAAATTCCTATTCCTTTTTGGGAAATACCACTGCAAATAAAGGAAAACCGTTTTCATATTTGCCCCAACAAATTTTTAAATAATTTCTTTTCATTAAATAGCCATCGGCTCATTTTTCATTATACTGGTACAGCATGTAATATATACGTTGAATTTATTTCCCTGGTAACTTTTGCATTGAAATCTTTTGTATAAAGAGACATTTCTTTAAACTAAATCAACCTTTTCCTCCTTTTTAATAATGAGATAATTTTCCTGCCAATACACATTTACCCTCACTGTGAACAAGAGGAGGAAACATAACTGAAACGGAATTACTGAATGACGTAGATTCAAACAAAATCTACAAAAATAATGAGGGCCAAATACAGAGAAAACTGATGAAGATATATACTTTAACCTGCCCTTTTTCTTGTTTATGTCAAGCCTGACATGAAACTAATTCGTAATTACAGCCTGTAATTTGAACATTTAAACATGAATTCTGCAATTTAAACTTGGTTTTCCTGTTCAATAGCTAGAACTGCTTAAAGGTATTCGCAGTGATTACTTACAAGAAATCAGAACTTATTGTGACCACATAACATTAAACATGAGGACTTGTCATATGCTGATTAATTAAACCAAGCTACTGTATAAGGAAATGTAGATTAAAAACTCTGGTAAACTTTTATAACTACTGTTTTATGCAGTTGAAGTTTCTATCCTTATTTTGCCACAATTTTGCAAAGGTCTTTCTACAGGATTTATTAATATCATGGCCAGTGAGGCCCAGATGACTTGCGTGCCTTATGCAGATTATCTCACCAAGCATTTTATTTAATGGCCCTTGTCAACGGATGAATGTTGCTTTTACTGGGCTAGTAAAAGTTAAGGAAATAAATGCAGCTGAATTACGTTAGTTTTCTCAGATGTAACATCATCCATTTGCTACCAGCATTCAACCAGGAGATAAATACTTATTTTTTCCATTTTCCCCAATCAATTGGGGTGGTGACTAAGGCATAAGTGACCTTGAGCAGTGCCTCCCAAGCCATGAAAGAGTGCAGTTGGTACACAAGATAAAGCTGTGTAAATGCCATCCTAGCCACAGCTGCCACCTGTTTCTTGAAAGTAGATGAGTCCAGGAGGAACCCCCCATATTTATTTATTTATTTTCAGCATTATTTATTGATTTATTTCTTGAATTTATAACACTGCCGCATCTCCCCCAAAGGGGACTCTGGGCGGTTTACAACAAATCAAACAATTAAAATAACATAAAATACAATTATCATAAATATAATTAATAAAGATAAATATAAAATCCAAGAGGCAACAAAATTGTTTTTAAAAGGGCTCTATGGGACCAGCCATCCCCAAGAGGAACTGTTACCTCCCCCACTTCCCAGGCGAGGCGGCAGAAACAGGTCTTTAAGTTCTTCCTGAAGGCCGGGAGTGATGGGGCCTGCCTCACTTCCGGGGGTAGAAAGTTCCAAAGGTCGGGCACCACTGCAGAGAAGGCCTGCCTTCTAGACCCCACCAGGTGAAATTCCCTTACCGATGGGGTCCGCAGCATGCCCTCTCTGCATGACCGAGTGGGATGGTTCGCTATTATGGGGATGAGACAGTCCCTCAGGTAGCATGGTCCCATGCCATGTAGGGCTTTAAAGGTGATGACCAACACCTTGAATTGGACCCGGAAGCACACTGGTACCCAGTGTAGCCGGCGCAGCAGAGGTGTCACATGTGCCGATCTTAGGGCACCAATAACTGCGCGCGCAGCCGCATTCTTGACCAGTTGAAGCTTCCGGATATTCCTTAAGGGTAGCCCCATGTAGAGCGCATTGCAATAGTCTATATGGGAGATGACCAGGGCGTGAGTGACTGTACGGAGGGCATCCTGATCCAGGAAAGGGCGTAACTGGTGCACAACATGAAGTTGCGCAAAGGCCCTTCTGGCCATGGCTGCCACCTGCTCATCAAGCAGGAGCCGTGAGTCCAGAAGGACCCCAAGAAGGAGCATTGCAAGGTAGTCCAGACAAGAAGCAAACCCAGAAGTAGTAGCTCTAACTTTATTGTAAGGTTACACTAACAGAATCTTGCAAGTCTGAAAGTACATCTCTCCCTCCTCACTTTTACTGTCCAAGAAACTAGGGAGGGTCCCTTCTGAGATGTTTGCCACACCCCCATTCCTTCTGTGGGCTCATCTGCCTCTTATCTGACCGTTATCCAGCTGCGGCTCTTCCTCCTGTCTCCCACAGTCATTCCCACATGCCATTACATACATACATACATACATATATATACATACCCACACACATTGTTGTTGTTTATTCGTTCAGTCGCTTCCGACTCTTCGTGACTTCATGGACCAGACCACGCCAGAGCTTCCTGTCGGCCGTCACCATCCCCAACTCCCCCATGATTAAGTCTGTCACCTCCAGAATATCATCCATCCATCTTGCCCTTGGTCGGCCCCTCTTCCTTTTGCCTTCCACTTTCCCTAGCATCAGCATCTTCTCCAGGGTATCCTGTCTTCTCATTATGTGGCCAAAGTACTTCAGTTTTGCCTTTAATATCATTCCCTCAAGTGAGCAGTCTGGCTTTTCCTGGAGTATGGACTGGTTTGATCTTCTTGCAGTCCAAGGCACTGTCAGAATTTTCCTCCAACACCACAGTTCAAAATGTCTATGAAGGTTCTCAGTCATCCAGGTGGAATTGTCTGTAGCTTGAAACATGTCAACTGGATTTCTATTTTCTTAATGGAAACGTTTCGCTCCTTATCTAGACAGAGAAGATAGGTGGTTTGAGAGAGGGGTCAAGGAATCCATTTATGCCAACTTGGAAAATCCTTCCTTGAATAGAGGTGGGGGCCTCAGGCACAAACTCTCCCCCATCTTCCTCCCCGTGTTGTCTTCTGTGCCTAGGAAGATTAAGACCATTTCAGAAGCTCAACAGCAGCATGGTGTTTTTAACGACCCTCCATTAGATGATAAAAGGACTTAAAAATTACATCTCAATATAACCATGACCTAGCCCCAGGTGTAAGGTCACACAGCTACCTAGGAACATATTTAGGATTCCCTTACCAACTTTGCTCAGACTGAAGAAGCCCCTTGGATAAGGAGCGAAACGTTTCCATTAAGAAAATAGAAATCCAGTTGACATGTTTCAAGCTACAGACCACAGTTCAAAAGCATCTATCTTCCTTCGCTCAGCCTTCCTTATGGTCCAGCTCTCACAGCCATAGGTTACTACAGGGAATACCATTGCTTTAACTATGCGGACCTTTGTTGTCAGTGTGATGTCTCTGCTCTTAACTATTTTATCAAGATTTGCCATTGCTCTCCTCCCAAGAAGTAGACGTCTTCTGATTTCCTGGCTGCAGTCAGTGTCTGCAGTAATCTTTGCGCCTAGAAATACAAAGTCTGTCACTGCCTCCACTTTTTCTCCCTCTATTTGCCAGTTATCAATCAAGCTGGTTGCCATAATCTTGGTTTTTTTGAGGTTTAACTGCAACCCAGCTTTTGCACTTTCTTCTTTCACCTTCGTCATAAGGCTCCTCAGCTCCTCCTCGCTTTCAGCCATCAAAGTGGTATCATCTGCATATCTAAGATTGTTAATGTTTCTTCCAGTGATTTTAACTCCAGCCTTGGATTCCTCAAGCCCAGCACGTCACATGATGTGTTCTGCGTACAGGTTGAATAGGTAGGGTGAGAGTATACAGCCCTGCCGTACTCCTTTCCCAATCTTAAACCAGTCCGTTGTTCCGTGCTCTGTTCTTACCGTTGCTACTTGGTCGTTATACAGATTCCTCAGGAGGCAGACAAGATGACTTGGTATCCCCATACCAAGAACTTGCCACAATTTGTTATGATCCACACAGTCAAAGGCTTTAGAATAGTCAATAAAACAAAAATAGATGTTTTTCTGAAACTCCCTGGCTTTCTCCATTATCAGCGGATATTGGCAATTTGGTCTCTAGTTCCTCTGCCTTTTCTAAACCCAGCTTGTACATCTGGCAATTCTTGCTCCATGAATTGCTGGAGTCTACCTTGCAAGATCTTGAGCATTACCTTACTGGCATGTGAAATAAGTGCCACTGTTCGATAGTTTGAACATTCTTTAGTGCTTCCCTTTTTTGGTATGGGGATATAAGTTGATTTTTTCCAATCTGATGGCCATTCTTGTGTTTTCCAAATTTGCTGGCATATGGCATGCATCACCTTGACAGCATCATCTTGCAAGATTTTAAACAGTTCAGCTGGGATACCGTCGTCTCCTGCTGCCTTGTTATTAGCAATGCTTCTTAAGGCCCATTCAACCTCACTCTTCAGGATGTCTGGCTCTAACTCACTGACCACACCGTCAAAGCTATCTCCAATATTATTATCCTTCCTATACAGATCTTCCGTATATTCTTGCCACCTTTTCTTGATCTCTTCTGCTTCTGTTAGGTCCTTACCATCTTTGTTTTTGATCATACCCATTTTTGCCTGGAATTTACCTCCGATGTTTCTAATTTTCTGGAAGAGGTCTCTTGTCCTTCCTATTCTATTGTCTTCTTCCACTTCCGCACATTGCTTGTTTAAAAATAATTCCTTATCTCTTCTGGCTAACCTCTGGAATTTTGCATTTAATTGGGCATATCTCCCCCTATCACTGTTGCCTTTTGCTTTCCTTTTGTCTTGGGCTACTTCCAGTGTCTCAGCAGACAGCCATCTTGCCTTCTTGGTTTTCTTTTTCTTTGGGACGTTTTTTGTTGCCGCCTCCTGAACAATGTTGCGAACTTCTGTCCATAGTTCTTCCGGGACCCTATCTACTAAATATAGTCCCTTAAATCTATTCTTCACCTCCACTGCATATTCCTTAGGAATATTAGTGAGCTCATATCTAACTGATCTGTGGGTCTTCCCTATTCTCTTTAGTCTGATTCTAAATTTTGCAATAAGAAGTTCGTGATCTGAACTACAGTCAGCTCCAGGTCTTGTTTTTACCGACTGTATAGATGTCCGCCACCTTTGGCTGCAAAGGATGTAGTCAATCTGATTTCGGTGTTGACCATCTGGTGAAGTCCATGTATAAAGTCGTCTTTTAGGTTGTTGGAAGAGAGTGTTTGTTATGCACAGTCTTGGCAAAATTCTATCAGCCTATGTCCTGCTTCATTTTGTTCTCCCACACCATGCTTGCCTGTAATTCCAGGTGTCGTCTGACTACCCACCTTAGCATTCCAGTCTCCTGTAATGAAAATAACATCCCTTTTTGGTGTATTATCCAGTAGGTGCTGCAGATCCTCATAGAACTGATCTACTTCTGCTTCTTCAGCATCTGTGGTTGGGGCGTATATTTGGATCACTGTGATGTTAAATGGCTTACCCTGAATTCGAATTGAGATCATTCTATCGTTTTTTGGATTGTATCCAAGCACTGCTTTAGCCACTTTATTATTCATTATGAAGGCTACTCCATTTCTTCTGTGGTCCTCTTGTCCACAGTAGTAGATCTGGCTCATAGATCTTACATTCCAGGTTCCTATGGTGTGTTGATCTTTAGAACATCGGATTCGTCGTTCACCACCAGCACCGTCGGCCGCTAGCCGTCCTTTCGGCTTTGAGCTAGCTGCGTCATCACATCTGGGGCTAGTTGAACATATCCTCTGTTCCTCCCCAGTAACATTTTGACCATCTTCCGACCTGGGAGTCCCATCTTCCGATGGTATACCGACATATCTCTGGTTGTACTGATCCATTTAGTTTTCACGGCAAGAATACTGGGGTGGGTTGCCGTTACCTTCCCCAGGGATCGTATTTAGTCTGACCTCTCTGCCACGACCTTCCCGTCTTGGGTGTCCTTTCACGGTTTAGCTCATGGTTTCATTGAGGTGCTCAAGCTCCAGCACCATGACAAGGTAACGATCTCCTTTGCTGGAGACCCACACACATACACAGATATAAATAAATATGCATCTATATTTTTACACATGTGCATATATAAACACAGAATTGGAGTGGAAATAGACTGATCTGTACATCTCTATCCTATGAAGTTATGCAGTTTTGAGGCCATATTAACATTTAAAGAGAGAAAAATTAGTCTTGAAAGCTGTTATGAATTAGCAAATGAAACAGCCATGGAGATCTATGTTTCTGTCCACAAATATCCTCTTCTAGGACATGACATGCTCGGCTCCAGAACGCATCAAAACCTTCCATGGCTTGCCGTGTTTTGCAGCTGGTACTCTGAATGTGTGTGTGTGTGTGTGTGTTTAAATCTCACAGGGTCAGGCTCATTTTCTGATGTTCAAATAATTTTACAATAGAATCATTAGGGAAAGATATAATCCTAGAGCGGGAACACTTATTCCTTTTTTGTCTGGAAAAAAAAATCCTGCTCTGAGTTACCTTTAATATGGTCATTTTAGATGAAGGGGCACTCTGAATGAATGAATGAAGAAACATCTCTACCTATTCTTTATTTATTTATTAAAAAAGAAATAGGCAACAAAACATGGCTTCATGTGCAGGTGGATCTTGATGTAGGTTTCCTTCCGAAGCCCATCTGGCGGTGTTACTTTAGCTCTATTGATGTTTAAGACTTGCCTCTTTCATCACAACCACATGCCAAGACAATAAGTAATTGAACTGCATGTTTTGCCTTTTTAAAAAGGTGTAATCTCCTTCTGAAGAAGGGAGATGTTGAGCAGGATATTTTTTCTAATTTATCTGTCATCACACCATGCCGGCAAGGTTCCAAGGCTTGACGGCGGCATCTCTTTATCATCTTCTTTTGATGAACACCTGTTTTCAGCATACAAATGTGGATCTGCTGAGATGCAAAATTAAAATAATTTTAACAGCATAAGAATAATTAGGAATCCTGCCTTTGAGAGGGGAGGGAGGTCCACCTGTTTAAAGTACTGTATACTTTGATGTAATATGCAGATACATATGTTTAGAGAAATATGCACATATGCCAGAGAGTTTTTAAAGACGGACGGCTTGTGATTTGTTTAATAGGGATACAGTTTTTGGCTCTTGTTATTTGGTTAAAAAAACCCTCATGGCTATACAAATTTGGAAAAGCATCGTTTCTCTACTTACATAACCTGATTTTGAATCAGTCCGGACAACCTTCCTGCAGCTAATACTTAAAATTAATAGAGCTCAAACAGAGTTCTAGGTGCTTAATAAAAAATGGAATTGAATCCCGAATCTGAATTTGATGGCAGGAGAACTAAGTGAGGGAAAATAGGGGAAATGCATATTGCAGAAACAAAATCATGGGGTGAAGTCTTGCTTAAAAATCAGCTTTAGACATGATTGATTTTTTTTCCTTGCAAGGTGCCTGTATGTTTAATATGGCAGGCAAAATCCAATCACTATATGAGAAGGGGAACAGAGCTTTACCCACTGGATTTCTGCTTGTTTCAGTTATTAAAGGTATAGAAGTCCTAACAGGAGAAAAAAGAGGTACAAAATTCTCTGCACTAAGTAGTCAAATGAAAGGCATCCGGTAGGTATCCAGATTATCCCTTTCAATAATCCCTTGTTAAAGAGGGGCCTAGAATCCTGGTATCCCTTATTTCTACCACTGATCTTTTATTTAGAAATGTGTAAAAAGAATTCTGATATGAGGGTTTTCTTATTCTCAGATCTATGGATTGTCAAATTGTTTTCCTATTTCTCAAGTTCTAACACTGCCATTGTTGGACCCCAGATTCCACTTGGTCTCCCTCCCCCCGTTTTTTTCTCTTTTGAAACGCAATATTCATGCAGTGCCACAATCTTTTCTCTAAAATATTACTCTATTTGAACAGTAAAGTATGTTACTGAACATGGAAATAAGTATAGTACAATTCTACTGATCTTGAAAGAGGGACAAATGAATTACATCCTAGATCTTTTAAAAACTGGGTGAAATTCTGACTAAACCTTTTTTCATTAACTTTGAGAATCCTGGAGAATAGGTAAAGTACAAGATGCCTGGAAAAAGACAAATAGTGTCTATTTCCAAAAGAAGAAACAGAAGAATATAAGGAACTACAGTTCATTTAGTCTGACATCATCATATGGGATGTTTCTAGATCAGATCAGAAAGGGATTAATCAGAAACCATTAATCAAAAAATATTTTGAAAACAATGCAATGATCTGTAGAGGTTAGTATGGATTTATCAAAACATGTCTTTTCAGACTTAGTTCATTTTTTTTAAATTAATTTCAGAAGATTGTGGGAATGCTGTTGATGTAATATACCTTCTTTTAACAATGTATTGACAGGGTACTCCATGGCATTCTAATTAGCAAGTTACGAATAGGCAAATGGCTTAGTATTGTGTAGATTCACAGATTCTCTTCGATTGGTATTCACAGATGGTTTGAAGTTTTCATCTATATTTCCTCATTAAACTGGAGTGAAGTATCGTGTGGGCTGGTTTAGTCCTGCTCCTTTTATACTTCAACATTTCTATTAAAGATTTAGATGGAAGAATTGGAATGATTATCAGTTTTGGAGATGGATAGGATAGCTAAAATGCTAGAAGACAAACAAAATTCAAAATTATCTTGGTAGGTTAGAAAAATGGGCAAATGAGAAATATGCATTTAAGAAAAAGAAATAAAATGCACAGGTATAAGATGATTTCAGAATAGTGTATGTAGCAAGGATCTTGGTAGTGCAGTTGATCAGAAGCTGAATATGATTTATAAATTATAAGAATAAGTTCATTCTATTCTGCCCTGGTCATGCACCACCTTCACAAATGCATCTAGTTCTGGGCACCGCTCTTTAAAAATATGCAGACAAACTGGAACAGATGCAAAGGGGCAACAAGGAGGATTAGAGGGCTGGTAAGAGAATCCTAGGAGGGATTTTCTTCTTTGAGGGGTTTGTGCCTTGTACTGAACAGAGAGACAAGGATCCGCCTGGTGTTCTCCCATCCTGCTGCCTAACAGAATCCCTGAGCTGATTAGGTTAGAAAGAAAAAGAGGATAGAAAGGGTGAAAAGGGAAAGAAAGATAGGAAAAGAAGATAGAGCAGAAGAGAAGAGAGAGAAGAGGTTAGAGAGAGAAAGAGGGAGTATGAGAGAAGATATTAGAGAGAATGAGAAGGTCAAATAAAAATAAAAAAAAAAAGAAGAAGAAGAAGAAGAAGAAGAAGAAGAAGAAGAAGAAGAAGAAGAAGAAGAAAGGAATGGATGAAAGGATAAAAGGAAGAATAAAAATGGAAGATAAAGGAAAGGAAAAGAGAGAGATGGGAGGGTTAGAAAGAGTGAGTAAGGTAAGTGAGAGAAGAGATTAGAGAGAGAGAGAGAGGGTTAAAAAAGAAGAAGGGAATGGATGAAAGAGAAAAGGAGTTAAAGGAAGAATCAAAAGGAAAGGAAAGGGAAAGGAATAGATAGAGAATAGGTTAGAAGAGATTGAAAGATAAAGGAGAGAAAAGATTAGAGACAAAAAAAGAAGGATACATTGTATTAAATATAATAAAAATAATTATATAAAATCAAATGTAAATATATATACATAAATGTAACCATTGTTATGTGTTATATATGATCATTGTTATGTGTTATATGTTTTGTTTATGTTTTATGTTGAATGTAATAATAAAAAATTATATCTGCAAAAAAAAAAAAAAAAAAAAGAATCCCTGAGCTGACACAGGTGATCTAACATGTGGTGTTGGAGACTCCAATGCGTTTGATCTCTGCAACTTTCAACATTCACGCTTGGACTATCTTGATGGTACAGCTCAGGATTTCATGGCCTCCTTGGCTTCCATGCATTTTTCCCAGATTGTTTCAGAACTTAATCAAGAAGCAGCCTATAGCCTCAATCTAGTTTTTGTTCTGGAGGATCCCAGAAGAGGTGCCAGGGCAGATAAATTAAAAAAAAAAAAATCAAGGTACTCAGAAAAATGTCTTTTGAGCAGTTTTGATACTGCTCATGGTATTCTGGAGTAAACAAATAGGTCTAATCCTGATCCTCATTATACATAGGATCCTTTAGAACAGGGCTTTCCAAACTTTTCACGTTGGCGACACACCAACGGCAGCGCGCGAAAACCCAGAAGCATGGCAGCAGCGGTGCTTCCGGGTTTTCGTGCACCGCAGTGGCGGTGGCATCCTGGTGTGCTGCACAAAAACCCGGAAGTGCTGATGGCCCGCCGCCGCACGTGCTGATGTATGCGGCGGCGGCGGCAGCGCGCTATAAGCACTTCCGGGTTTTCACGCGACACCTCTGGGCCCCTCAGGCAACACAGTACTGTGTCGCAACACACAGTTTGGAAAGCTATGCTTTATAAGAATAATCACATGTGAAAAAGTGAAAAACTTGATGGTCCTTAAACAGGGCAAAATACCTACAGTATCTATGGAGTCCTTGGTGCTCGCACTGAAGATGTTGCCTAGTCTGGTAGTGAAACGTCTGCAAGCAAACAACAAGGCTCAGAGAGAACCAAGGACTCCACATTTCAACCCTGAGCTACAAATATTCTCTTCAATTGATACCTATCTATTCACAAGCAAGACTTCCTTAGAGAAAGGAATAGGAAAGTACATATTTGCAAGCACTCCTTGAAGAAAGCACGCTCTTTAACATTGCTGACAAGTGCCCTAATAGACATAAGATTCATTTGGTAAAGAAAATAATATAAAGAATTGAATGGTTCAGTTGCATCCTAGGAATATCAGCAAATGTACCTCTAATTATTCAACAACAGTATAGAAAAATATTACTAAATTTAATAAATTTTCTGTCTTTTGAATCCCATTTTTTCCTTTTATAATGTACAGTTTGGGTATTGGTTTTACAATTAATAATCTAATTACACTAATTAATATCAATGTGTGAATAATGACTAGATACTAATTGAAGGGGCATGGTGGCTCAGCTGGTAAGACGCCAGGCTTGTCGATCGGAAGATCGCAAGTTCGGAGGTTCGAATCCCTAGCCCCGTGTGACGGAGTGAGCTCCCGCACTCACCCCAGCTCTTGCCAACCTAGCAATTCGAAAGTAGATGAATAGGTACCACTGCAGTGGGTAGGTAACAGCGTTCCGCGCACGTCATGCCGGCCACATGACCATGGAAGCGTCTTCGGACAACGCTGGCTCTTCGGCTAACAAACGGAGATGAGCACCGGCCCCTAGAGTTGGACATGACTGCACAAATGTGCGGGGGTAACCTTTACCTTTACTAATTGAAACTGAATGGTTTTTTTAAATGTTTTTGTGGCTACATCCAGAGGCACAATACTAATAAACTTTCATATAAAGACTTTACCCAAATTAGATGCATGGATATCTCCAAGGCAGAAGGAAACCAAACTACAATTAATTTCACTAGAAGAAAACCAAGGAAAACTTGAAAAGAAATATTTATCCATTGAGTTTGATGGGTAGATAAAGACTTCAGTTAATTCCCCAGCCCCATTCAGTCTCAAACAGAGAAAACGAACCTTCCCCATTCAGTTCTCTGTGTGCTTCAACAACAGTAATGGCTGCAATAAGGAGAAATTGGCAGAATTCCTCTTTTGCCCATTGCCTTTCCTTCTATCCCTCATTACTGGCTTGATTTGTGTAATGTTGTGAAGTCCATAATATAGATAACAGCAACAGAATTACGGTTTATAAAGTGATAAAACTTTTTTTGTACAGCAGTCACACAAATTCTGCTTAAAAAGATCTGTGTGAATACAGGATATGGGTTCAAATGACCATTTATTTAATATTGTTTGTTTATATTTCTATTTCTTAAAGCCTGGAATAGGCCCCCAAGGCATCTTTCAAATTATAACTTGAAAGCAATTTATTCACAAACAAACATTACAAACATTACAAACGTTACAAACACACAAACACAAAAAAACCGTTACAAACAGCAATCAACAGCAGAAGAAAACAATCTTAAAAACAGGAGTGATATTTATGCATTTAAAATCACTTCAAAGTCAAGTTGAACAAAAGGCCTTAATGATGTAGGTAAAGCTAAATCCAATCTGACTTCCTCAGAAGAAAGTCCTGCAGTGGAGAACGTTCCCTCCAACTGAGGGTCTCTTTGAGGTAGAACATATAGAAGATCTCTGAAACAGTTCTTAAACTTTAGACACATAAAGCTGGAAACTCTTAAAAGCTTAAGACTAGATTTATGATTAGGAGGGAAAAAATATAATCTATTTCAAGACTGGTACAATATAGTCAATAAGGTTCAATTTGGCTGATGCAGTTTGCATATAGAATTGATTAAAATAAATTCTGTGCCATCAAGTAGGTGTTGACTCTTAGTGACCACATAGATAAATTTTCTCCAGGTTGATCTGTCCCAAAACTGGTCCTTCAGGATCTTCCAATGGTGCACTCATCACCACTGTCATTGAGTCCATCCAACTTGCTGCTGGTTATCCTCTTCTCTTTCATTCCACCTTTGCCAGAATCAGGCCTTCTCCAGAGAGCTAGGTCTTTGCATAATGTGTGCAAAGTATAATCTGAGCCTTGTTCCTTGAGTGAGAACTCTCGGTTGATTTGTTGGATGATCCATTTGTTTGTTTTCATGGCTACCCATGGTATTCTCAAGAGTCTTCTCCACACCAAAGTTCAAAAGTGTCAGTGCTCTTTTGATCCTGCTTCTTCGAAGTTTGTCACCTCCATAGAATGTCAGAGGGAAAATCATTGTCTGCATGATTCCTACCTTTGTAGGTATAGACACATTCCAGCATTTGAATATCTTTTCCAAGGCTTTCATGGTTACTCTACCAAGTGCTAGAGTGTGGCGTATTTCTTGATTACTTCTTCCTTTACTGTTGATAGTTGATCCTAAAAGACAGAAGGTGTCCACCACTTCAATAAATTCATTGTAAATTCTAAGGCTGGTTGCCATACCTGTTGTCTTTAGTTTGGTCTTTTTAAATGTTTAATCTTAGTCACATTTTTTTTCACTGTGCTTCTTGACTTTCATTACTAGATCTTGCAGATAATTTGCATTTTCAGCTGTCAGAGTACTATCATCAGCACTGGTTATTGAAGTTTCTTCCTCCAGTTTTAAAACCATGTTCATCTTCCAGGCCAGCTTCCCTCAATATATATTCTGCATATAGATTTAATAAATAAGTGGAGAGTACACAGCCTTGTCACACTCCTTTGTCAACCTGGAGCCAGTCTGTTTCACCATGTTCTCTTTGTATTGTGGTTTCCTGATCTGTATATAAATTTCTCATAAGGACAATGAAATATTCTGGGATTTCCATTTTCCTGAGCACTTTCCACAGTTTGAAGTGATTGACACAATCAAAGGCTTTCTATAATCAGTGAAGCACATGGTGACTTCTTTTTGGCATTCTTTTACTTTCTCAATTATCCAGCATGATCAGAAATAATGTCTTGTGTTCCTTGACCTTTAAAGCCAGCTTGAACATCTGGCATCTCTTTTTCCATATAGGGCTCTAATCTGCGTTGGATGATCCTAAGCATTATTTTGATAGCATGTGAAATTAAGAATATTGTATGTTAGTTTGCACACTCTGTTAAGTCTCCTTTTTTGGTTTTGGAATGTAGATTGACCTCTTCCAAACTGTTGGCCGCTGTGTTGTTCTCCATATTTGCTGGCATAGCTTGGTCAGAACCTTTACTGATTCTTCTGTTGCTTGCCATATTTCTGTTCGTATTCCATCATTTCCTATAGTCTTCTGACTAGGTAATGACCGGAGTGCTGATCTAACTTCATCTTATAGTACTAGAGGTTCTTGTAAATAGGGAATATCTTCTAAAGTATCTTGGATGTTGACATCTCTACTGTACAGTGTTTCAGTATACTGCTTCCATCTTCCTTTGATCTTCTTGGAATCAGTTACTGTCTGTCCATTGGCATCCTTTAGCATTCCAATTTGAAGTTGGAACCTTCTTCAGAGTCTGGAGATCTTTTGGAAGACTTCCTTTATTTTTCTGTGCCTGTTTCTCTGTTTTATGTCTTGACCGATGTTGTACTGCTTCTTATCTCTTCTAACAGCTTTCTGAAATTATTTGTTAAGTTGCTTCCTGAGATCTTTGTTTTTTTTAACATTTAAATATTTTATTGGTAAAGTACAATATTGTACATTATCAATAAAATAACATTTAAATATTTTATTGGTAAAGTAACGGTCATTGACCACTTGTTCAATGACCATTCAAAATTACAGCAGCACTGAATGAGGGGGACTTACAATGGGTCCTTGTAGTTGCAGCTGTTGCAGCATTCCCACGGTCATGTGATCACGATTCGGGCACTTGGCAACCTGCTCACAATTACAACATTGCAGCATCCCATATTATAATCATGTGATCGCCATTTGTGACCTTCACTGCTGGCTTCTGACAAGCAAAGTCAATGGGGAAGCCTGCAGGATCATTTTAACTGTTTGAAGACCATATTAGCAATGAAGAAATCATTGGATTGGCAGAAATTCATAAGTCATTCAGCTTCATTTCAGTTTTCTAGTCCATACAGTCCAACTTCATTTTCCTCCTTAATATTTCCAACTTTGGCATTCCAGTCTCCTACCACAAACAGCAAGTCTTGCTTGCACATTCTGTCAATTTCAAATTGAACTTGATTCTAAAACTCATCACCTTTCTCATTTTTCTGCATTAGTGGTTGGAGAATAAAAATGGAAAATTGTCATATTAAAGGGTTATCTACAAAGTCTAATTGATATTATTTGGTCATTGATTGCATTGTAGCCAAGTACTGTTCTTCCTATAGTCTTCCTAACTATGAAAGCAATGCCATTCCTTCTTTGTTTTTCATGTCATAGCATGATCTTCTGACTGAAAGTGTCCATTCCTAGTCCATCTCAATTCACTGATGCCTAAGATGTCAGTTGGTAGTAATTTCATTTCATCTTTCATTGTGTTCATGTTTCTTATGTTTCGTCTTCCCACTGCGATTCTGTATTTGTAGCTTTGGATTTTCATTTCCTGCATGGCAACATCAACAACTAGGCACCTCAAAGGCTTTAATCCAGCCACGTTATAAACACCATTAATATTCTGAAAGATCCTCAGGGGTCCCTCAGCAGTGTGTTGAGTGCCATTGGAGCTCAGGGGCTCATCATCTTGCACCACATTGTCAATAATTTTATATTTTTTATACTTGTGGATTTCTTGGTAAAGTATAGGATTGGTTTACCATTGTCTTCCCCCATGTGGTATGAAATGATACCTTTGCCATTGTCACTGAAGTGGTCATCAACCTCCAGCCTCTTCCTACAACACTACTGCCCAATGTAGGTTCTTGCTTGCTTTAGCTGGGCAGCTAGGATGACCGACACACCTTGGGTCACCCTGCTGAGGGTATGCACTCTACCTGATAAATATGGCTCCAAAGTATATTTATAAAATTATTTCAAGTTAAGTATTTTATGAGTGATTTATTACTTGTATTTATTCTTTCCTTTGCGTGTAAAGCATTGGATTCTTCTTTGCCTCTTTACTGTCTTTAACAAAAATGAAAATTCTGTTATATTAAAAATATTATTTAATACCAAACTGAAAATGGTGTGGAGGGACTGAATAGTATATTGGAGAAGATGACTATTTTGTTGTGAAAAATTACAATGAGTGAATGAATAGAAAAAAGAAAGAAAGAATCCCTCCCACCTACTCCGCATTGGAGAAATAAATATTTGCTCTTCTGTGATAAACGTTTTATTTTTTTATTTCTATCTCTGAACATTCACAGGGGCTGTCACACCTAGGATCTTGTTCCATCATCTTAACTCTTGAAGAAGTCACAAAAAATGCTCACAGTACTAAATGTTGGGCAGTTTTAAATTAAGCAGAACAACTCTTCATATCTTCCACAATACAGGATTACCTCCTAGATGTGACAAATATATTTATATTTATGTGGTATGAGGATAGATAGATAGATAGATAGATAGATAGATAGATAGATAGATAGATGATAGATAGATAGATAGAGATATAAAATGCACACACAAACACACATATGAGGACCACCCAGCTGTAGATAAGCTGCGAATATTATCTTGGTAGGTCCAGTTGCCTTAAGAAAGAGCCTATTTAGATTGCTTTGTATCTTTTTTAATTATTTGCTGTCTTCTGAATAGGATAAGAGAAAGGAAAAATGAACAATGATGTAGCTGTGTGAGATTTTGAAATACATGAATCTATAATCACTTTTCTCAGTTTTCAGTGGAGTGTAACAGTCAATATCAAATCCTTTAGACTGAATGAACTTTCTTTCACATTCTTTCAAAAGTGTGGCCTCGCATTCCAGTGCCACAATAAAATGTTTAAGATGATTGGAGAGCCAGTCCCTGGTATTTGAGTCATCAACTAGTTGAAATTCATTTTGGCGGGCAATTATTTATTCCCTCCTAACTAGTTCCAGGCTACCCTCTGTTCCACTTTTATACATATTTAAGTTTCTTTTGTGTGTTCAAGGTTATGGGATTCCAAGGTTATAAGATTCCAGGCTGTTGTTTCATTCACTCTTTATTTTATTTTTTGTTAAAACAGGGAGGAAAGCAGTGTTTACGCCTCCCTTCTTTCTCTCTTCTATTTTCAATATTGTAAGAGGAACAAATACAAATTTTAAAAAAGCCACTATTTCAGATTATAATAAATGCTGTGGTATCATTCATGGAAAAATACACCTAAAAATGTAGTGCCATTTTTAAAAAAAATTAGTTTCTAAATCACTTTGAACGCCCGTCATGGCGGCCACATGACCACGGAAGCGTCTTCAGACAGCGCTGGCTCTTCGGCTAAGAAATGGAGATGAGCACCGCCCCCTAGAGTCGGACATGACTGTGCAGGGGAAAACCTTTACCTCTCTACCTGAATACACAGAATCACAAACACCTTGTATCCAATACTTATAAGTGAGAAAAGGGTTAATGTGAAATTAGAGACCAAAGCCAGGATTTATGAACATCTATAGCTGTGTAGAAAATTTTAGATATTCCCAGTATTGCCTTTAAAAAAATCCCTCAAGGAAGATTCCTCCACTACATCACAGATTGCTTGGAGAGCTGGATCAACTTTAAAATGGGGCTACCCTTGAGGAGTATCCGGAAGCTACAGCTAGTCCAGAAAGCTATCATTGGTGCCCCTAGATCAGCACACATAACACCCTTACTGTGTGAGCTGCATTGGGTACCGGTTTGCTTCTGGGTCCAATTCAAGGTGTTGGTTATCACTTTTAAAGCCCTACATGGCATGGGGCCAGGTTACCTGAAGGACCACCTCATCCCCAGTACATCAACCCAACCCACCCGATCATACAGAGAGGGCATGTTGTGGACCCCGTCTGTAAGAGAATTTCATTTGAAGGGGTCCAGGAGGTGGGACGTCTCTGCAGTAGCTCCAGCCCTTTGGAACATCCTGCCCCCAGAGGTGAGGTTAGCCCCATCGCTCCTCACCTTCCAGGGGAACCTGAAGACTTGGCTCTGCCACCTTGCTTGGGGCCGAGAAGGGAATAGTTCCTCTTGGGGATGGCTAGTGCCTTAGAGTGCTCCTAAAACACATGGACTGAATTAGACCTTTCTGCTACTTGGATTTTATTCTTTTTTTATATAATTATTTGATCATTGTATTTACATTTTATTTATTTATATTTTATGCTTATTGTTTTAATTGATCATTTTTACTGTAAACCTCCCAGAGTCCCTCTTGAGGGGGGAGATGGGTGGTGACAAAATTTGCTAAACAAATAAATAAATAAATAAATAATACGAACTAGACAACCCGTGACACGTTGGGTCATCGTTTCAGACGTATTTCTTTACCAGATTCCTCAGTGCCTTCAACAATGGCAGAGCTTCTAATGTACTGCCTTCACTGGAAAAGTTCTTAAAAATTCAGGAGATATCAGAGATGTATCTGCCCTCAAAATAGCCCATATCATTCACATTGAACATAGTCAAACATCAAGAGTTGACCATAAGAAATGTTTTATGACATTTTGTATTATGTCATAAAATGTTTTATGATAATTTTTATGTCATAAAATGTTTTATAAAATTTGCCAAATTTCAATTCCATGGGAGTCCTGGGTCCTGGATCTTGGATGCATTCTGGAAACTAGCCCATTTGAGGTAACTAGCTTCAAAAATTATTGCCCTATGATGCACCATTTTGCCCAGTTAAAGGTTACAAAAAAACAGACACAAGAGCTTTAGAACTGTATAGATTTCAGTGCAACATAGATGATTAAAGGAGGAAGATGTCAAAAAGCTCCACTTTGAACAGCCATTAATAAGCATTTTCATTAAATATATATGCTGAAATGTTCCATTAACCATTTTTGGTGTGATGGAATGTGTTCCTGAAGGAGGGGGTGATGTGGTGCATTCCGGCACTGATACTGTTTCCCAGGGGGAGAGAGCATTCCAGACTGATAAGAGACTTCGAAGCCTGGACTCTGTTGCTGGGAAGGTCAAGAAATTCAAGGCAGCCCCTCCCTAGAGCCCTTTGGAGTTATTACCCTTAGGTTAGTTAGGTAGCTTTAGTCTGGCAAGATTCTGTTCATAGCATAAAACAATAAAGAAACTAGAGTTGGAAATCCTTCTCAGCGTGGTTCTTGTCCTCGATCTCTGACATTTGAGCTGATTAAAGAGTTTACCTATGTAGCTAAATAGGATTAACATGACGAGAAGTTAGTGCAAAACTGAGATTGCAATTTTTACAGAAGTGTAATCATGGGAATAGCTGCTAACTTCTTACTATGAAATTCATACTCATCCTGTTCCATAAGATCATTTGGAAAAATTTGAACATGTGAATTGGGCTTTATTTTACTCAAGTAGGAACACTGATACCTGAAAAGAGTTTTTAAGGCAAGTAAATATTTTTGTTTGCTGTTATTTTGTAAATTCTGTAGCAGCCATTGTTGACTTGAAAATAAGCAAAGTCAACCCTGGTTAATACATGGATGGGAAACTAGAAAATTCCTTTCCGCAATAAGGCAATATCAAACAATTTGTATGCTGTTCCCAAGAAATCTGCACTGATGTGTCCATGCAGTCATTAGGAGTCAACACAAAGGCATATTTGCCTTTTTACCTTTGTATTATATGAATCTGAAAGAAGATATGGCTACTTTAATGAGTGACATTGAAGACTTGATGTTTAACTTAGTTGATTCATTAAATAATCAGTAGCCTAGCAGTGTTCCTAACCCTTAACAGAATGACTCAAAGGGGACAGCACTTTTTTCTCTCTTTTTTAAAGGACTAGTGGAACCTGACCACATCTTTCACCTTGCTGGACCTCTTGTTGGCCTTTGATACCATCAACCATGGTATCCACCTAGACTGGCTGAAAGCATTGAGGGTGGGTGGGGTGGGCACTGTTCTTCAGTGGTTCTCCTTCCAGAGTGGCAAATTCCAGTCAGTGGTGGTGGGTAGGGGGAGGTTGAGCCCTGTTATTCTATTATGGATTACCTCAATGCTAGATCCTTTCCCCTCTACTGTTTAACATCTACATGAAGCTGCTGAAAGAACATATTTACCAGCTTTGGGTGAGGTATCATCTTCTGCTGAGTTTGGCATGAGATGCAGTGGAGGTCCTGAGCTGATGCCTGGAGGCTGTTAGGGTCTGAGGAGAAACAGGCTTAAACTGTATCCTATTGAAACAGAGTGGCTGTGGATCTGGAAGCTGAATCCAGAGATCTTTGACTCTGGATAGCACTCCCCCAGAAAGAGCTGGATCACAATTTAAGGATCCTTCTGGACTCATGACTCTTGCTTGAACAGCAGGTGGAAGCTGTGGCCAGGAAGGTCTTTGCATTATTACATCTTGAGCACCAGTTACAGCCTTTCCTGGATCAGGATGCTTTATTCACAGTCACTCATGCCCTTATCACTTCATGGCTGGATTACTATAAAGCACTCTATGTGGAGTTCCCCTTGAAGACCATTCAGAAGGTTCTGCAGATGCAAGATTCACCCATATAACATCACTACTATAGGAGCTGTATTGGCTGCCAGTTAGTTTCCAGGGGCAAATCAAGATGCTGGTTGTCACCTTTAAATCCCTACATGGCTCAAGGTCTGGATATCTCCAGAACTGCATATGCTGAGTTTGCCTATCTAGTAAGATCTGGGAGAGAGAGCTTGCTGCGGGTCCTATCATCAAGAGAATGCTATCTTCAGGGATCCCAGGTCTGAGTACCCTAGGCCTCCTCTTTTGCTACAGCATACCCCCAAATATTCAGAACAAATATTCTTACTACCTTTCTGGAGAGCTATAAAAACAGCTGTTCCAAAAACCATTTGAGGACAAGTAGCTACCCCAAAATGGTGGTACATCAGATGGATTGTTTATATTTGTATTAATTACATTTTGTTTTTAATCTTAAGATATTAATACTACATACTGCTCAAAGTCTCTGGAAATGGAGCAGCATAAAAGTTGTTGGAATAAATAATGCATAGTGGAGACCTTGGTGCTCTCTGAGTTTCGTTATTTGCTTGCAGACGTTTCATTACCCAACTAGGTAACATCATCAGTGCATTGGAGGTTTGTATCTGATACTGGTGGGCAGGGCATGCTGTCGTAGCATTTGTGCAGAAAGAACAGTTGTTCCTTGGTAGAGGAATGTCTACATGCAAATTTCTCCCATTTGCGTGCTTTTTGAAGCATTTGACGTCCATATGTGGCTCCAATAGAAAATGATATATGTAGCTCAGGATTGATGATGTTACCTAGTTGGGTAATGAAATGTCTGCAAGGAAACAACAAGGCTCAGAGAGCACCAAGGACTCCACAGTTCAACCCTGAGCTACATAGTATATTCTCTTCTATTGGAAATAATAAATAATTAAAATAATAAATATTTTCAAGACCATTTGTTTTCACATAGCTGGGGGAGAATCCTGGAATGTTTAGGAGTTGGAAAACTCAAAGCCACTTTGAGCAGAGAGGCTCCTTTTTGGTAAGCATTCCATTAAATGGAATTAAGGCTCCAGGCAGGAGACTGAGAGTCCTAGTCCCGCCTTAAGCACGAAAGCCGGCTGGGTGACCTTGGGCCAATCCCTGTCCCTCAGCCCTAGGAAGGAGCCAATGGCAAACCAGGAGACTGAGAAGTCTAGTTCCGCCTCAGGCATGAAAGGCGGCTGGGTGACTTTGGGCCAGTCACTCTCTCTCAGCCCAACTCACCTCACAGGGTTGTTGTTGTGGGGAAAATAGGAGGAAGGTGTATTAGGCATGTTCGCTGCCTTGAGTTATTTATAAAAATAATAAAGGTGGGATAAAAAAAATCCAAATAAATACATAAATTAAAAACAATGAAGGCCTAAGCTATCTATAGCATCCATTTTCCAGATATACAAGTATCTTTTTTTCTTAATTTCTGCTAACATTTGAGTATGGGCTGTGTCAGACTTTTAATGTTGGTGAGGTTTCAGTAATTAAAGATCGCTCTGGACAAGCCGTTCAAATTAATTATTAATTCTCTTGCTTCCTATATTGAAAGAATATTTACTTGCTTAATAAGGCTATCCTATTCTGTTTTTCTTTATCAAGGAGAGGCAGTAGGTAATAGTTACTCTATTATGGATTACCAAGAAGCCACATCTTGTTTATTGGAAATTATACTCAGTGTTCTAAATTTTTGCTAGGAATAATCAGAGCGCTACATATTTTCAAGTTTCTCTCTTAAGCCTGATGGACAGGACATTTTTACAAGAATATATATAGGGGAAAGAGATAGTGGTATGTTTGCACAATGTAACTGTGAATGATCTGCACATAATTCTGGTTAAGTACATGTTCCAATGTGTATTTTTTTAAATTTTATATGGTGGAAGTTTGAAAGCTGTTGATACAGTGAATATGGAATTATTAAAATGATATAATAACAAAAACCACATCTGTATTATTTGGTAAAGCATACACCAAAAACATTCTGGATGCAAGTAAACTCTTCACACCAAAAGACATCAATCTAGGGATATTTTTAATCTGAATAACTTTTATTTACCCCTATCTTCTACATTTAGAGAAAGTGTCCTGCTCTTTCTGTCTCTCCAAGTGAAATCAGGTTCTCCTTAATTCTCCCCTAATAATATTTAAACTCTTCAGCACTTTATTTTAAAGATACCGAGCATCCCCCTCCCCCATAAAGCAGAACATTGTGTGGTGGGGGTGGGGGAGCAGGAGAAGAAAAACCCACTGGATGTGATTTCAAAAAATGTCAAAATATGTCAAACGCAGATCCCACTCAAGGGTTTCATTAACTGAAGCTTTGGTGATAAGTGTCATCTTGTGAAAGACCCACCCATCTCCCCCAATGCATTACCAAATGTACTAATTTCCTTGCCGAGCTTGGTGTTTATTGTATAGCTGAAATTGAAAATGGTCAGTAATGGAGTGAGCTTCAATCCAACACCAATTCTGAATCTAAATTACTTGCGTCTTTCAATAGCATCGACAGAGGAGAGCTTTATGCACCTTGTAACTAATCAACCCTTACTGTGACCCTAAATTCAGCAGTCTTCAGAGATTAATAATAAAATCCTCAGTTCAAACAATTATTTGCCCTGAAGAAGTTGGCCATTTCTTATACTGAAAATGAAAGAATGTGACATCCCCCCCCCCCATTTAAGCTCTGCATGTTACGGACCTCCACATAGTTTTGATCTATGACCTACGTGTGGCTTTACAACTATAGTACAGCCTGTACTACCTTTTTCCAAGAGATTTTAAAAAATCACTACCCTTTGGAAGCTCTCCTTTTAATAAAAGTATAATTCTGGATTTAAATAGGGGGAAAACTACATTTGGTACAGGTGCCAAAACATAGGATATTTAAAAAAAACCTCTTAAAGATCATATGCATTTTAAACTGGAAAAATTGCCAAATGAAAGGATTCCTATCATGACAAATCAGGCTGTTTTTGGTACAGATAATATAAGATAAATATCCATTCCAGAAAACACTATTTTGCATAGTAAAGGTAAAGGTTTCCCCTGCACATTTGTGCAGTTGTGTCCGACTCTAGGGGCCGGTGCTCATCTCCGTTTGTTAGCCGAAGAGCCAGCGTTGTCCGAAGACGCTTCCACGGTCATGTGGCCGCATGACACGCGCGGAACGCTGTTACCTACCCACCGAAGTGGTACCTATTAATCTACTTGCATTTGCATGCTTTCGAATTGCTAGGTTGGCAAGAGCTGGAGCTAGTGCGGGAGCTCACTCCGTCACGTGGGACTAGGGATTCGAACCTCCGAACTTGCGACCATCTGATCGACAAGCCTGGTGTCTTACCCGATGAGCCACCACACCTCCTGTATTTTGCATACAGAACTAATTTTGTCTGGTGTTTTAAGGTTATGCATATTCTGAGTATATACTGTACCTCTATTGCAGCCAGTTATATAAGCGGTATGGCAATTAATTTGTTGTCATGTTAGCATCTGGCTCTGTGTTGCCCAGCAAAATTAATACACTTAGAATAAAAGAGTTGGAACGGGCCAATAAGGCCATCAAGTCCAGCCCTGCTCAATGCAGAAATCTACATTCAAGCATTCCTGATTGATGGCTTTCTAACCTCCATTTGAACACATCCAGTGAAAAACAGCCCACCCACTCTTTAGGTAACTCCTTAAAATCCTTAAAGGATGCTATCATGTTTCCCTCCTTCTCAAAGCTAAACATTTCCGGTTTCTTCTTCTATCTCTCTTCACAGTCCCTTGATAATCTTTGTTGCCCATCGTTGAATTTGTTCCAAGATATCTGAGTCCTTTTTAAAGTAGGGTGCCCCAAACCGATGCAATACCAGCACAGAATAAGGTGATTTGCAAACAGTATTTCTATGACTGCAGGTTAAAATTGCAGCCACATCACATCACACTGCTGACTTGTAGTTTGTCAGCAATCCATTACTGTTCCTAATTGCTTTTTATAAACAGTATTACTAAGCCAGGTATTCCTCATTCTGTATTCATGACAAGCATATAAAGATAGAGTTTTAAAAACATAATGAGTTTGTAGCAACATGTCTTAAAAACCCATATTGCACAATTATTGTTGTCTTAGGACTTAAAATAAACCCTTGTCAGACTTGCGAGGTAGTCCAGATGGGAAGCACACCCAGAAGTACTAGCTCTAAATTTATTGTAAGGTTATATTAACAGAATCTTGCAAGTCTGAAAGTACAATTTTCCCACTGTCTCCTTTACATTCCAAGAAACTAGGGAGGGTCCCTTCTGAGATGTTTGCCATGTCCCCATTCCTTCTGTGGGCTCAGCTGCCTCTTATCTGACCATTGTCTAGTCTGCGGCTCTTCCTCCTGTCTCCCAAGGTCATTCCCACAGACCATTCCAACAATTGAAAAAGAAATTAACAGAAAACATTTCGTCCTCTCCCCCTCTGTAGCCCCCTCCAACCTTTTTTTTCCATAGTTATTAGGGGAGATCAGAGTCGTTAAGAATCAGGTGGGAATCAGTCTAACCCCCACTGGCTCATGTAGACTTTACATTCATGTCCCTTTGTTTAGAAAAACCCCTCAACCCTTCAAAAGGCCTTTTCACAAGAATAGGAAACTGAGAAAAAAAGAAGGGATAGAAATGGTTTCTTCCATTAATTCCTTTCTGTTCCCTTATCTTAAGCTCAAAACTATTTCATATACTGTAGTAATTGAAAGCAAATGTAAGAATATCATGCACAAAGATGTTTAAATAAGTTTCTACTTTTAAAAAAAATGCTAGTGTGCTTGCTCTGGATAAAGAAGTTTTAGATCACTGGCAAAATATTATAGCAAGGTGATAAAGGTTATCCAGAAAGTTCTTGCTCAGAATTTCCATACTGGTTGATTGTGTGGTAGCTGTGGTATAGTTTATACTTCCCCAGTCTTATATACTTAGTAGAATTATTTATTTCTCACCTTTTGGGATACAAATTTATATTTTATTCTTTATTTATCGTATTTATATGCTGCCCATCTCACAGAAACATGACTCAAATCCTATCAAGACAGCTTCCAAACCACATCAACAACAATAAACACAGAGTAAATAAAATATTTTTGGAATGCTTTTTTTAAAAAATAGTTAGAATCTTTCCTGTAGGAGAATTAGTGATAATAACTATGGGAATGAGAGAGGATTCATAGCTAGTCAGCCCATTGGATGACGTTTATTGTCAGACTCTTGTTAGCTGATTTAATTGAAAGCAAGAGTCCTACAGAGTTGTCTTTAACAAGATTTATTGAAAAGGTAAAGGATAAAGTTACAGACATTTCAGCGGCTGGATTCTTCTTATTTTAGAAACCAATTTAACTTTCCGTTTCTTAGGACAAAGACTTTTTCAGTCTTTTCCTCACAGATTTCTGGTGAACCAGACAACTGGCTGCTTTCTTTTCAGATAACTGAGGAACATGTATGTGGTTGTTTTCCAAACCATCTCCTGAATCTTTAGCAGGCTCTGAATAAACCATTACATTTATAGGAGCTGAAGTCCAATGTTTCTGGAGGGATTACATTAGGGAAAGCTGTCATAGACTATATAGCTTCCCATTGTTCTGAATTAACTGATTATTTATTTATTTGTTTCACTGACTATATATCCTGCTTTTCCTACTGTACCTTGAGGTAGCATATTTGATATTCCCACCTCTAATTTTAAGGGGCGTGGTGGCTCAGCGGGTAAGACGCCAGGCTTGTCGATCGGAAGATCACAAGTTCGGAGGTTCGAATCCCTAGTCCCGCGTGACGGAGTGAGCTCCCGCACTCGCCCCAGCTCTTGCCAGCCTAGCAATTCGAAAGCATGCAAATGCAAGTAGATGAATAGGTACCACTTCGGTGGGTAGGTAACAGCGTTCCACACACGTCATGCAGCCACATGACCGTGGAAGCGTCTTCGGACAACGCTGGGTCTTCGGCTAACAAACGGAGATGAGCACCGGCCCCTAGAGTCGGACACGACTGCACAACTGTGTGGGGGGAACCTTTTAACCTTTTACCTCTAATTTTTCTCCAATATAACAGATCTGTGATGTAGACTAGACTAGGCTGAGAGATAGAGACTGGCCTAGAATCATTCAGTGAGTTTCTGTGGTCAATGGTGGATTTATTTATTTATTATTTATTATTTCAAATTTTGTCATCGCCCATTTCACTCAAAGAGGATTTAAATCTGGGTTTCCTCATTTCAGACAATTAATAGAGATGGTGCTATATATATCACCCTGCCTGGAATTACAAATATTCTGTTGTGCTTTATATTACAAACTCTGAATACTAGCTCTATTTAAGATTTTTGCCCTAAATATAGCACAAACCAGCACAAACAAGGGAGACATGCAAACAGGTCCAGTAAACCATGAAACAAGTAGGATGAATCACTTGCGATTTCTATTTAACACAGTTCATCCTTCCAAAGCTGCATTCCTTAATGTAGCTGTAAGGGACAAAAAGCCTTTTTTTAAAAAATGCTTTCTCAGATGCCCCATAAGATACACATTTCCTTGTGCACCCTTAGGGAAAATGTTTGAAATTAAGAACTGCCACATTTTCTCAGCAAATAATAGTTTAATCCAGAGCTTTCCAAACTGTGTGTCGCGACACAAAAGTGTGTCGCCACACACAGCATGGTGTGTCGCCACACCACCCGGAAGCGGCGGCGTGCGCGTGCACGGCGGCCGCCATGCACGTGCGTGCTGCCGCACGCCCCCCGTGCCACCGCACGCCCCCCGCACGCCTTGCTCCCTCCAAACCTGCTGTGATTCCGCACAGGTCCTAGTGCCTGCCTTGTGCCTGGCTGCCTCCAAACCTGCTGTGATTCCGCGCAGGTCCTAGTGCCTGCCTTGTGCCCTGCTGTAAGAGTGTGTCACGAAATGATGCCCTGCTGGAAGAGTGTGTCGTGAAACGATGCATGTCTAAAAAGTGTGTCACCAACGTGAAAAGTTTGGAAAGCTCTGCTCTAGAGTAAGTGTGGTATAGGCATGAAGGTGTTGGACAATGACTGGGGAGACCGAGATTCCAGTCCTCCTTCCCCTCAGCCATGGAAGCTCCCTGGATGACTTTGCACCAGTCTCACTCTCTCAGCCCAAGACCTGATATGGTTAAATGGTGAAAGCATTGGACAAGGACTGGGAAGAAACACAAGTTCAAGTCCATCCTTAGCCATAGAAGTTCCCTGGATGATTTTGGGCCATGCACTTTCTGCCAGCCCAAGTTACCGCTTAGTGATGTTGCTGGGGGGCGGGGGGGGAGGGGGGGTGGGAGTGCTAAGAATATTGCCTTGAGCTCCTGGAGGAAAGGCAGGATATAAATCTAACAACAAAAACATTAAAAATATCTTATATATTGAGTTTGCAATCTTTGTTTTATTAAGATTCAGAGTGAGCAATATGGAGCTCTTGAGATTTTGTAGAACTGATTCTTCTGTCCTTCCCCACCAGGCTATGCAGGTTGGAATGGAGCAGATCTGAGTTGGACAGAATCAAATTCTGGAGGGCTTTGAGTTACTTGTCCATGACTTTGACTATATTTTCATTTACCATCTGTAACATATTGAAATTGGGATTTGTCCTGAGAGCTTTTTAGAAAAAATTATGCTGTGACAAACCTTGAGCGCTAAAGGTGGAATATAAATCTAACATATATAAATGTCGTGCTCTTTCACACCAATTTATTTTCTTTAACATTTAACATTTGCATAACATCTAGACCGGTAACGAATTTTCCCATTCTAACTCAGATTCATATTATGGGTACTCTATCAAGGCAAACTGTGGCTAACCATTTTTATTAAAATGTTCAAAATAACCTACTCTTTGTAGCAGATTATCCTGATACCTTTGCTTTTAGTAGTCTTTCTCTCAGCTGTGTGAGAAAAGTACCGTGTAGGTAACCAGAGTTTATAAAAATCAATTAAGAATCAGCTGTATTGTTAGTGGTAAATGTATGGAGCTTCTTCTTCTCAGCGGCCGGAAGAGGTGTGAAAGATTCACATTTCCCTGTGATTTCATTACTGCTCAGCTGTCTTTGTTACAAACCTGACAGATGTGGGGATAAGTTAAATTAGGAAATCTAGTTAGGTGGCACTAGAGGGCACTTCAGTTTTATTGTCCACAGTAACATAAAGCTAGCACAAAACAGCTGGATAAATATTGTTCAACCACCGTACTGCCCTGAAGAATTTTTGATCCCTAAACAATATTATATGGCTTCCAAATTCAGATGGTCCTGTTCTTTTGACAGATGACAGTAGGCATAACATCTCACTTTTGAGATGAACAGTGGTTAAAATGAATATAGCTATCATTAGAAGAAATCAAATTAATTGAAAATTGATGAACCATATTTTTGAATGTAAGATGTTCCTGCTTGTGAAGAAATGTAGAACTGACCTTGAGAATAGGGAAAGAATGAGTGAGGCATTAAGGAGAGACTTTGAGTAAAGATTACTTAGTCCTGAGAAAGAGGAAAGTGTGAGAAAGATGCTAAAAATAACCCTACCATGGTTTTGTTTCATATAAGATGGGGCAGACTAAAACTTGGATAGGATTTCTAGATTATTCCACCTTATTCTAATAAAGAACATTCCTGGAATCCCTACCGTGCATGCTTCTTGACCTTGCCCATCTCAAAGGGTTGACACTTCTGTTCCAAAACTAACTGGTTATATTGGTGAATGAGGAAGCAGATTCCAAACAAGGGTTTTCACATTTCGGCTTGAGTCTGCTCATACTTAAAAGATACTATCCTTCCCCCAATCCCTCAAAATTACCATACAGCAATTGGTGGCGATGATGGTGGTGGTAGACACTTCCATAAATGCAACAATCATCCCCATTAGGTACCTAAAATAGGAAAGGACATGCTGGCCGTGTTTTTACAACATGCTTAACCAGGTTATTTCATTAATCTACTGTCTGGGTTCGCACAGTATTAACTGAAGCTGGGTTTGCTTTATACACATACACACAAAAGATTAATATTAATCAAGTTTAGCCCTGTAGCTAAGGATGCAGTCAACGTCAGTTACCATTGTAGGTCATGTAACTTGTCCTATCTTGTAGGAAAGAGGTGCTCCAATATGGATGCCTTTCTGCTTTTTACTTTTCTTTCCCCCAAATTACTTTGTTTGCTTGGGGATGGGGGGGAGGGGGCTTTTAATGTGTTCAATCACAACACTCAATAGCACAAATATTTTTTGAAAAGTGGAAGTATATTTGATTATCCCTGTGGCCAGCTGAAAATCAAGCTATATTTCTAAGATAACTGCTATGGGTGCAATATCGGTGTGGCAAGAGACTTGAGGCTCTACTCTCTGCTCATGCCAGCTAGAAATGTACCAATCGAAGAGAATATTTGTAGCTCAGGGTTGAACTGTGGAGTCCTTGGTGCTCTCTGAGCCTTGTTGTTTTCTTGCAGACATTTCATTGCCAGACTAGGCAACATCTTCAATGTGAAAAGGTAGTGGGACTTGCTCTCTGTTTATATATCGTGGCTTGTCCTGCTTGTGTTGGTGGAGGTGTTGTTCTCCCCTTAGGAGTTCCTTGATTGACACCTCCACCAACACAAGCAGGACAAGCCACAATATATAAACAGAGAGCAAGTCCCACTCCCTATTCGCACTGAAGATGTTGCCTAGTCTGGCAATGAAACGTCTGCAAGAAAACAACAAGGCTCAGAGAGCACCAAGGACTCCACAGCTAGAAATGTTTTTTGCTGAGAAAGAGAGAAAGTGACTCCGAACTCTCAGTAGGTTCTGGTATCTTTTTGGTCTGACAGTCCAAGTTTAGAAGACAGTTTTATAGTACTATTGCTCTTGACTGCTTATTTTCAGAATGTGACTTTGGGATATTGTAGCTCTGTTCCTTGATTAAGATTAAATTTTTACCCTATGCTGAATTATGGTCAATACGCACATGACACCCAGCTTCACTTTTCTTTTATCTAACCAAATGAGAAAGAAAATGTCCTAAATCAGTGTCTGAATGACATATGGTGCAAAGACCAATACACTGAAACTCAAGACAGACAAGACTATTGTTGGGTACCCTGTCTGCCTAGATGTATGACATTCAGCCTATTCTGGAGGAGTTGCAATCCCATAAATGATTAAGGATACAATCAGAGGACATTCCTTGATCCAACATTGTTATTGAAAACACAGGTAGCCTGGGGGCACTAGGAGTGCCTTTTATTAGCTGAGAGTTAGTCAGAAAAGCTGCTACCAGACTTTTTGGGGTTATGTATGTATGTATGTATGTATGTATGTATGTATGTAGTAAAGGAGGAAAATACATGCCAGTTGATTCAGACATGAAAGAGTTAATCAATCAATTCTACCTTTGAATAAGATTTGTTAGTCAGAAAAGGTGCTACCAAGCTATATGGGTAGACTAGATTGATTATGGGAATTGGGGGGGTAATTATTAAAACATGATATCAATTTGGGCAAATCAGAATGCTAACTTAGTGGATGTTCAAGTTTAAAAACATTAATACAGTAGGATAGGTAAAGGTAAAGGTTCCCCCCGCACATTTGTGCAGTCGTGTCTGACTCTAGGGGCCGGTGCTCATCTCTGTTTGTTATCCGAAGAGCCAGCGTTGTCCGAAGATGCTTCCACGGTCATGTGGCCGCATGACCCATGCGGAACGCTGTTACCATCCCACCAAAGTGGTACCTATTCATCTACTTGCATTTGCATGCTTTCGAATTGCTAGGTTGGCAAGAGCTGGGGCGAGTGCGGGAGCTCACTCCACACGCAGGGCTAGGGATTCAAACCTCCGACCTTCCGATCTTCCGATCGACAAGCCTGGCGTCTTACCCGCTGAGCCACCACGCCCCTCATATACAGTAGGATACTATACAGTATCCTATACATACAGTATCATATACAGTAGGATACTATACAGATACTATACAGTAGGATCCTATACAGTAGGATAGAGCTAATTATATATTTATATAATATCTTCACAGGGCTAAGTAACAATTCACCGTTGTCTCTCAACTTCCTGAATTGATGAGGATGAGCAAGGCTCTATGGGCTCATGACACTATCTAATATAGCACATTTAGTTCTCTGCTAAGCTCACGATGGGGAAATAAAATTCAGAGTGGGGACAAGCATTTTTAAAAAGATAAACACTTTCCTGTCTTTTTGTGCTAGTTCTTGTAAAGTGACAGCACTTTTGAATATTCACAAAAGTACTTGCAAAAACTCCCCTTTTTGGACTCAAAGGTGGTAGGTAATTTTTGGTAACCTTTGAAATGCCCAGAGAGCAATGTTCCATATTAAATAAACAGCTCATTAAAATCTATAATCGAGGGTGGTTTAGTACATCTCTTTCCCTTGGTGAGAACAAATAAATGATCTGTCATAATTAAAATGATTTCTCAGTTGCAGACGGCTCAGCTGATAAAAAAAATGAAGTTTGCTGCCCAGTGGACTGATTGCAGTGTCCATCGTGAATCTGAGCAGAAGATGTTAGGTGACTAACAGAAGTCATTTTCAGTTTTCTTGCAACAAACCTCATAATAAAAGAAAAGCTACTGTGATCTAGTCATTCAACAGATAACCCAGCAGGTGGAATCTGTCCATCTCAACAGACCAGCAAGATCTGGGCATCTATACATCTCACATTTTTCTTGTTGTTGTTATTACACATTGAAAATAAGAAAACAAGACAAAAAGCACACAACTGAAACCGCAGAGTTGGCTGTGATTAGAGTGGTCTATAAGTCCTATAAAATAAATTACACAATTCGGGAGCATTTGTAATTTTAAAGAGTGATACAAAAGTTTAAATATCTATATTTAGTATGTTTCTCCAAAAATACAATTGGAGTTATACCCTTTGATAGAATATCTTCAAAGAATATCTTATTTCTTCTTTAAATATTACAGTTCTATTCATTATTCCCACATTTTAAATCTTAGGCTATACATTTTGCCTAGACTGACCATATTTCCTTGAGACACAAACGGGATAAGAGGAATGGGTGGGGGCAAAGTGGCTGGTGGGGGGGTGGGGGGTTCACCTCCGCCTATCAGTGCTCGGGAGGGGCGGTCCAGGCAGCATGATGGGTGGGGCGGAGCAGCTGATTGAAGGGAACCTGGAAGGGGAATCGCCTCCACCTGTCAACACGCGGGGGGGCGGGGGGGCGCAGTGGGTGTGGGTGGAGCGGCTGGTTGGGGGGATCCAGTGGAGTTTGCCTCCACCTATCAGCGGTCAATACAGGTAGTCCTTGGTCAACAACAGCAATTGGGACTGGAATTACCGTCACTAAGTGATGCAGTCATAAAGTGCAACATCACATGACTGTGCTGCTTAGCAACAGCAGTTCTGGCACTTCTGGTTGCCATCATTAAGCAAATCCCACGCTGTCATTAAATGTCATGTGGTCACCATTTGCGACCTCCTGCTGGCTTCCCAATTGACTTGCTTGTCAGAAGCTGGCAGCGAAGGTCACAAATAGTGATCATGTGACCGCAGGATGCTGCAATGTTGTAATTATGAGCCGGTTGCCAAGTGCCCAGATCGCGATCCTTTGACCACAGGGGCACTGCGACGGCCAGAATTTCAAGGACCGGTTGTAAGTACCACTCGTTCAGTGCTGTCGTAAGTTCGAACAGTCACAGAACGAGTGGTTGTTAAGCGAGGACCATCTGTAATCGTGTTCCATGTATAGCTTTTTAGGCTGAAGTCAATATAACTATATGCAGTGCAAACAAAATTCAGTCAGGCATATAGTTCTGGTGAATCATTCTCATAAGAATTACATCTATAAAAATTCTTAGTAACACTAAGTCTATGCTAATATGTATATGTATATGTACACACACACACACACACACACACTCCTGCAGGTAGCTTAGATGGGGGTCCTTTTTCATAAGAATGCTATGAGATAGGTTAGGTTATGAGGAGATAGCTGATCCAAAGTGAGTTTCTATGGTTAAAGCTGGACTTGGACCTTGGTAACTCTGGTTGTGGACCAACGCTATAATTACTTCACTCTCCTGGGAACATCTGGAATTTGGAGGGTAGGTTGTGCGTGCTCTTGCACAATAGGTGCTGGAAGGGGAGCTTTCCTATTCCCAAAAAACACAATCACTTTCCAAAAACCCGTTTACGATAATGCTTCCATCTCTTCCTCTTGCTCCTCCAATTGCATGGTGCATGTTACATCCTCAGTTTACCTTTCTGGGCGCCGGATAAAGTACCTCTAATTTTCCATCATGTTTACTTTCTAAGAAAATTTATCGGTTGCTCAATTTTGTATCCAAAATGGAAAATAAATGTGAAGTTATATATTGGAACTAGCATTCCGTTGCAGGGAGTCAGTATTTAGAATTTATTTTAATACCACTCTATATGTTCACTTCCATTTTCCTGCTCTTCTAAAGTTAAGGAAACATATTTACATGCAAACAAATTAAAGGTATTGTATGATAAATGTAAGACTATTTAAATAGATTCTGAAAGATGATTATACATAGCATCCTCCTTCTTCTCCTTCTCCTTCTCCTTCTCCTTCTCCTTCTCCTTCTCCTTCTCCTTCTCCTCTTCCTCTTCCTCCTCTTCCTCTTCCTGTTCCTTTTCTTCTCTTTTGCAAGCTTGCACTTTGCTTTTTATTTTGTTTTTTAAATGTAAAATGTCAGCTGGGGCAGGGAAGCTGACAAGGGCCAAAGGAGGTTTCCAGAGAAACAGGTAGATGAGATTCCTCGAACATCTTTGGCCTATAGAGTTGCAAACATGTAACTTGAAGTATTTCTTGAATGTTTGAGCCAATAGTGCAGATGTAATACCAGTTTCAGTTGGAATGAACATACAAATAGTCTAACTGTTGACTCTTTACAGCTAGCAGAACTTAATTTGGGGAAAAGATTTCACCTAGAAATTTGAAAGATGCCAGTGTGTTTAATTCTTCATTCCTAAGGAAGATAATTTAATTGTCTGCATTCTTAGGAGCCACTCTGCTTTTTCAGTCAGTGGTCCAAATCTCTATTTTCCTTCCATACTGAGCCACCCAAAGTCCTCGTTAAATCTAGCAGTAAGGGTTTTGCAACCATAAAACTTCCATGCATAGGGACAGCATTTCATAAAACCCTATATTTTTATATAAGCCATTCAAAACCAAAACATGTGACATAAATAAAGAATTTCAGAAAGTAAATAGTCAGATGGGATATCTATAATTCGTATACACATGGGAAGAACATTTTCTTTCCAGGATGAAATGGAGGCCAGACTTTATCAATTAGTTTGATTAAATTTTGGAAAAGTCATTAAGAGCTATTTAAAATCTGCTTGGAGGAACAAAACCAAATTGCTATTTCAAGCCAGCCTATCCCTTTGCCAGGTTAAACTGCATTGTGTATTTGTCCTGGCACTCACAGGATGTGCTCTGTGCAGATGTTCCATGCAAGCAATTAAAGTGCATTTATGTCCTCGGTATGAAATGTACAGGAATGGTTTACGTCTCTGTTTCCTTTTGCTCCAGGATTATGTTTGATTTTGAGAAAACGTGCAGTTTGTAAATGAAAAATGTTTCATAATTGCAATATTTTCCTTAACAAAAGGGAAGTATAAAATGTAAAGAATGCATTTAAAATATATACTCTATTTACTAAGCGTGCAAATCTGTTGTTACTATAGCTACTGAGGCTATGATTCGCCTAGAATAAAATATACATCAGCGGCTACCTGCTGATTTTGTTGGGCATTATGTTTTGACTAGAATTATTCACTTTGGTTGTACTTTCAAACACGTAAGCCCTTTGAACATTCAGGTGGGAAGCAGAGGGAAAGATGCATGGTAACATTTACATACATACATCTTAACGTTAATAACGTTATTCAGAATGTGGATGTTTCCACCCCACCTTTATTTCTATCCCCCAATTCCTTAAAGGGGATCAGCAGGATCCACAATGTGTGTGTGTGTGTGTGTTGTGTGTCAAAAAACACCACCATTCCTTCCACCATCTTGCCCTTTTTGACCCTGTCTGTAGATGCTCCTGAACTATTACTGCTCACGTTCACAAGACCATCGGAGAGTGCATCCCACCCCTTGAACTCCCACAGATACTGCAACCCACAAGTTGCTCTTTCACTATAATCTACAAACGGGCTTGGAATTGACTGTTCATAATGGAGAAATAGCAATTTTTGGCTTCAATGTCTTTTTTAATGATTTGTCTAAGCTTGAGGTGGCTACTATGGACAAAGAAGAGTCAGCTGAATGAATGCCCTTTCCACAATGCTTAAAAGATATTAAAAAGCTGCACTAAGCACGCATTTATTGAAATGGAAATGGGCAGTGATTCTAAGGAGTTAAGTTATTTTTAGCATTTGGGAGGTGTTTTAGGGCAGGTAAGAGTAATAACACAAACACGTTAATATGGCAGCAACTGAAAATACAGCAAGGGGGTATTTGTTTTCCGGAATATTTAAAATCTGTGTTTCCAGAGATGCTCTTGGAAATAAAGATGATGATTTGCAACATGCAAGCTTCCCTTCCTTTTTAATTTTAAGTACCTTAAAAAACAAAGTCAGGTGGGGCACAACAGTGTTTTCTGCAGGTGCTTTCAGCATCACATTGCCTACAGCTGACCAGATGAAAGGATTTGGCCCATAGTCCTTTCTTTGTTTCTACTGGATTATGACTATTTTCCCTTAAAGAACAGCCAGTGGAAGGAAGACAATGCTTTCTACAAGGTAGACAGTAATATTAGAGGCATCATTAAGAAATCAGATACTTGATTAAAATAAGAGATGACCTCAGTAATCACTGTAGTGAAAGAACACACCGTAGCCTTTAGAAGAACAAGAGTTTTGTAAACCCTAAGACTGCTAGAATTAATTATACCTTTCGAGATTGGGCAATAATTTATAGTCTTTTTTTAATAAGAAAGAAGCAAAGTTAGCTAGATTCATAACACCTTGGAGGAGAGAGAATGCTTAAAAGAGATCTATTTTCTTTTAGTCTTACCTTGCCTGAAAGATATAGGAAAACTAATTTGCCTTATTTACATATGGCACAGTCTATCCAGTATTCAAGGGCCTGTCGGAAACAGGAACATTGTGCATTTCCATGGCAACAGATGGCATGCTGACAGTATCTGGCTCATTGTAGGTTTGTCTAGGCAGGCCAACAATTAATCAGCCATCTACTTGGACAAAATTCTTTGTGAGTGAATGGCATTGCTCCTCTGTAGCGCTGCCTGAGCTTCTGCAATTTTTGTATTCCTGCAGGGCAAAGTACTTTTTGTCTCTTGCATTTGTATTTCTCTTAGCTTTTAAATACGTAAAACTGATTAAAAAAAATATGGAACAGGGCAGAAAGGGGAGTCTGCACATTAATGTTAATGTTATTTTTCAGGAAGGTGTAAAACAATATTCTGGGCTTATCCCCCCAAGTCCTTGAACTCCTTTTCCTCTTCACTCAACGGCATTTCATTTTTCAGTTTGTTTGCTCAGCATATTCAGGGATATGAGAAATGCACGTGGCTACGAAGCAAAGAATTAGCCCCACTGCAAATCATCCGGTAATCAAATTCTAATTTAAAGGACAGGTTTCTGGTGTTCATCTTTGTGGGAGAAAACTAAATAATATGTAGGAGGTTTCTGCTAAAGTTTGAAAAACTTAGGGGAATCTAGAAGGAAATGTATTCTATTCCATTAGCACGTTATTGTTCCTAATGTGGACAAGAGATGGCATCTTTCATGGATGCAATGGTTTAAAAAGAGCAAGAAACACAATTCAAGACAAAAGAGCTTTTAAAAGTTCCCAACACACTAATTATAGTAGTTGGCCTGTAAGCTACAATTGGACAAAATACATTAAAAGTCTTGTATAAATTCCGTAGCACAAAGTTAAGACGTTTGCTTGTGGAATATTGTAAATCATCCTTTGCTACTCTGACATCCTCCAAATTTGTTGGAATATTTACTGAATCTTTTACAGAAGATTCTGGCTAGAAATTATGGAAATTCAATATATTTGGAAAGCTTCAATATGAGGAAGGTAAGTTATATGAAGGGGGCGTGGTGGCTCAGCGGGTAAGACACCAGGCTTGTCGATCGGAAGATCGCAAGTTCGGAGGTTCGAATCCCTAGCCCCGCGTGACGGAGTGAGCTCCCGCACTCGCCCCAGCTCTTGCCAACCTAGCAATTCGAAAGCATGCAAATGCAAGTAGATGAATAGGTACCACTTCGGTGGGTAGGTAACAGCGTTCCACGTCATGCGGCCACATGACCATGGAAGCGTCTTCGGACAACGCTGGCTCTTCGGCTAACAAACGGAGATGAGCGCCGGCCCCTAGAGTCGGACACGACTGCACAAATGTGCGGGGGGAAACTTTACCTTTACTTAAGTTATATGAGAGGAAACCTACCTCTGAATAGAGTTGTATAGCATTAGTTGAGGATGGTATCCAATACAGACCCTTGACCCCAAGCAGTAAGCAGTCTCAGGAAATACATAACCAGATAATTTCTGAACGTCCTCAAAGGATAGATAGGAAGATAGATGCTTTTGAACTGTGGTGTTGGAGGAAAATTCTGAGAGTGCCTTGGACTGCAAGAAGATCAAACCAGTCCATACTCCAGGAAATAAAGCCAGACTGCTCACTTGAGGGAATGATATTAAAGGCAAAACTGAAGTACTTTGGCCACATAATGAGAAGACAGGATACCCTGGAGAAGAAGCTGATGCTAGGGAAAGTGGAAGGCAAAAGGAAGAGGGGCCGGCCAAGGGCAAGATGGATGGATGATATTCTGGAGGTGACGGACTCAACCATGGGGGAGCTGGGGATGGCGATGGCCGACAGGAAGCTCTGGCGTGGGCTGGTCCATGAAGTCACGAAGAGTCGGAAGCGACTGAACGAATAAACAACAACCTCAAAGGAACCAGCTCTCTCAAATGCTTCACTTGTTGTGTAGCTCTTACAGGACATGTATGGTCTTAAATCCTTATATATTCAGTGATCTTGAATTAGGGCTGTTGCCATTTTTTTTTAACAGACAGGTACAATACGAGCCATGTAAGTCCAGGATGAGCTGTACTTGCTGAATTTCCCCCACGCAGATGGATGAAAATTTAATATGGTTTTGACAAAACAAAACATCCCCCCTATACATACAGTATACTGTATTTCTGCATCATTAAGACAAAAGTACTTGAAAATAATTGAATCGAGAAGGAAGTAAAACTAGCAAATTCTTTTACCCTTGTATTTCAGTAATCCTAGCAGGAAGTTGGCAGAGGATAGACAACTGTAGCAAAGCTATTTCTGCCCAGATAAGGCCATAAACTGTAAGCCGAGACTTATCGCTAGTACGGTCCCTGTGGGCAACCAGTTACAATGGTTTGGAAAAAAACATCTAATGCATGTCCGTGTCCATGATATTTTAAACCATTGATTTTCAACAAGAAAGTTAAACTGCACAACTGTATCATAATTATGCATATGAAGAAGAATGCCACGTTTTTTTTCTTTCTCTGTTTTCCCCAAATGACGGTGCAGCTTATAGGTATCCATCGAAGAGAATATTTGTATTTTATATTTTATAGGTATCCACATAGGTCAGATGAAAAAAGAAAAATTCTATATTGGAGTTTTAAAAAAAGATCAACCATCTGGAAAGACCAGCAGCCTTTTTAATTTTGGTAGAGTAAGTAAGCTTTGGTATACTGAAATTAGTGTACTGTAATGTGTATCTTTCCCCTTAAAAATAGATAAATAACTGGCTCCTGAGTAGGATTATAAATAGACTGGAGTCATCAGTCCTGCAAACTGCTCAACAGACTTTCCCATTTTTATATTTAATAAAGAAAAATCCTGGCATAATCATTAAAAATGTCCTGTTTGTGGTGTTACCCACCCTATCCCCAAGCAGGCAAACACATTCATCAATAAGTTAACTGTCATTTAATAGCACCGTTGAACATCCGTAATACTGAATGAACATCTGACCTGTTAATTAAACAAATGCTGTCTAGTAAATAATTTAAAGAACTTGGTGCTTTTACTGAACCTGGCTCAGCTGAATTCTTTCCTGAAAAATAGAACAACCCCAGCCCTCTCCCTTTTCTCTTCCACCTTCCAATCCACAAGGTCAACGGGGCTCTTCTGGAGGAAGTGGGTGGTGGATTGCAGTCCCAGCAAACTCAGCTGGCTACAAGGCATCTTAAGGGTAAATTTGATGGTACCTTCCGAGTTTCTTAATTTTACATCTAATATTTCAATACCCCCTATTTCTCTTACTGCAGAGCGCCACTTAGCCCTGTAGGAAAACAGTGCTTCTCCTGTGGCCAAGTTGCAGAGGGGAGAAGGTGGGGGCTGATTCTGCTCTATGTGGCCAATTATGTTGACCTTTGTGATATAGCCAGCCCAGCCAGACCTCTCATCTTGAGTTTCCCACCTATTTATGTCCCCTCTTAGCAGCACAATGCTCTGCTGTCATGTCAGTTTGCAGCCTCATATTTTTACTACTCAGCAATGCACAAATTGAGATTGTGATTAGCATCTTTAATTTTTTTAAAGGCTTGTTAGAATTAGAAATCTGAAGCCTAAAATAGTCTACCTGCTGTTCTGTAAAGAGTATTATTTTAGTACCCTGGGGACATTCAAAGTTGTAACTTGCTGGTGTCAGGGTTGATTTAAATTCATGTATATCAGAGGAAAAAAGAAGCCATAAATATGCACAAATATATATACAAAGCTGGTCAAAGTACATTTTTCATGAGCCTAAGCCTGTTTGTTTCCTTTTTTAAAAAAAATTCATGTACTCCGGCAGTCCAAAACCTATCAAAATTGTACCAAGCAATGGTTGGTGACCTGAGTTTGATTCATTGGAAGATATTGACCCTTGAAGAGAATATTTGTAGCTCAGGGTTGAACTGTGAAGTCCTTGGTGCTCTCTGAGCCTTGTTGTTTTCTTGCAGACGTTTCATTGCCAGGCTAGGCGACATCTTCAGTGCGAAAAGGGAGTGGGACTTGCTCTCTATTTATATACCATGGCTTGTCCTGCCTGTTGGTGGAGGTGTTGTTCTCTCCTTAGTAGTTCCTTGATTGGACTGTTGTTTGCTATTTGGTTGATTGACTGAGTTAATAGTTCCTTGATTAGGGTATATTGTGCTGTTTGATTCTTCTGGTGCTAATCCTGGTGTTAAGCTTTGCATATCTGGGTGATGATTGCTGGCAAGGAGGTGTTCTGGTCTTCTGGCTTTTCTATTGTCTCTTATGAATGGTATACCCTAATATACCATTAGCTAGGTCCATAAGGAAAAAAAATGGAATAGGCCGAGGAAGAACAAAGTGCATTTTTAAAATGGGGGTGGCAGCTTCATTCCATATGTGTCAGCCTTCCCAGGTAGACCAGACCGGAAACACAACCAGATGAGCTAATTCTACTTTATTGTAAGGCTATGTTAACAGAATCTTGCAAGTCTGAAAGTACAATTCTCCCACTGTCTCCTTTTCAGCCCGATAACTTAGGGAGGGTCCCTCCTGAGCCTTCTGTTCCACCCACTATGCAGCTGTGGGCTATGCTCCCTCTTATCTGACCGTTCCCTAGACAGCATCTCTTTGCCTCCTCTCCCAAGGTCTTTCCCACATACCATTTCATCATGTTAGAACTCTGGAAGAAAAATATTGGTATGGCTTACGTTATTGTTTTTATCATAAGTATATTTTCAGTTAAGTTAATCCCATTAATTTGTATGGAGATAACTTTGAAATAAGCATTTGAATTGCAGCAGTCTTGTATTAAATTTCAGTTTATGATTCAGTGATATATCTGAGGTAGAAAATATTACTACTTTCTAGAGAGTCCCCCGGTTGGGGGAGATGGAGGGTGATATAAATTTAAATAATAAATAAATAAAATAAATTACTTTCTACATAAATCACAATATGAGGATGATGGTATACTGTCCTTCTTTTGGACCTCCTGCTACTTTGAGATATACTCCTGCCAAACATGAAGCAAACACTGAAATATTACAACTAATAGCTACTCAAGCTGAAATTCTGTATTCACCAAGGAGTAAATTCCACTTAAATGAGTAGATATATGTAAGGTTCTAGGTACACCTTTAACATAATTTTAAAAGCCATTTCAACTACAGCTTTCATCTTCAGCTGACATCCATGTCAGACATCTATTGCAGTGGTCCCCAGCTTTTCTGGCACCAGGGACTGGTCGTGGAAGAAAATTTTTCCACGGACCGGGGGGGGGGGCAGGGTTTGCAGTCAGGAGCCAATAGCGTGCACCGGAGGGGTGGGGTTTGCAGGCAGGAGCCAATCACGTGTACCGGGGGCAGGGTAATCACACACACCGGGGGGGGGCAGGGTTTGCAGGAGGGAGCCCCACTGCCCACTTTCTAACAGGCCACAGCCCACTAGTTGGGGACCCCTGATCTATTGGACTGAAAATGGTTAATCCCAAGAATCCCAAATCTTTCAGAGTTCTAATTAGTAAATATGTATTTTGATTGATCATGTGCCATCAAGCCAATGTCAACATTTTTAGTGACCACAAAAGTAGGCTTTCGCCAGAATGATCTGTCCGCAACCTGGCTTTTTGGTATTTCAATGGTGCATTCATTGCTGTTGTAATAGTAAAGCTGGTGATGGACTCACCAGCAGCAAGGCAAGTCCATCACCTTGCTGCTGGTCTTCCTCTCCTCTTTCCTTCCAACTTTCCCAACATTATGGACTTCTGAAGGGAACTGGGTCTTCACATAATGTGTCCAAAATATGATAAACATTTATTAGAAAGAGGTTGAAGTAATAACACAAGAATCAGCTTTGGCTGATACTCTTCATTCAGATGAGTAATCTATATACAGGGAATTTCAAGAAGATTCTGCTATTGCAGGGCTTTCCAAAGTTTTTCCCGCGGTGACACACGGCGTTGGTGTGTCGCCGCAGGAAAACCCGGAAGTGCGGCAGCGCGCAAAAATAGAATAGAATAGAATAGAATAATAACTTTATTGTCATCCCACTATACACTATACAAGTGCACAATAGCTTTCGGGTTTTGCGCACTGCAGTTGGTGTGTCTCCGCGGGAAAACCCAGAAGCGCTGATTATGATCAGCGCTTCCGGGTTGTCTGGCGACACACCAGACTGTGTGTGGCGACACACTTTTGTGTCGCGACACACAGTTTGGAAAGCTCTGTGCTATCGGATTCTATTATATTCATTATATTCTAAACTGTTATTTACTGTGTATTTTAATCTATTTATAATTGTATGTCAATGATTTTAATTTTGTTGTAAACCGCCCAGAGTCCCCCTTGGGGGAGTTGGGCGGTGATAAATTTGATAAATAATAAATAAATAAATAATAATAATAATAATTTCAGACAGCAAGGCTCTACCTGTTTTCTTGTATCCTTTTAATGTAAAAGGAAGGAAGCTGGTCTCTTTTGTGAAGGCAGGGTACTCTGCACCTGTTGATAGTGTGGGGAAACAGCTACTAATGTTCCTATCAATGTGATAACCAACATTCATATTCTGTACTGGTTCAGTCTACGTTCTTCACTTCCATGCCTACACTCTAGACTCCATAGCCCAATTCATTCAGTGTGTGAACTGCTCAAGGGCAGTCATCTCAACAGATATATTCATGCTCGTGGAGCATGGGAGCTCCAAGTTAGCTGTAGCCAGAAGAAAAATCTACTCTATAACCATTCTCTCTCCAAGCAAGTAATTATCATGTATGCATGGCCCGTAACCAATTTTTCCTCTGGGAAAGTTATTTCGATTACTGCACCATTTGCCAGATGCTGATTGACAAGTGGCTCAGACTTTTCACAATGAAGTGTTGAGGTTATTCATCAGCAACTTACTTCTGAGAAGAATCAAAGATTGCATGCCCAAGATTATGCTAGGTACATCTGAGATGACTTACCTGGTTGTGTTCCTCCAAGAATACGTGGAACAGAAGTGATGATCTGCCTTTAATAGGGAAAGTCTCTTTCATTTCAAAACAATGGAACGATGAAAACCTTGGGCAAGAAGAAAGATGTACAGTTACTGAACAAAGACCTTCAATACCAAGCAAGAAAGAACAAGGAAAGATATCTCAGTGAAGAATGTCAGTGAGTAGAGGAAAATAACAAGTCAAGGAAACTGAAAGGTGTTTTTAAGAAGATCACAGAAATTACAGGAAAAGCTAAGGTAGGATTACTCAATCATGGATAGAGGCAAATAAGGTTAAAGGAAAATGGAAGGACTGCAATGAAACCTTTTACAAACAGGTGTTATAAAGCAGGGGTGGGGAACCATTTTTCTGCCAAGGGCCATTTGGATATTTATAACCGGGGAATGGGGGGTGGGGGCGGGGTTTCTGGGATTTCCGCAGACCGGGGGCCGGAGTTTGCAGGCGGGAGCCAATCACAAGCACTGGGGGCGGGGTTTGCGGGTGGGAGCCAATTGCGTGGAAGGGGCAGGGTTTGCGGGCGGGAGCCCCGCGGGCCTTATACAGCCTGCGGGCCTGACGTTGCCCACCCCTGTTATAAAGTGACAGAAACATTTGTAGAGAGAAAATATCAAGAACCAACTCCTCTAAAAAGTTAGATACATCGGGTACAGATGAATACAGACTGAACTCTTTAAAGCTATAGAAGAAGACACAGTCCAAGTGCTAACAACCGTATATCCTCAAATATAAGACAAGACTGTGTGGTGTAGAGATGAAAAGAGATAATTGTATATAGCTGTTCTGAAGGATGTGTAAATTATCAAATCCCTTCCCTAATTCCTCCCAAGCAAAGTTTCACTAAATCTAGAGCTACAGAAGAAAATAATTATATTCTTGGAGAGAGAAATGACAAATGAACAAGCAGATTTCCAAGTAGGCAAAGGGACGAGATCAGGTAGCTAACATAAGATGAATAATGGAGAGAGCAAGAGAATGTGAGATGGAAATTTACTTTTACTTAATTGACATCAGTAAAGGCTTTGGAGATCATACCAGAATGTAGAATATATTAAGGTTAATGGGGACGCAGAATACCTGATAATTTTTCTGAGGACCCTTTGCAGTAAACAAGAACCTATGAACTGAGTTTGGAATGGAGAAAAAAGATAAATATAGTCCCCGTGTCCGTTTAATTTATCGATCAAATAAATAATAAGAAGAGCAAGTCTGGAAAAGATGACAACTGGAATCAAAGCTGAATATGAAAACAAACATTTTGTGATATCCAGACAACACCCAGTTGTTAGCTGAAAGTAACAAAGTCTTAGAAGAGCTTGTTATGGAAATAAAAATGGAAAGTGATAAAAAAATATTAAAAGTTAAGAAAACAAAGGCAATGTCAACAAGCACGCTTAGTAAACTCACACCTGATGGCAAGGAAGTAAAGGTATAGATAAAGATTTGGTGGGGGCCTCTAGAATAAAGACAAGCCGACTGTTAAAGACACAAAGAGGAGATTAATCCTATTGAGGAAAGGAATAACAAACTTCATTATGAAGAATAAAGACATTTTTATGACAACAAAGATCTGACTACAAGAGATCTGGATTTACTGGACCTCAGTGCAACAGACCAAAATCTGCTGCACTTTTTATGTAATAATTTCATTATTCAACTGATGCAGATTACAGTATGTCATTTTCATTAATTTATGTCATTTGCATCATGACATACAGTACATGACATCATCACTGGCGATCACTCGTAGCCGAGTAAGATTGTCTTCCAAGGGTAAAATTTTAACAGTGGATCCGTAAGTGGCTGTAAAGGCCAATTCTGGATCCGCACAACCTCCCACAATGAGGGCATAGGTTTCCGGGTGGGAGACGGTCATGATGAGGGTTTGCTTGATGTGCCTTCCTTTTAGCTCTTTTCTCCCTTTCGCCCTGTACTTATGCTTCTTCAAAGTCCATAGCGCCTTTAATAAAGGATGACCTCCAATTGAAACGCTCATGAGTTAGGGCTTCCCAGTTCTCAATGCTGATATTACATTTTTTTAAATTAGCTTTGAGAGTGTCTTTGAATCTCTTTTGCTGTCCACCAATATTCCGTTTTCCATTCTTAAGTCGGGAGTAAAGTAGCTGCTTTGGAAGACGATGGTCAGGCATTCGAACAACATGGCCGGTCCAGCGAAGTTGATGTTGGATGATCAGTGCTGGTGGTTTTTGCTTCTTCTAATACGCTAACATTAGTCCAGCTATCTTCCAAAGTAATTTGAAGAATTTTTCGGAGGCAGCGTTGATGGAATCTTTCAAGAAGTTGGAGGTGGCGTTTGTAGAGGGTCCATGTTTCACAGGCATACAGAAGGGTTGGTACTACAATGGCTTTGTAAACAAGCATTTTGGTCTCCCTGTGAATGTCCCGATCCTCAGACACTCTACACTTCATTCGGGAGAAAGCTACACTCGCAGAGCTGAATTTCAGCGTCGATGTCGGCTTTTGTAGATAGTTGGCTGCCGAGATAAGAAAAGTGGTTGACATTTTCTAGTGAAACACCTTTAAGCTGGATTGATGGCGCTGTGGAGGGATTGGTTCGAACTTGCTGGTAAAGCACTTTGGTTTTTTTAATGTTAATCGAGAGGCCGAGCTTTTCATATGCTTCTGCAAAGATGTTTAGGATAGTTTGAAGATCTTCTTCGGAGTGTGCACAGACTACGTTATCATCAGCATATTGAAGTTCTATAACAGAAGTTGTAACTACCTTATTTTTTGCTTTCAGCCTACTAAGATTAAAAAGCTTTCCATCTGTTCGATATATAATTTCTACACCAGTAGGAAGTTTCTCTTCAACAAGGTGTATAATCATAGCGATGAAGATAGCAAATAAGGTTGGAGCAATAACACATCCCTGTTTAACGCCGGATTCCACTTTAAATGGATCGCTTTGAGAGCCATTGTTATCCAGGATTGTTGCCATCATGTCGTCATGGAGTAGCCGCAAGATGTTCACAAATTTATTAGGGCATCCGATTTTCAGAAGGATGGTCCAGAGAGCAGTATGATTTACAGTATCAAAAGCTTTAGTCAGATCAATAAACGCCATGTACAGAGGGAGGTTTTGCTCCTTGCATTTTTCTTGAAGCTGTCGTGCAGTGAAGATCATATCCACTGTTCCCCTGGAAGGGCGGAAGCCATTTTGTGTTTCAGAGAGGATGTCTTCTGATATAGATAGGAGACGGTTTGCGATGATCTTTGCCAGGATTTTGCCTGCTGTAGCTAGAAGGGAGATGCCTCGATAGTTTCCACAGTCTGTTCTATCACCCTTTTTAAAGAGAGTGATAATTATGGCATCCCTAAAGTCTGCTGGAATCTCCTCCCCCATCCAGATATTTTCAATGAGCTTATGAAGTTGTTGTGTAAGTTCAGGCCCACCTTCTTTAAAGACTTCAGCAGGAATCCCATCAGGTCCACTAGCTTGTCAGGGTTTTCCTGTGAATCGCAAATTGTTTTCTTTACTTTCTGTAGCGTCTTTACAGTTTACTTTCTGTTTCCCAAAACAACTTCACTGATAAGGTGCAGGTGGTTGCCACCACGTGATGTTATGTCTCAGTCTAAAAACTATCCCATGGGAACAAGTGCCCTAGTACTTTCATGGGGGGAGACAGTATGCTTGATTAGATGCAACACCGCCACCTCATGGCAGTTTATACTATGTGCAATCCTGAACGCTTTAGGCTTCGTAAATCTGAAAAAGCTTTGTGACCCTCTGATCCTAAGGTTCCACCAATCAGAAAGCTGAAACAAGTGTATATCTCAGCTGTGAACTATGGGTCTATGCTTCTTGACTTCTGTCCAGTCTTTTAGCCATGTTCGTGTGTGTGTTCTACTTCTGAAGACTGGGAAGTGCATAGCTATGCATCGCTGTGTGTGTAAGCCATGGCATGAGCCCCTTCATGTCTGTCAATGGAAACAATACACGAAACTCTGCTTGTAAGTTTGTTTTTCCTTTTTGCAATAATGTAACTGTATATACATTTATTGCCTTTATTACAAGTAAACATTTTAGCCATAAAAGCTGCACTCTGTCTGTTTACTCTGCGCCTTAACCCTATAAGCCAGCATTATCCCACATAGCTTTGTTATTTTTCATTTGTTTAGTGGCTTTACTGACTTCCTCCAAACTAGGGGATACTGCAAGCTCATCTCTTATTTGTTTTTGCGGGATTTGCAAGAAGACTTCATCAGCCACAGTAGAGTGACGATTAAGGAGATTGTAGTAATGCTCTTTCCAGCGCAGTGCAATAGACTCTTTGTCCTTTAGAAGTTTAGCACCATCTATTGAGCGTAAGGGATTTGTACCATAGTTTGTTGGTCCATAGATGGCCTTTATGGCATTAAAAAAGCCCTGTGCATCATGAGCATCTGCAAAATGTTGGGTTTCTTGGGCTTTTTTTATCCACCATATGTTCTTAAGTTCTCTAGTTCTTCTTTGGACTTCTGCCTTTGCACTGACATAAAATTGCTGTGGATACTTATTCTTCAACTTACCAAGTTCCATGAGTAACAGACACCCCTTCCTCCCCATTAATCTTTTAAAACTAGGTTTTAAAAATACAGCATTTTTTTCCTGGTAATGTACATCTAAGAGCTGGACCATAAGGAAGGCTGAGCGAAGGAAGATAGATGCTTTTGAACTGTGGTGTTGGAGGAAAATTCTGAGAGTGCCTTGGACTGCAAGAAGATCAAACCAGTCCATACTCCAGGACAGAGCTTTCCAAACTTTTCATGTTGGTGACACACTTTTTAGACACGCATCATTTCGCGACACACTCTTACAGCAGGGCATCATTTCGCGACACACTCTTACAGCAGGGCACAAGGCAGGCACTAGGACCTGCGCAGAATCACAGCAGGTTTGGAGGCAGCCAGGCACAAGGCAGGCACTAGGAACTGTGTGGAATCCTGGCAGGGCTCGGAGGCAGTAGCAGCCACGACACACCCAGACACTGCAGCTGACACACTAATGTGTCCCGACACACAGTTTGGAAAGCTCTGCTCCAGGAAATAAAGTCAGACTGCTCACTTGAGGGAATGATATTAAAGGCAAAACTGAAGTACTTTGGCCACATAATGAGAAGACAGGATACCCTGGAGAAGAAGCTGATGCTAGGGAAAGTGGAAGGCAAAAGGAAGAGGGGCCGACCAAGGGCAAGATGGATGGATGATATTCTGGAGGTGATGGACTCGACTGTGGGGGAGCTGGGGATGGCGACGGCCAACAGGAAGCTCTGGCGTGGGCTGGTCCATGAAGTCACTAAGAGTCGGAAGCGACTGAACAAATAAACAACAAACATCTATGATAGCTGGAGAAGGAGTAAGAGAGGAACAAATACACTTCAAACTATGGATTTGGAGACACTTACTAAGGCCATTTCCTCGTTAGTAATTTATAGATTCCCATAACATCCTCCAACCATTGCTATTCCAGTATAATCATACATGCTTTATATTGCTATAGTGAACTCCAGCAATAAGAAGTCCAACTTCTTATTTTGTCATCCCGGAGGAAAGAGCCTGTTCAATGCTCTGCCTAGTTCTGCCTAGTTAGCAGAGCATTGAGGGTGATTTATTAATTTCTAAGAGCCAACCCTTTTTTATATGCTTAGTATGTTGTGTCTCGTTTTAGGTGTTGGACAGCTCTCTCATTTCCTCATTCCAACTCTCTTCCTTTCTGTACTCCTTTTTCCCTTGTTAATTGGGGAAATGATTCAGTCATCTTTTATACTGAGAAGATTCTTTCCATTGAGAAGGAAGAAAGCACCACTATCTGGCCCATTACTTTGCCTCGCTGAAATAACACCAAAATCCAAAGCAGTCAACAAATCAGCAGTCCCAGGTGTCTAAGAGTGCCTCTTAGATCTGATGTGTTCAGGAATCATCTTCATTTCAGATGCAATGTCAGAGTGAACTAGAGATGTGAGAGTTGGTTCCCAAGACTGATCAAGATTCAGGAGAGTGTTATGTAAATAGCCAGCTGCAAGCTTCCTCTTTATCAACAAAGAGACCCACCTCCTTGCTGATCCAATAGAAAATTGTTAGAAATAAAATCAGAAAGTTTCTCCTTTGATGTACAGAGAGATATATTGGTTCTAAATGGAAAATAATTCAGTTGCTGGAGTTCTTGTAACCCCAATCTACCTAAAGAGACAATTCTATTTCTAAAGAGAACCCTGATTCTCACAACACACACAATGTTTCTGGGCCTTCCTGCTGGGGTTTTTCTCCTGACTTCTTTTCCTTATTAGCAGAATAGAATGGAATGCTCTTATTCAAGCTCTGGCAATATGAAAAAGAAATTATTCAGGGGCACTGAGAATAAAGAAAGAATGAAATCATTGGACTGATTTACCACTCAGTCCAATCCCTATCTGGACTAATGTAGAATGAATAAATGCCCCAGCAGCTTGACTGGATTGAAGGAGAGCGGGAAGTTATACTTACGGAGCTAGAAAGAAAGTAGGAAAAGAGAACAGTTCATCTAGGTCCCTGTGACCCCTCACAGGACACCTACAAGAAAGAAGGCCTTTAAGACAGGTATAGTCAAATGTTTGCAGTCCATCAGTCATAGCTGATATTTGTGGTTGAGTGAGAGTTGTATGTGTAGGATAATTATGCAGAATGAATGATGCCGTATCACATACATGGTTCTTTTTTAAGTTTTGGGGAGAAAGCTAGATTTGTGGGGGGGGGGGTTGAATAAACATGTTAAAGAGTCAGTTTGGTGTAGTGGTTAAGGCACAGCTTTCCAAAGTGTGTGTTGTGACACACTACTGTGTCACCTGCGGTGTCCTACTGTGTCACGCAAAAACCCGGAAGTGCTGATAGGGGAACCGAAAGAAGCGGCACCCCTGCCAACCAGTGCAGTGGCGGCAGTGATTGGCGGGGGTGCTGCTTCTTTCAGTTCCCCCCATCAGTGCTTCCGGGGTTCTGCACAACAGACCAGGACACCGCAGGCCACGCCGCCGCCGCCATCGCCGTTGGTGTGTGTTGCCAACGTTAAAAGTTTGGAAAGCTCTGGGTTAAAGCATCAGGCTACACACTGCAAGGCCGTGAGTTCTAGTCCTGCCTTAGGCACAAACCCAGCTGGGTGACCTTGGGCCAGTCCCTCGGTCTTTCACGCTAGGAAGGAAGCAATGGCAAACCACTTCTGAAAAACCTTGTCAAGAAAACTGCAGGGACTTGTCCAGGCAATCTCCAAGAATCGGACATAATTGAATGGATTTTTTAAAAATGTTAAAGCTGACCATACTGTTTACTTGCCTTCCCATCTGAAAATAGAGAGGAACAGCACTTCTGCTTTTTTACAAGCCCAGGTTGCCTCCCTTACTCTGAGGGACAGATTCAAACATAACCATAGAAGGGCCATAAACCTTGCAAGCTAATCTTCAGAACTCAAGGTTATGAAATTCAGGGTAGGATTAGGAGAATCTAGACTGAACACCCTTCCCCTATGAGCATTCTCTCTTCTCTTTGGCAAAAGCATGCAAAATTTTCCTTTTCAAGAAGGAGGGAGAAGGGAAGGAAGCAAACACAGAGGAATTTGTTCCTGAATAGGAGTCAAGTAAATCTTTGTCCTTCCCTTTGTCCTTCACAGAACCCTGGAAAGCACAATGAGCTATCCTGTGCAAAATTAAATCTTTTCAGAGCATGGCCAGCAATGACTATTCAGTTCCTCTGGGAAATTATGCCTTAATACTCCCTTTATAGAAGCTCCACCTGTTATACTTAGAGTATACATTTTGTTACTATTCCTGCAGTACTTACCTGCTATTCTTTCTAGAGATCTATGAGGCTAACAGTTGGGAAGTGATGTTTCTTCAGAGTTTTTGAGGCATTAGCCTTACCTTCCAAGTTCCAATTATTAACCTTTTTTTTTTTTTTTGCTGAGCACAAGAATTGGCTAATATGGAATCAGTAGCTAGCACATCAAGGGGAAATGCATAGCTTTGCTGTGGAGTACTTGGTGCTCTCTGAACCTTGTTGTTTTCTTGCAGATGTTTCATTGCCAGACTAGGCAACATCTTCAGTGCGAAAAGGGAGTGGGACTTGCTCTCTGTTTATATACCATGGCTTGTCCTGCTTGTGTTGGTGGAGGTGTTGTTCTCTCCTTGGTAGTTCCTTGATTAGGCTGTTGTTTGCTCCTTGGTTGATTGACTGTGTTAATAGTTCCTTGATTAGGGTATATTGTGCTGTTTGATTGTTTCTCTGGTGCTAATCCTGGTGTTAATCTTTGCATATCTGTGTGATGATTGCTGGCAAGGAGGTGTTCTGGTCTTCTGGCTTTTTTATTGTCTCTTATGAATGGTATGTAAATGTTGTTTACCTCTATGTGTCTGTTGATGGCTGCTTTGTCTGAGTGCCAAGCTTCCAGGAATTCTCCAGTGTTTTTGGATTTGGCTTGGTTTAAGATGCTCACAGTTTCCCAGTTGAAAGTATGGTTGAGTCTGTCCATGTGTTGTGAGATTAAGGAGTTTTCATCATGTCTTCTGACTGCTAGTTGGTGTTCGTGGATGCGCTTCCATTTCAAGAGTTGTCTTATCCATGGATAGGCTTATGCGTGAGTATATACAGTAACCATCATCTACATATTTAATTAATCAAATCCAACTCCTTGCTCAGTGCAGAAATCCTAAGTATTCCTACCTGATGGCTGTCCAGAAGAGAACCAGTCTAAAAGAATTACCTAGTAGGTCAAGATACTTCAAGTATACAGGCTAAAACTACCCCAACATAGGTTCCCTCCTCAAAACCTTTCTTTGAAGGACCATCCTCTTGAAGACTCTGAACTTCTTTCTGGCTCTCAGGAAGGAGCTGCTTCAAAAAGATCCTGGAAAGAGAAGGGGGCATTTGATGTGATGAGGCTTTGATCTGGCCCTGGGCTTTGACTCTTGCTTGATTCTATTCCCCACTCCTGATCTAGATTGTAGATTGTAACAATTGTAGGATGTAATGGTTGGGACGGACCTTGCCAATGCAGTTAAAATGTCTTTGTTTTGTTATGAAAATACTAGACATCACACTCTATAATAAACAATGTCATCCCAAAAGTCTTTTTCCTTAAGTAAAACTGGTTATTTCCCCACCAGTGAGTGTCTTCATAACATCACCCACCCACAGAAATCCTATTAGGTGACTCTAAAAGATGCTAGAAATTGTTAGTGCCAAATGCTCTTGCTTTATATTTCTTACCTATGAAAATAATTATTCAGCCAGCTGTTACAGTTACACAAATATATGTTGTTAGAGAAACAAATCCAAACAAAACAAAATCTCAATTTCTGTGATGTCAAATGGGAAATCCTAAGTTTTTCCAGTTGAAAGAATGGAATGTTTGTTTGTGTGTTGCAATACATGATGGGGTTGTTGCAATAAATGAGGGTTGGAAACTTTTTTTGCAATAAATGAGGGTTGGAAATTCATCTTATAGTTTCCAGGATTCTGTATTTACCCCAGACTGCATTTACTCTATATCTTACTGAAATCTGGGTAGGTCTTGCTTCCTTAATCTTGCCCAGCTGCATGGGGCTTGACAAAGTGGGGGTTACTACTGAGAAGGCCTTTCTCCTGGTCCAGGCACTCTTAACCTCCCATAGGGGAGGACCCTGGAGCAGGCCCTACCTTGATATTTGAACTAGTTGAGCAGAATCATGATTGGCAAGCCATTCCTTGATGAATTATACCATAGAGTGATATTGGTGATAAGAAGCCCTCTGAAGTGGGCCTCTCTATCCCTTCAACTGGAGATGACCTCTCTATCATCTCCAACTACTTTATAATGACCCTACTTATAGAAGCTTAACATACAGGGTATATGTTAAAGCTTAAAATTGTACTCAGACTTGGGAATCCCTGTATAATTTGGTGCTATTATTTTGGGACACTTGTATTATTTGGTGAGATGGGTGCTGAAAGTAAGATGGCCCAGTAAAACCCAGTATAAGGCACCCAGTTTATATGCACATGAAGAGATAAAATACCCATACACATTTAAGCAAACCTTTTATTGTGAATATATACTCACAACAATTCCATTCTTCCAATATTTTCTTTATGGGTCTGTATTGAATGCTGGACTAGATTTCTGGTCATTTCCCCTTATGTATAATGTATTTATAAGAATATTTTAAAACGTACGTTCAAGTGTGTTGGGCAGAAGGAGGAGGATTCTGTAAAAGGCAACTATTATCAAGGTGCTGAAATTAATTGGGCACTTTAATTGAGGTAGATTACTAGCTAATGCTTTCTTGAATACAGTAATTCTCCTATTAAATTATCTTTGAATAATTACCTGAAATTTCTCAGCTGCAGGGACTGATGGCTATTTAATTGTGCAGTGATGTTGCTAGATAATTACTTAACAAGGTGTCCTTTAATAGTTTAATTCCCCTTTCAGAGAAAGAAAAATAACTACGACTACTACTAATCCTCCTCCTCCTCCTTCTAGGTCATTAAAAGAGATTTTTATTTTCCTTCATGGATGATGCATCAATGAGAAACTATTTGTCATTCTTTTTTTCAACACCCCCACAGCCCAAATCAAATGGATTTTAAGTAGTGGTTTTCTGGCTTTTTCATTGATTATATATCATCCTTGTAAGTTCTCCTAGTCTACTGAATCACAAACCCAAAGTTGTTTTGCATAAAATATTTTTAATATTATCCGACCTAATATCTAATTTAAGAGCAGACGTGCATAAGAATATGTTCATTATAAGGGAACCAAAATAAGAAGCAGAATTATCTCATTCATTTTTACAAACGGGGCTATTAAAAACGTATTTCATGATTCCTTGTTAGAGACAGGGAACTGAGGCTGAGCACCAGTAGCTGAATAAAGCCACTCACTGGGAGTCAAAGCTAAGATCTGAATCCTGAGTTTCAACTGAGTAGACCAGAGCTTTCCAAACTGTGTGTGGCGACACAAAAGTGTGTCGCCACACACAGTCTGGTGTGTCGCCACACAACCCGGAAGCGCTGATCATCATCAGTGCTTCCGGGTTTTCCCACGGCGACACACCAATGGCGGTTGGCGTGTCGCCGCGGGAAAACTTTGGAAAGCCCTGGAGTAGACCTTGCTTGTTTCCGCTGTCCCTCTTCATCAGCTGCCAGCATCTTCCTTCCTGTCAGTAATCAGAAGTGTCAGGAACTTCTGATTACTGCCTCATGCCTTATCTCCAACCAAGTGTCCTCCACATACGTACATGTCATCTTCCAACAACAATGGCCATGTTGACTTTGGAAATTCAGAAAATTGAACTCCACCCATATGGAGAGCATCTAGCTTGGTGAATGATGTACCATTGCTCCTCTCACTAAAGTATTTTGCACTTCTGATCTAATTACTTAGCTAGGCTGGCCATTTAGTCTCCTTGGGTTGAATGGCATATAAACAAGCTCCTACTATTGATGGAAGATATACCTAAGCTTCAACATGTTTCTGGTCACTTTTCAGCCCTGATATCTGGCAAGTCATTTGGTAGGGCTACCACAATTGGACCAGATGACCACTAGATGGTAGTAAAGAAATACAGAAAGCTCTCTTTCACATCTAGAGGTTGTCCAGATTTTTGCAGCCCAGATATGGTAGTCCCACATTAGGATCTACCTCTTGGCTGAGGACAACTCTTCCAAAGTCACCTAGTGAGTATCTGTGATTGAAAGAAGACTTAATTGCAGTTCTCCCAGTCCTATCATCTGTCTATCTATTTATGTAGTTGTCCAACTTACCATTTGCTGCATGCTTCACTTGTTTTTGTACTGTGCCTGGCTAGTTCCTAGGGCAAAGCTTGTCAATACATGATGTGATGAGGGATTTTGTTTTTTAGCTGGCTTGTCACAGAGCCTGACTCTGATTAGGGCTGACAGGGAGTGGCCCAAGATCATCCGGCTGGCTTCCAAGGAAGGACTAGAACTTGGGTCTCCCCACTCCTTAACTGATACACTCTGTTGGCATCCATCCATCCATCCATCCAAACATACATCCATCCATCCATCCATCCATCCATCCAAACATCCATCCATCCATCCATCCATCCATCCAAACATCCATCCATCCATCCAAACATCCATCCATCCATCCATCCATCCATCCATCCACATCCATCCATCCATCCATCCATCCAAACATCCATCCATCCATCCAAACATCCATCCATCCAAACATCCATCCATACATCCATCCATCCATCCAAACATCCATCCATCCATCCAAACATCCATCCATCCAAACATCCATCCATCCATCCATCCATCCAAACTTTTTTTTGTAGTAAATTTTATTAGGTTTCAAGAGAAGAATAAAAACTACAAAAAAACCCCCACAAAAAACTACAAAGAAAGAAAAAAACTAAAAAAAGTGCGGAAACACAAGAGAATTTTTTTTTTCAAATTTACAGAAAGATGTGGCTTCTGACTTTTAACAGCAAGGATATACAAACATTTCCATAATCAATCTCTTACTACATATTAAAGCAAAACACCACATTATTTCTATAAGTCATTCCACTTTAACACATAATAAAAATCACTAAGTACAGTTACTCCTCCCCCTTATATTAAAATAAAGAAAAAAAGTTCACATAAACCTCCTAAACATCTTTCTCCCCTCCAAAAGATAAAAATATTTAATTATTCCCTTCCTACCACTATTCTATACAGTTATGTCTACTATAATAAGAATCAAATTAAAAAGAACATAAGTTGTCTGCTATTATACTTAATAGTACAACAATTTTAATAATCCCAATCTTAATAAACCGAAAAAACAAATACAATTCAAAACAGTAATTCCATATCTTTAAAAGGGAATAACATCAATCAAATCCTTAAAGCAAACCAGATAAACATTCTTTAACCCTAATACAACAGTTTTAAAAATTTTCATCTTAATAAACCCAAAAAACAAAGACAATTCAAAACAGTAAATCCAAATCTTTAAAGGCAAATAGCATCAATCAAATCCTTAAAACAAACCAGATGAACATTCTTCAACCCTTATCCCACTTCAAAATAAACCAAAGCAGTTACATATCCCCACAATGTGCACAGAGCTTTCCTCTTCAAAGAATCGAACAGCCCAACTGCCCCCTTCAAAGATTCCAGGTTCTTTACATGGCATTCCACCAGGAGATCTATTTTACTTATGGCCTGCAGATCACTCTCTCCCTTAGATTTCTCCAACTCCATTATCCAATCTTCATCCAGCATCTCGATAAAAATCCCTATCTCAGTCTTAAAAAAAACCTTTCTATTGCTCTTAAATTCCTCAATTTCATCCACCATATCCCCAACCTGATGGCACATTTTAGTTCTCATATTTTCCACAATGTCCTGGATATCTTGCATAAAAGCTTGATAGAAGTCAGAAGAAATCTGTTTAAAATCCTGGTGAAAGTCAGAAAGAATCTGTTTGAAATCCTCCATGTCTCACGCAGTAGATTATGGCACCCCCTAGGAGCTTAACCAGCGAAAGTCAAAGATATGGAAGAGTTCCAAAGTGTGTTTACATAAAGTGAGAGTGAGATAGCAGACAGTTCTCAAGAGAAAGTGAGAACAGAAAGCTGAAGGTTCAAATCGGCCGATTCAACATGTAGGAAAATGCTAATATCTTCAATTTTAATACAAAAATAATAACAGGAAGACAATTGTTTACTCTCAATCTTTGGAATTTCCTTTCAAAGGAAAATGAAATCCAAGACTTAAAATATATATTTTTAAAAAAGTAATCCCAAAAATAATGTTAAGCACCAAGAGAACCAGCTTCTCCTCACTGTAGAAAGCCTCTCTTGGGGTACATATACTTAAAAAAAAATACAAATTGGTGATTTAGTAATGTGGGTGGCCGGTCTTAGTGTCCCTTTAAGGCTACAGTGCGGCTTGGAAAGTGATGACGTCCCCGCCTCCCAGCTGTTTGCGATCTTCTGTCTAGAGGACAGATGGGATGATTCCAGGTATTCTCCTTGATCCAGAGAATGTTTCTGGGCTTCAGGAAAACCTGCCTAAGCCCGAAAAAAGTTACTGCGTTGTCAGCTCTGCCTGCTGAACCAGCGGGCACAGCCGTTCAGTCCACCATTCCCACCGGAAGCCTCCATCCTATCTATCTATCTATCTATCTATCTATCTATCTATCTATCTATCTATCATCTTCTACATTTATTCAAAATAAGGCTAGTTACTGATTCCAATAATTAATAAAACATGGAATGGAAAAAAGAAATGAGTTCATGCAACACCATGATGGGCTAAATTTTGACAAATCTATGCATCCCTATGTCTGAACCTATGAAAATTAATTAACTAAATGTTAACTGCAGAAAGTGGATATGTTCAAAATTCTTTGCAACAACTTTACCAACTTAAACATGAACAAGATTAAAGCTTTGTATAATTTATTGTCCAATTGTTGCTGCTAATGTTAACATTATTCATCCTAAGTGTGGATGAGAAGGGAATGGAAACCCAGAAACAATCTTTCACCATTGCTGCTTTGACCCTCTAAAATAACCTCCCTCTACAAGATCCGGATGGTCCCTACTTTAATCATGTTCTGGAGAGCTGTCAAAACATGACTGTTCCAACAAGCGTTCAGTAATTAATATCTGCACTTTGCCTGCCATCTGTTTGACAGTGTGCTATTTTAATTCCGCATTGTTTTTAATGAATATTATTCTGTCGTTTTTTAGATTTACTCTTTTAGGTTTGTGGAGTACCTAGAGATCTGAAATTGTGGCAGTATCCAAATAATGCCAAATTAAATATTAATACTAATATTAATAATAAATAACTTCTAATCATAGCCTTATCTTTGTTCATTTCTCCCATACTATTTGTCTCAAAGAAGTGTAAACTCTTTGTAGGTTGACTTACCCTGGTTGATTTTTTCCCCTTGTTTAAATTTATTTATTTACTTTAAAAGGAAAAGAGAGGGAGAGAAAGAGAGAGAGAGGGAAAAAAGGAAAGATACATAGAAATTAAAAAATACAGATATTATATGGAAAGGTTTGCAGAGTAATATAAAATAAAATTAGAAGAAAGTACAGATTATCCATTGGAAGTATAATCTCACTTCTGTCCTTATATACCGTGGATATAAGAAGTCTACACACGCCTGTTAAAATGCCAGGGTTTTGAGATGTAAAAAAATCAGACCAAGATAAATCACTTCAGAATTTTTTCCACCTTTAATATAACATATAAGCTGTACAATTCAATTGAAAAACAAACTGAAATCTTTTAGGGCGAAAAAATAAAAATAAAAAAACTAGAATAACGTGGTTGCATAAGTGTGCACACCCTTAAACTAATAGTTCATTGAAGTACCTTTTGTTCAACCTTGGTCTCAGTAGACCATAACACATTTTCCCGCATGCTTTTGTCAGACTTGATGTAGGTTTTTGCAAAATGTAGCCAGGCTTGGATGCTTTTCTTTGAACTTTTTGGCCATAATTCCAAACAATATGTTTGGTGCAAAAACAACACTGCGCATCACCAAAAGTGCACCATACCCACAGTGAAGCATGGTGGTGGCAGCATTATGCTTTGGGGCTGGAAAAAATTCCGAAGTGATTTATCTTGGTCTGATTTTTTTACATCTCAAAAACCTGGCATTTTAACAGGAGTGTGTAGACTTTTTATATCCACTGTATATAAACTTGGATTAACCCAAGAATGTTTCATGATAGTTTAACATTTTAGCACTTTTTAAACTAACTGTTATTAAAATTATATCTGACGTATTTTTTAGGACTTTTCAACATCTTAAAACGTAAATTTTTAATGAGTTTTCAGTGAGTTTCAACCAAATTAACCTATTAGTCTTCAAAGAACAAGCTGGAGATATTTAAAGTCAACTTTTTTTGGGGGGGATAATTGTTTGGGTAATTAATACTGTCCAAGAGCTGAGTTATTTATCTTTATAACACAGCTCTGGTCTTTACAGTTAAAGTAACATTATATAAAATGTTTTGCAATTTAGCTTGAAAAGGACCTGAGTTTGAAAAGGTGGTTGGCTTGCAAAGAAGCTGTTACCATTTTTTTTCTAGTGCTTTTTGTTTTGAATTAGTCATTTTCATTGTGACTTTGATACGCCTTGCCGAGTTAGCAGATTGAAATAGAATTCTCACCTTGCTAGGTTTCCAAGACTGAAAAGATCAGCTTTTTTTTTTCTCAATGGAATTTCTATGCTATAAGTGATGTGATTTTTTTCTTCTTCTTTTGCTGGTCAAAAGTTGAAAATATGTATCAACACAATGAGAATAAATAAGAAGGGAATTTCAAAATATGTCCGCTCTAAGAATTATCATATGCCAAAAGAGGCCAGGATTGTTTGTCTATTTGTTGACTGTAATTCTGCACTACCAGGATTTAGAACCGCTTGACAAATTTGAATTGTTTGACCACATGAGGCTTTCATGTGGTTTAATGTAACCAATATTAGTTGTAGATCTTAGAATTCCAGTTTCAAATCTACCTATTGCCCCTTTGCTGGATTCATACAATACGTTAATCCCCAAACAACATCATGGTTTAGTATGGTGTATGAACCCAGACACTATACCCATAGGGGCCTATGGAAACCAAAGCGGCTGCGACACTACCATCTGCAGGATCTCTATAAATATTAAAAATGAAGTGTGGAGTCCTTGGTGCTCTCTGAGCCTTGTTGTTTTCTTGCAGATGTTTCATTGCCAGGCTAGGCAACATCTTCAGTGCGAAAAGGGAGTGGGACTTGCTCTCTGTTTATATGCCATGGCTTGTCCTGCTTGTGTTGGATGAATGAAGTAGATGATTTTTGCAAAAGGTCAAACAAATTCTGTACAAAGCATTCTTAGCTTGTCATAAATTCCTAATAAGCAAATTTGATGAAAGTTTCAAACTATGATTAGAAAGGCCTGTCTAGACAAGTATAAACTTTTGGCAAATATCCTGATACTTTGGCCATGCACTATAAGTCGAATCCATCCCCATGGAGCGAAACGTTTCCACTAAGAAAATAGAAATCCAGTTGACATGATTCAAGCTACAGACATCCCCATAAATGTATTTCTCCTGCTCTTTCCATTTTCCCTTGTCCTGTCTTTGATTTTTTTTCCCTTCCCAACCCTCAGCCCCACTCCTTAAGTTTCTGCGTTTCTTAATTTCCATGTTTCTCTTCTCCTGCTTTGACCTCTGCTTGTTCTTCATCCGTTTTCCCATTGTCAACCCCCCCTCCCCTTCTATTCCCCTCAGTCTTCGTACCACTATCACCCACTCAGTCATTCTCAGCCTGGCAGCACCCAGAAAGGCGTAGGCTCATCAGTCACTAAGTGGGTGGTGTTGATGAGAAATGAAAAGGAGGCAGTAATTGACCATAATGAAAGAATTAAACAATAACCTGACCCTCCCTCCGATTAACATTAATAATTGGAGTTATCACTGGATTGGAGGAATTTAAAACCTCCGACAGTGACATGACTGAATTGAAGATAGTTTTGGTCTATGATGGAACCAAGCTGTTCATCTAGGACTCTTTTATACTGAATAGGTTTGCTTCTGAAGTATTTCAAGTCTATGATCTGAACCTCCAAATGTTCTACAAAGAAAATGTCAAGTCATATGTTACACATGATTACCCAGATCCTTGTCTGCTGCACATACCTCATTTCATGTCATAACTCTGAGGTGCTGTCCATTTTTAATGCAAACATTGGGATATTTAGATAAAATTTAAATGGCTATTTTATGCATCCTTATTAGCATACTTAAGTAATAGTGTTCCTTCTTCATTGCGGTCTCATATACAAGGTTTTTCCTTTGCAAGAACCTTGCAATCTTCTTGGTGGCCCCAGAAAGAACACCAAATTCCATTCACATACTGAGAGGCATCCCTACTATTTTGCCTTACTTCCTTTTGTCTGCTAATCATTATTTATTATTTGTCATATTTATATCCCACCCATCTCCCCCACAAGGAGGGACCCTGGGCGGTTAGCATCTAGATCTTGCTCCTCTCTCAGAGTTTAGATAGATGAGCTTTTTCTTGTCTTTAAGTCTTTAAGTCTTTGTCTTCTTCATTCCATTCTTCTTTTCATACCCCCCCCCAAAAAAAAAGTTTAGTTCATTACTGTTGTTTCATCTGTCCTCTTTACCACATGTTGGCATCTTATGGACATAAAATCCCCATTTAGAAAATGTATTAAGTGTGAGAATGAGCTTTCACTTTTAAATGGATATTATGTATGCCTTTTCTGCCTTTGGATTGGATAGGCTATTTAGCAGTTCTTGCCCCATGCTTATCAACTGGAATGCTAAGATTATGTAAGGGTTAGCTTAACCAACGCCATTATGCTTTTGAAAACTGCTTGCGAAAGGGAATTAGGTGAAAGGGGACTAGGGAACTTGATAACGTGGAACAAGTCTGTAGCTTGAATCATGTCAACTGGATTTCTATTTTCTCAGTGGAAACGTTTCGCTCCTTATCCAAGGAGCTCCTTGGATAAGGAGCGAAACGTTTCCACTGAGAAAATAGAAATCCAGTTGACATGATTCAAGCTACAGACAATTCCACCTGGATGACTGAGAACCTTCATAGACAACGTGGAACAAGGTTTGTTTAGAATACCAGGACACAGAGACTGCTGATAAAGACCTTGTACGCTGTCTCTCTAGGTGTGAGTTCACTATGCTTTCTTATTGAACTTGGGAATATAAGTGTTGAAGTTGCAATGTGTGAGTGTGGATCTCTTCCCAGACATTTCACTGCCATGATGTCTGCAGAGATTCCACCCAGCTTTGCTTGGCCAAATAAATGCTGTTATTTTAATCTCCAAGCCTCGACTCAAGACTGTTTTTGGCAACCTCAGTAACTTGGGTAAAACAGTGTAACCCAGGGACCTTACAATTACTTGTCCTATCTTAGAAATCTACTTATGGGAACAGACTCTATAAATTTCACTTATGAAGTTATCAGTACCCACTGTTGCTTCTGCTCAGCCAATGTTAACTGTTTCAACTGTCTCAGCATCACCATCAGCGCTGGTATGTATTCCTTTAGCTCTTTGGAAGAGATTCAGGGTGGTTTATACATTTTATAAATAGATGCATACTTACATACTTATGACATTGCTTCTGATCTAATCTCCCTTTCAGGCGAGTCAACAACAAGACCTAATTCATCCATTATTTGATCATGGATGAAGGCTTTTGCTTTAGTGTTGGGTCAACATTACATGCCATAATGCTTAGTTATCTGAACGACCATCTGTCCCATGTAGGAGCTGCCCATCCTGTACCATCGAACAAAGTTGGCTTCCTTTTGATCTCATTGATTAAGCAATGTCATCTAGCAGGACCCAGCAAGCGAGCCTTCTCTGTTGCAGTGTCTATCCTCTAGAACAACATATCTCTGGAGACTTGTTCAACCCCTATCCTAGCCCTAAAATGTGACTCTTCTAGCATGTCCTTCTAGGTAGGGAATGATGTGAGAGAATTTTCTTTTTTTCATTTTTCCGTCAGGGTGATTGTGCTTTTTTTATATTATCCGATAGAAGAGAATATACTGTATGTAGCTCAGGGTTGAACTGTGGAGTCCTTAGTGCTCTCTGAGCTTGGTTGTTTGCTTGCAGACATTTCATTGCTAGACTAGGAAACATCATCAGTGGAAGTATGTGTGGGGTTTGCTCCCTGTTTATATACAGTAGCTTTCCCTGCCAGTGTTGGGGTGTGTGATTTTCTCCTTGATAGTTCCTTGGTTGGGGTATTGTTTTCTGCTTGATTGCAAGCAAACAACCGTGATCAGAGAGCACCAAAGACTCCACAGTTTTTTTTTCATTACGTTGTTTTTCCTATCTTTGATTTTGTAAAGCCACCCAGAGTTGTTGTTGGGGTTGGGCAGTCTAGAAATTGGAGAAACAAACAAACAAACAAACAAACTTCGGGGATACTGTTGGTGTATTGCATATCTTGTGGTTCAAGTTGGCTGTAGTTGTGTGGTGCTGGAGAATTCCATGGTAATTCACTTGAGGAATTTGAACATTCATGGTGAAGCTGATGCAATAGCGACAGATTAGGATTTCAGTACTTCCATGAAAGTGGTGGGTCTGATAAATTTTTGCCTTGAGATGTGAGGCAATTGGCCTGACTGCTGAGGTTGGAAAGTTACAGTTACACTACTGTTTTCACCTGATGAAATTTGGTCTCACAATTGTTATTCCTCTTCTACAGGAGTGGAGGACTGATTAAGGTGGCCTGCCTCTGGAGAATTATAAAATCTGACGGATCCTTGAATGCGCTAAAAAAATGTCCATAAGTGACAACTAGTGGTTTTTCCAAGGTCCTTGTTGATCTTTGGAATGGGGAAACTGAATGAGTAATTGACACACTTGTCCTTTAGGAACCCTTTCTAGAACTGTGAACCCCGGGGTTTCTAGGAAGCTCCAGGCAATGAACTGGTCAGGAGGCAGCTCTAGCACAAATTGTATGAGACTTGCAATGGGCACTATTGAATCTATGTTAAAGGACACTGTCTTGTTTTGCAGCATGCAGTGCATCTGCATGTCAACATCCAGCACCTGGAATTTTTTTTAAAAAATGCTCTTCAAGGCATCAGTGCAAAAACAAAAAAATGCAAGATTTTTCACCTCCTGTGATGATCCTAGTCCTCTGGTATTAATTCAGACTCTCTCAAATCACAAGCCATCAGAGGATATGGAAGAGTTCTTTATTAATACAGGTGATCAGTCCAAGGCAAAGATCAGACTGAGGAAAACCCGCGCAATTGCTGTTACAAATATCCCAGTACCGGCTGCTCCCTAAATGCTAATTTTCCCACTAACAACTCTCCTAACACCCAGCTGCAAATACTTTAGCTAACAAGCACTGATAGCGCCAACCGAACTGAGCTTGGAGCTATTTAGGCTATCTTAGCAATTCTAATTAACATACCAAAATGCAAAATACAAGCATGCTAAGGAAAATACTACAATGCCCATCATATATACTGGAAGGATACTAAATCCTGACACCTCCAAAAATGCAATATCCCCGGAAGGTAATAAGAGGCAAAATACTGACACACCAGTAATATAGATTAAAGATTAAGTATTATTAAATTATATTATTTAACCAACAAATGTAGAAATTTTATTTACCATTGGCATTTTAAAGCAGGTGTCATTATCAGTACTCTAGCAGTACACAGTTTGTGGCTTCCGCATGCTTTGTTCTACATTCTTCTATTTTATTTCCTCTTTGACCCTTTTCAATTTCAGAATATTCTAATTAAGACTGAGATGATTGGTGGGGGATGGTAAGTAGACTTTTTTTAAATTTATATAGGAAGAATATGGTTGTGTTAATGTTAGCTTTAGCATACCCATAAAGAGCTCCTAGTATTCTGAGTCAAAATATTTTCAGTAGATTGATGTCACATGTACATTTGAAATAACAGATCAAGGTAATCCTGCTGTTTCCCAACATGAATCAGCTTTCATTTGTTTTCCTACTGGCATTGATAACACTTTCTTTAGCCAGTCCAAAGTAGAAGCAAACTCCTTGCTCTTCCATCAGTGGGATTTTAATGAACTATGTTTCCTGTATGTCCAGAGTTCCCAAGTTTACCAATACAACTAATATTCAGTCAAACGCCAGTGTCTAATTATATTAATTAGAAGAAATTAATTTCTTTAGAAGCTAAGGTTAGAGGAAGCCCTGAATTTCTACACATTTTAGGCAGAAACTCAAGCATCTTCTCAAAGTATGGTGATAGGTTGCTTGGTGGAGACTAAAGAATACTGTTTGTGCAATTCCTTCAATTGCTAGGCAGCCTATCTTGTGCCTATCCTGGGGCTAAAATGAATCTGTACACTTCCTTTCATCTCCACTCATCACACAGCTCCTTGAGGAATTGATGGTCTTCGGCTTGCTACTGGGCACCAACAATCTTCTCTCTATAGCAGAGCTTTCCAAACTTTTCATGTTGGTGACACACTTTTTAGACATGCATCATTTCGCGACACACTCTTACAGCAGGGCACAAGGCAGGCACTAGGACCTGCGCAGAATCACAGCAGGTTTGGAGGCAGCCAGGCACAAGGCAGGCACTAGGACCTGCATGGAATCCTGGCAGGGCTCGCAGGCAGCAGCAGCCGCGACACACCCAGACACTGCAGCCGACACACTAATGTGTCCTTACACACAGTTTGGAAAGCTCTGCTCTATAGAAGCTCTGATTACAGAAGAACTGATGATCTTCTGCCAACTGTATTTCTATATTTCAACCCAGTGCAGAAACTGGACAACCAGATCAAAAGAACCCTCAATGACCTAACTAAGAAAGGTCAAATCATGAAAGAACAGTGGTGGATGAAAAGCAGTGGTCCCGTCTGCCCACGCTTCTATGGATGTTCAAAAATACACAAGCCAAACATACCTCTTCATCCAATTGTATCATTACCAGGGACCCCAATTTACAATATAGCCAAGAACTTACAAAAAAGCTTGGACATCTCATAGAGGGGAGCAAATATTCTATCAATTCCCCACTACAGTGCCTCCAGAAAACCAAAGACCTAAAAATAGAAGAAGATGAAATTGTGGTTTCATTCGATGTCACAGCACTTTTTACATCCATAGACCCAACACTAGCAAAAGAATCCATGGCAGCAGTTCTACACAACACACCCAACCTAGCCAAATACACTAAGATCGAAATACCCAGAGTCATGGACCTCATCAACCTCTGCCTCTCTACCTTCAGTACTTTCAGTTTGATGAACAGATATACCAACAAATCAGAGGAATGCCCAAGGGATCACCATTCTCAGGACTCATAGCAGAGACAGTAATGTAGCATCTAGAAACTATAGCACTCCCACAAATACAACCAAAAGTATGAATCCAGTATGTAGATGACACCTTCATCATAATAAAAAAAAGGAACAACTAGAAAAGACACAAGAAACAATCAGCAACATCTTCAAAGAAATAAAATTCACAAGGGAAAAAGAAAACAACACACTACCCTTCCTGGATATCCTCAGCAGCAGAGGAAATGACAGCAAATTAGAAATGTGAGTCTATTGAAAAACAACCCACACTGACCAAGTGCTCCACTACCAAAGTAACAACCCAACCTCCCACAAGAGGAGTTGTGTAAGAGCATTATTCAGACAAGCACAAATGCACTGCAGCAACCCGAAACACCAGAAAAAGGAAACAGACCACCTATACATCTTCCAACAAAATGGTTACCCATGCAACTGTATCAAAACATGCCTGACCATGCAACCCACCACAGCACAACCAACACAAGCTATGAAAATGATAACCCTACCATACATCAAAAACATCTCAGAAACAACCAACAGGCTATTACAACCACACAACATCACCATAGCATACAAACCAACTAAAGCCCTCCAAAACATCTTACTGTAAGTAAACCAAGAGACATAGTGTCATGGTGAGCTCTGATTCAGAAGCAGAGACCGATAATGTGCAGCCAGCTTTAGATTCAGAAGTAGAGATTGACAACGTGCAACTGGAGTTACCAGCAGAACTGCCACCTGAGCAGCTGCAGGCAGAGGAGGTGGGGCTGTCCACACAGCTGCTGCCGGTCTCTGAAGATGAAGAGGTTGAGTTGCCACCTCCCCCCAGCAAGAGGGCCTGCCATGCAGAGCGTAGAGCAGAACAAAGGTGCTCTGCGAGGTTACTCCAAGGAGGGAGCATTGCCTTCCTAAATGAGCCACACTGGGGCTGCTCTTATTTAAGAAGAGCTATGAGCTCGAGCCTCTCCATTGATGACAACTGTTCGCAAACCCAGACTCTGTGCACCTTCCTTTTGGACTCGAACCCCTATGACTGTGACTCTGAATCTGGACCAGCTGATGACCTTGCTATGACCTTTTCGACCCTGGAGTTTGCCTGACTACTCTTGTGCCTGCTCCTTGGGTTTTGAACTATCTCTTAGGCAAGTTTGCTGGACTTATGGGGACTTGTTTTTTCTTGTGTGCGTGTGTGCGTTTGTACGTACCTTTACCTCTGCTGCTTGCTATTTGCTTAAAACCTATCTAGTCAAAGTTCGCAACTACCTCTTCTATTTGTGTGTGCTTGGCCTGGAACAGGACACCCAGTAGCCCAAGAAGAAAAAGCAGGAGTCATCTACAACATACAGTGTAAGGACTGTAACGGCCATTATGTAGGACAGACAGGCAGAAGACTAGCAGAGGGCATCCATGAACACCAACTAGCAGTCAGAAGACACGATGAAAACTCCTTAATCTCACAACACATGGACAGACTCAACCACAGTTTCAACTGGGAAACTGTGAGTGGGAAACTGTGAGCATCCTAGACCAAGCCAAATCCAAAAACACTAGAGAATTCCTGGAAGCTTGGCATTCGGAGGAATCAGCCATCAATAGATACATGGAGATAAACCACATTTACAAACCATTCAAAAGAGACAATAAAAAGCTAAGAAGGAAACAAAAAAGACCAGAACACATCCTCTCCAGCAGCCAACACCCAGATAAGCAGGGATTAACACCAAACAAACAATCAATCAGAAAACAATACCCTAATCAAGGAACTACCAAGGAGAAAACCACACCCCCACCAACACTGGCAGGGCAAGCTACTGCATATAAACAGGGAGCAAACCCCATACTCACTAGCACTCATGATGTTACCTAGTTGGGTAATGAAACGTCTGCAAGCAAACACCCAAGCTCAGAGAGCACTAAGGACTCCATAGTTCAACCCTGAGCTATATATATTTTCTTCTATTTCCCTATCCTTTTCACACCCAAATTTGTGTGGCCCCCAAATTTGTGTGGCCCCCAACAGGACAACCACTGTTGTTTTTCACACATACTATTGTCAAGCCAGGTATCCCCTATTCTATTTTTGTTTTATTTATTTCATAAAACAGAAAAGAGAGAAAAAAAGAGAAAATATACATTAAAGGTAACAGAGAGAGAGAGCATGCGCGCAATTGCAACAAGATAAATTTTGTACATATGAGCTTCTCATGCATATATAGATGAATATATATGAATTTTTACATAACAATTTCAATAAAGGATAACCATATGTTATTATAATTGTCCATGCATGATCTGTCTATATTAAGTCTTCAATCCAGTCGGTAATTGAGGCCATAAATTTGTCTTTCCAATGTGGAAAAACTAATCTCTTCACAATAATAAGGGCATGGAGAATCCATTTTCATTGTCTAGCTGTCAATTTCCATATACTAGATATGTAGTTCAAAAGAATGTGCGCAGCCAAAAATATTAAACTTTGTTTTAAAATCAAATTAATATATGCAATTATTAAAGTTTAATGTATGTGCTGTAATTATTCTTCCCAGAACATATGTTTCATTGGAGTGTTATTCTGGTTGCATTTCTAACAAAATAATGATTGCTCATTCATTTTTTGTACAAACACTATGGGGTACAATAAGTCTAAAATACTATTTTTATTGTATAAGATGTAATCTATCATCTAAGACTTTTTGGTATTGAGGTTAAAACATTTTCCCATTGCCTAGGCAAAATGGGAATCTCCAGTTCCTTATTCCATTCAGTCTTTAAAATTTGTACCAATCGAAGAGAAATTTGTATATCATACTGATTTATTGATGACAGATATTTGTAAAGGCTGACTGTAGGCTTTTTGACCTCATAAAATTTAATTATCCCTTAATTAATTCACTAACATAAATATCTCTGAAGCTGAAATTCCCACTGGTCCTAACCAAGCTGTCAATAAATGCTGTAATTGTAAATATTGCCAGTGGGTGGCAAGTGATAAATGATATTTAGAAAATGATAAAAACTCATTGTTATCATCCACTAGTTGATGTAATGTAAAGGTTCCAACATTCATCCCTTTTTTAAATCTATTTTGAGATCTGGATAGCATTAATTTAGTATGAGAAAATGTATCAAAATGCATTTTTCCAAAAAAAATGTACCACAGTTTTTGAATTGATATGATAGTAACAGCAGATAGAGCAAGTGCCTTATATTTTGAACCCGGAAGAGTCCTACTAACTAAAGGTGTTATATACAAATATTCCAAAGGGCCCAGGATGGAGAATTTGGTACTAGCCCAAAGGTATGCGTAATGGTATAATTCAAGATTCAGAAAACTGAAGTTCCCGTTTTAACTGACAATTGCATTTTTTTCAAATATATATTTATTGAAGAACAATAAAATAATTCCCCATTCTATCCCCGTGAATCTGATTACTGTTCCTTAATGCATAACATTTATTTATCTCTTAAATTTCATTCTGTAGCTTGCAACCCATGTCTCTAACTCAGAGCTTTCCAAACTGTGTGTCGCGACACAAAAGTGCGTCGCCACACAACCCGGAAGCGCTGATCATCATCAGCGCTTCTGGGTTTTCCCGCGGCGACACACCAACGGCGGCGTGCAAAAAACTGAAAGCGGCAGCAGCGCTTCCGGGTTTTTGCGCGCTGCCGCAATGGCGGCACTTCTGGGTTTTCCCGCGGCGACACACCAACAGCGGTTGGTGTGTCACCGCGGGAAAACTTTGGAAAGCCCTGCTCTAACTTATCAAGATCTTTTAGCATTAATATTTCTTTTTTCTAGGAAATTTGCTATCCTACCCAATTTGGCATCATTTGCAGTTTTCCGCTTTTGTTAATTTTAGACAAGTTATGTCCTTCAGTTTCTGTATTCCAGTCCTTAGAATAATTGCACCAGATACACTTATGAAGTCATATTTCTCTAATAGTCCAAGCTCACCTTGTTCTTTTTTATACTCTGAATATTAAAGCATAGGCAACCAAGGTGATGCCTTTTATGAGCCAGTACTCTTCTTGAATTTTCACTGAGGGATTTACTAGGCCCCAATGCAGCAACAATACCACTTCCTTCCACAGATCTTTATTTGAAATCCTTACTACTGGATTTTCTTCTTGAAATCCTACAGAATTCAGAATTCAGTTTAAAACCCCATTAATCAAGTTCTCTATGCTTTGTCTAACCATTTTTTATATTAATGCTTTCAAATGCTACCATTTTGTGCTAGCAGCTTCTTGCATCTTTTCTTCTGATACCCAATACACTACGCCAGGGGTGGGGAACCTTTTTTCTGCCAGGGGCCATTTTGATATTTATAATATCATTTGCAGACTGGGGGCGGGGTTTGTGGGCGGGAGCCAATCATGTGCACTGGGGGGCGGGGTTTGCGGGCGCCTGCGGTTGCCTTGGCAGGGCCAGACCAAATGATTTTGTGGGCCTTATACGGCCCGCGGGCCGGACGTTCCCCACCCTTGCACTATGCAGTTCATCATCCAGATAACTTAAGCCATGGTCCTAAAAAAATCTTCTGTATCAACAACATTTCCAAAGCTAGTCATACACTTGTAGAATTCTTCCTTTATTTTCTGGTTGTGTTTCATAAATTGGAAGAATGGATGAAAATATGAATTCTGGTTCCCCCACCCCACCCCACTTTTCCTTCAGTAAAACAAATATCTCTTAATGTTGAGATCTTCTTTACTATTAATGTATTGTGTTCCTGTCCATGTCTTTCTTTGGATAGCTGACAATCTCCCTGCCTGTGCAGAGGTTTGCATTCCATCAAAGGTTTGAGCTGAGTGCCCTCTGGAAGCTGCTTTGCAAAGCAAGGTGACCCATTCAGAGAAGTCAAAACTGGCTAGGCCTCCTGCTTAGGCCAAGGTGAAGTTACAGGGCTCCATGACTTGCATATGGAACTTGCTAAGAGTCTCACCTCCTGCATGCTGTGGCAGGAGAGGGCTTGGAGGTGAAAATTATCTGCTGGAGTTTGTTTTCTGTGGGATGGGCTCCCCTCAGGCCTGAGATTACTGTGTCTGTGGAGCCCCTGTCGTGTTTTTAATTGCTATGGTTGTTTTTAGTCTGGGCTGTCATGCTTTATGTTTTAATTGTATATTTGGATGTTTGGAGTGGGAGGCCATAATAAATTTGATGATGATGATGATGATGATGATGATGATGATGATGATGATGATAGGAAATAGGAAGTGGCCTGGTACTGAACACTGTCAGTGCAAGATACAGTGAGAGAATGCAATGTTGCTAATGGCCAGCTTTCCTTCTTTTCAGGCTGTAGTCTAATCAAGGAAGTCAATGTTACTGCAACTATGGTCCCTACAACTTAGAAATCCTGTTCCTCAATGCTAGGGCAGTTGCTTGTAAGACATCTGTTGTCTTGGATTTAATGTTGGATTACAGAGCTGATCTGCCATGTATCACGGAGTTCTGGTTGACAAGTGTGGGAGGAGTTCAACTCTCTTACCTGTGTCTACAAGATTACTCAGTGATACATTAAGCTACCTTTGGAGGGCAGGAAAGAGGAATGGCCATTACCTATAAGAATTCGACCTTGCTGTTCTACTGTGCTAGGTGTCTTGGATAATGCAGGGATACTTTAGCAAACCATCTATCCTGCTACCTAATAGCCTTTCTTTCGTGAGTTAACCCTGGATGATCTTAACTATGGTGTTGGAATACCCTACATTCATTTCCCTGGGCTGGGTGGCTGCATCCCTGCATTATCCAAGACACCTAGCACAGTAGAACAGCAAGGTTGAATTCTTATAGGTAATGGCCATTCCTCTTTCCTGCCCTCCAAAGGTAGCTTAACCCTGGATGATCTTAACTATGGTGTTGGAATACCCTACATTCATTTCCCTGGGCTGGGTGGCTGGTCTTCATGGCCTTCTGGAAGGCCAGCAGGGATGGGCCCATCCAAAGCTCCAAGGGGAAGCTTTTCCATAAGACAGGTACCATGGTAGAGAAGGCATGCCTTCTAGGTCCCACCAAGGGACACAGCTTTACTAAGGGGAGCCAAAGTGTACCTACCCTGCCAGATCTGATGAGATCAGCAGAGACCATCAGGGATAGACTATTACTATCATCATTACTGTGATGGTGATGGAGTGCATGAAAGTCTAGCTTGAATTTTATCCAGAAAAGATACTGCTGGTAATCTAGGAAACTAGATTCAAGAATTGAGTTTCATCCTATTTTGAATGGGGTTGCACTTCCCATGATGGAGCAGGATCACAGTATGGCTGGGATCCTCAGATATCATTGGATTGGCAGGTAGCAGAGGTGATGAAAAGTATTTTTGCATAATTATACCTGATGCACTAATTGGGAACCTTCCTGTGTTGGTTGAATTAAGAAAAATTCATCTACATCTTGGTTATGCCCTGTCTTGACAACTGCAATGTGTTCTCTGGTGTAAGGTCCAGGGATCATATGATTCCTGTTTTGAATATCCTGATCTGGCTGCTAATTGTATGCCAAGTATAATTTAAGGTGTTGGCACTGACTTTTAAAAGCCTAAACAATTTAAGGACTGGCTATTTAAGTGAGTGCCTCTCCCATTATCTACCTGCTAAGGTTTCAGGAGAGGCCCTTTGTAAGATGTCCCTGATGTTAGAAGCCACTCTTTCTGACACACAGAAGATGACCTTCTCTGTGGAGTCCTTGGTGTTCTCTGAGAAATGTTGTTTTCTGGCAGACGTTTCATTGCCAGACTAGGCAACATCTTCAGTGAGAAAAGGGAGTGGGACTTGATTTCTGTTTATATATCATGGCTTGTCCTTCTTGTGTTGGTGGAGGTGTAGTTCACTCCTTGGAAGTTCCTTGATTGAGCTGTTGTTTGCTGTTTGATTGATTGACTAAGTTAATAGTTCCTTGATTAAGGTATAATGTACTGTTTGATTGTTCCTCTGGTGCTAATCCTGGTGTTAATCTTTGCATATCTGGGTGTTGATTGCTGGCAAGGAGGTGTTCTGGTCTTCTGGCTTTTCTATTGTCTCTTTTGAATCGTATGTAAATGTTGTTTACCTCTATGTGTCTGTTGATGGCTGCTTTGTCTGAGTGCCAAGCTTCCAGGATCTCTCTAGTGTTTTTGGATTTGGCTTGGTTTAGGATGCTCACAGTTTCCCAGTTGAAAGTATGGTTGAGTCTGTCCATGTGTTGTGAGATTAAGGAGTTCCCATCGTGTCTTGTGACTGCTAGTTGGTGTTCATGGATGCGCTCTGCTAGTCTTCTGCCGGGCTGTCCTACATAGTGGCTGTTACAGTGCTTACACTGTATGTTGTAGATAACTCCTGTTTTTTCTTCTTGGGCTACAACAAGGCTCAGAGAACACCAAGGACTCCACAGTTCAACCCTGAGCTACAAATATTCTCTTCGATTGGTATGACCTTCTCTGCAATGCTCCCAGGCTTGCAGGGTGTCTGCAGGGAGTGGTAAAAAAAAGTCAAGAGGGTGGATATGATGGTGCAATGCTCATAAAAAACAGGCAGTTTTAATCACACTGTTGTGGCTGCCATCTTGTCTTTCATGACCTTACCTGGTAAACACGCTGCAAGCTTGGGAAGCCTCATAAGTATTTAAAGATTGTGGCTTACAAAAGCCTTAAATAAAATTCAATTGCTGGGCTTCTCTATGGAAAGTCTGTACTTATTAGTTTTTGATAATGGTAGAACCGCCCTTAAACAACGAATCTGGGATATAGATCTCGAAACAAATTTAAGTAAGGTGCTACACCCCAATATTTATCATTTTCTACCAAAAGGGTTCGTTCCAGTCTCCTCTTTATCATCCATTACAATTTTGAAATTTCGCAAGGCCTTCACCTTAACCAGGCTGAATGCTTTGCCCTCAGCAGTCCTTTTTGGACATTTTAAGGGTACTCCTATGCACCTTCGGTTATGTCCATGTGCTGATGGCTCAATAGAAACTCTAAGCCATATGTTATTATACTGTTCCCTATATAAGGACTCTAGACAGACACTTACATATTCTATTTTGAATAAATTCCCAGGTAGGGAGTGTGATTCTAATGCTACTTCTTTCGGACAAGGACTCAAAAATATCTGCCCAAGTTGTCCAGTTTCATGCTACCATCTGTACAATATGCCACACCATTACTTAGGTTTAGAACTTCTTAAAACAGTATTTTATTTTGATATATTTTAGTATTTTTATTCTTAATTATTTTTCGATATTATCATACTTATTGTTTTTCTGTGTGTGTATTGTATATATGTATGTATGTGTGTTGATGGCTGAAAGCGAGGAGGAGTTGAGGAGCCTTATGACGAAGGTGAAAGAAGAAAGTGCAAAAGCTGGGTTGCAGCTAAACCTCAAAAAAACCAAGATTATGGCAACGAGCTTGATTGATGACTGGCAAATAGAGGGAGAAAAAGTGGAGGCAGTGACAGACTTTGTATTTCTAGGCGCAAAGATTACTGCAGACGCTGACTGCAGCCAGGAAATCAGAAGACGTCTACTTCTTGGGAGGAGAGCAATGGCAAATCTTGATAAAATAGTTAAGAGCAGAGACATCACACTGACAACAAAGGTCCGCATAGTTAAAGCAATGGTATTCCCTGTAGTAACCTATGGCTGCGAGAGCTGGACCATAAGGAAGGCTGAGCAAAGGAAGATAGATGCTTTTGAACTGTGGTGTTGGAGGAAAATTCTGAGAGTGCCTTGGACTGCAAGAAGATCAAACCAGTCCATACTCCAGGAAATCAAGCCAGACTGCTCACTTGAGGGAATGATATTAAAGGCAAAACTGAAGTACTTTGGCCACATAATGAGAAGACAGGATACTCTGGAGAAGAAGCTGATGCTAGGGAAAGTGGAAGGCAAAAGGAAGAGGGGCCGACCAAGGGCAAGATGGATGGATGGTATTCTGGAGGTGACGGACTCAACCATTGGGGAGCTGGGGATGGTGACGGCCGACAGAAAGCTCTGGCGTGGACTGGTCCATGAAGTCACGAAGAGTCGGAAACGACTGAACGAATAAACAACAAAATGTATGTGTGTGTATGTACTGTATGTATATGTACGTGAGTGTGTGTATGTATGTGTATGTATATGTATGTGAGTGTGTGTGTATGTGTGTATGTGTGTATGTGTATGTGTGTATGTGTATGTGTATGTGTGTATGTGTGTATGTGTGTATGTGTGTATGTGTGTATGTGTATGTGTATGTGTGTATGTGTGTATGTGTATGTGTATGTGTGTATGTGTGTATGTGTGTATGTGTATGTGTATGTGTATGTGTATGTGTATGTGTGTGTATGTGTGTGTATGTATGTATGTATGTATGTGTGTGTGTGTGTGTGTATGTGTGTGTGTGTATATATATATATATATATATATATATATATATATGGATGTAATACTTTTGATTGTATCTGGCCTTAGGGCTGTAATAAACTTGATGATGATGATGATGATGATGATGATGACGACGACGACCTCCCCTTGGGGGAGGAGGGGAATCTACTTCTCTTGTCTTTTACAAAACCTATTAAGATGCATCTCTTTCCCTTGGCTTTTAATTGTTAATTGAATTTTGTTTCAATTTTAGTGTTAATTTTGATTTTTTAAAACTTTTTATATACTGTTTTTTATTTTTTTTATTTTTGTTAGTTATCTTGAGTCCTCACCAGAGTGTTAGTTAGTCAATATGTACGTAAGTAAACAAATAAATAAAGCTTTGGGTTTCAGCCTCCTTCTTCACATTTGGCCTTTCATCAAATCATGCAGCTGGCAAATCGGTGGGAACTGAATTGGGCTTCTTTAAATAAAAAAATGCTGAATCAGTATTAGAAACCTATGCTTGGATGTTAATGCAGCTGTTAATGGACAGTGGATTAGCTGTTGACTGTATGTCATTAATGATGAGCAAAATGATATCTTGATGGCATTCTTACCATCTTTTATAACTCGTTCTGTTTCTTTTACCGATAATCCATGCAAAGGTCAAGTATTCAAACAACGCTAGCTCTAAAATGTTGGAAGACTTGTACTTATACACTTCATCATTTTAGAGAGTTTCATATGAAAAAAAATCAGTTATTTAAAATTCAGTTATGAAAGTAAAAGGAAAATAAATAATAGACTACAGTAACAATGCAGTAAGTACACGTGAACAGGTGTTCAAAGATGCATCCTTTAGCCTGAAAGACCATGTGAGAACTCTTTTGACCATGTGTGAAGTCTGATTATCAAGTATTGCTTAAATACACATGCAGTTCTATGGTTTTCTGCAGACACAAATAATGTCTTCAAAAGTAGCAGTGCATAATTAGAAATAGCTTGGATGTAGTGTAGCTAATCAGAAATGTCAGGGCTATTTGTCAATGACTTACTTCGTTTGTAAAAGATACTTATTTTTTAATAGCCATGGAATAGACCCTAACAGTGGTGGATACATTCTAAAGATGCTTTAACTAGATTTTGAGAGAATGCCTAGTGTGCTGTACACTTGCAGTTTCTCCTACTGTAGAGATATTTCTTTGCTAGATCAGCCAAATGTGTTTTCTGATATTTCTTTTGTTGAAATCATTTCCAGGTTTTGGAGAGTCAACTAAGTAGGCTGACCATATTTCCTTGAGACAAAAACGGGACATTGGGATGGCAAAACGGGACGGGGTCTTATGTAATATTCCATATTCATGAAAAAGACAGGGGTCCCCACCCCCAGTCCGCGCGATTGGCTCCCGCCTGCAATCCCGCCCCCCAGTCCGTGCGATTTGCTCCTGCCTGCAATCCCGCCCCCCGGTCCGCGCAATTGGCTCCCGCCTGCCAACCCTGCCCCCGGTCCCTCCTTTGCCGCACGCTGATAGACGGGAGGGCTTCTTCTTCCAGGCTGCCTCCAATTGGCAGCTCCGGCTCGGATCCTCGTTCCACGCCATTCCCACCAGGTTTAAAAAATGGGACAAAACTGAGATTTTTATCAAAATGACAGGACAGTTGAAAAATGCTAAAAAAAAATGGGACTGTCCCGTTCAAAACGGGACGTATGGTCAGCCTACATCTAAGGCCTCGTAGACTTTATCTCCTAAGACCCTGTTTGTGTGTTTATCAAGTGGAAGTTTGCATGTCATAAGGATAAATGCAGCAGAAAAATAAAGCTTAATTTCACAGATAGCTTAATTTTCAGAAAGCTACTGAATTTTAGAGAGCTATGAAAACACACCTGTCTTGATCATCTTTTTGCTAGCTTTCTGTTTTTTTCTTTATCTCTTCTGTTTCTTTGTCATTTGCTTTCCTAAGGTTAAATGTCCACATACTAATAATATACACCAAAGCTTGAAGCTTCAGTGGTATTTTATTCAGTGATACTTTCAGTGGTACATCAAAGCATATAGCTAAAGTATTCCCTGCTGATTTTTCTGTCAGTGTTCTTGGGTTATACAAGATCTGAACTGGATTAGTCTTCAAATAAGATCTTCAGGAATACAGTCTGGTTTCAAGAAAGAGATCCAAGAATAACACTTCATATATTTAAGTTACAATTTGAAACATTCCTGATGGCAGTGTGATCAGAAATGTTCTCTGGTTGTACTGTTCATAGAAGAGGTATAACTGTTGGGGGGAAAGTAGTGATTAGCAGGAGAGGTAGAAAAAGCCAGAGTGCCAAAAATTGCTAACCCAACTTGTGCCTCGTTCTTTATCTAATATCACTGCTATGAAGCTGTTGGAGAGTGCCAACGAAAAGCCTAATTGCATGTAAATAAGTCCAAGTTCATTGATTCAGGAAGTGATGCAGATCTACAGAAACAGCTAGTGCAGAAACATACTGTATTCTCAATGATTTGAGAACTATCTCTAGGGGTATTAGATTACAATTTGTATTTGTATATGAGACCTCCAACCGGTTGCACATTGAAATGTGGATGACGGCATACATGGTTCCCTGAATTTACAATTTGGATAAGAACATATATGAGTTTGAGTGAGAGTCTTGGCAATATATAAAATACTGTATATATGAAATGCCACATTGTTTCTCTACAGCCTCAGGCATCAAAGCAGATCTTACTCTCCCAAAGGGTATATGTACAGATCAATGAACTGCAAATCCCATAAGCTAATTACATGTATTTGTAAGGGCAATTACTTAATTGTGCACATCATGGCTTAAATTGTAGGCACTTTTTGTCCACACAATTAGAGAACAAAATCACCTAAAATCAGCCCTTAAGTTCTTGAACAAAGGCCATAAAGTAAGTCTATGCCAAAAGTCATTGGGGCTGAAGCCTTTCTTGCATGGCATTTATTGACCCAATTGATTTATCCTGCATTGTCTTGTTTGCAGTGTATTAGACCAGCCTGTTACCAAATTGTTAGTGCCAACTTCAGGTCTCTTTTTGCCTATAATTGTATAATTCCTTTGAGTTAGTGATTTGAATCATGGGCCAAAGGCACGATAGCCATCTTAAGAACCATTTGCTTTCCATTCCCATTACAGACAAGTTGGGCAGTTAAAGAACTGGTGTGATCTGTACAATTTTTCAATTTCTTTTGCAACCTTTTCCCTCTCCCCACCGGGTGTCCTGCTCAGCGGCATCAATTGCCAAATGCTCTCTGGAACAATTTCATTTTGACTGTCCTTCTAAAGGCCATCCACATTTCTGTTGGTAAGATATTCCACATGGATGAAGTGTATACCCATATACTCAGAAGCATTGCTTCCTTGCGCCTCTTTCCTGCAACTTACATGGGGGGAACTCTTAACATCCCTAACTGAGAAGCATGCAATGGATGGATGGATTCAGAGTACATGGTCCTACAGATACCTAGGTGTCAAGCCACGTAGGGCTTTCCAGGTAACAACCAGTATTTTGATTTGTATTCAGAAACCTGTGAACAGCCAATGCAGTACCAACAATACTATTATAATGTTAACCCAGTGGCTTTCACCTGTCATTGCATTCTGTACCAATTGCAGATTTTGCGTATTCTTCAAAGGTTTAGAATTTTAAATTTTCCAAAGAGCTTTCCTCATCCTTCTAAGTCACACACTTGACTTGTAGAAACCCCACTCATGGTCACAGAGTTATTTATGGTTGCAGAATTATAATTCACTATGTTTGCTTGGCAATATCTTCCTCTGTTTAGTGGTGATTCCCAATAAACGGGTAACTTCAACAGGACCCTTTTATCCACTCCTAAGTGAATGAGTAGAGAGCCAGTGTGGTGTAATGGTTAAAGTATCAGGCTAGAAACTGGGTGACCGTGAGTTCTAGTCCCACCTTAGACACAAAGCCAGCTGGGTAACCTTGGGCACCCCTTCTGAAACATCTTGCCAAGGAAACTGCAGGGACTTACTTACTTACTTACTTACTTAATTTATCACTGCCCAACTCCCTCAAAGGGACTTGTCCAGGCAGTCTCCGAGAATCGGACATGATTGAACGGATTTAAAAAAAAAGTGAATGAGTAACATTAGTGAAGAAGAGTAAGATATAGTTTATAGAGTAAATAGTTTATAGAGTAAGAGTAAGATATAGTTTATAGATAGTTAAATTGATATGGAGTCTTTTGAAAACCGCCATGTGAGTCTCTTAAAGTGTATGCTTGGGAATAGCTTGAAGGCATTGAAAAAAAAATGCTGTGACACACTAATTGCTATGTTGAGTTTGGAAGCTCCTGTTCAGATTTCTGCTTAGCCAACTGGGGTCACATTTCTTATAAGTTAGCAAATTTTTCTCGTTTTCCAGTATGCGCCCAAACACTCAGTACAGGGGCTAGGAGGTATGCATGAACTTGTCTTCCTTAATGTAGTAGATAGAATCATAATTGTAATCATAATAATTTCATTAAATTTATATGCTACCTGATTCCCACTGACTCTGGACAGTTTACAAATTGTTTAAAACATGAAAAACAAAATTAAAACACCCATAGCAGCAGCAGAAATAAAACATTCAGATTGAAGAATATAATCATAAATTCTCCAGAGTAAACACACCCATGACAAAGCATCCACAATAAAATCTAACATTAAAGCATCCACAGTAAATGAATAAGGACATCCACAATAACTTAAATCACCATTTTCATCATTGTTATCATCTCCACCAACACCAACACCACCAACACAATCTCAGCCTCTGTCAAAATCCATATTACCATTTCCATCCAATATGATGATCAGCCACCACCACCACCACCACCACCACCACCACCACCTCAGCCTCTGTCAAAATCCATACTACCATTTCCATCCAATATGATGATCAACCACCACCAACACCACCAACACCACCACCACCACCACCACCATCTCAGCCTCTGTCAAAATCCATACTACCATTTCCATCCAATATGATGATCAGCCACCAACACCAACACCAACACCACCAACACCATCTCAGCCTCTGTCAAAATCCATACTACCATTTCCATCCAATATGATGATCAGCCACCAACACCAACACCAACACCACCAACACCATCTCAGCCTCTGTCAAAATCCATACTACCATTTCCATCCAATATGATAATCAACCACCACCACCACCACCATCTCAGCCTCTGTCAAAATCCATATTACCATTTCCATCCAATATGATGATCAACCACCACCAACACCACCAACACCAACACCAACACCAACACCACCAACACCATCTCAGCCTCTGTCAAAATCCATACTACCATTTCCATCCAATATGATGATCAACCACCACCACCACCACCACCACCATCTCAGCCTCTGTCAAAATCCATATTACCATTTCCATCCAATATGATGATCAACCACCACCACCACCACCACCACCATCTCAGCCTCTGTCAAAATCCATATTACCATTTCCATCCAATATGATGATCAACCACCACCAACACCACCACCACCACCACCAACACCACCAACACCATCTCAGCCTCTGTCAAAATCCATACTACCATTTCCATCCAATATGATGATCAACCACCACCACCACCACCACCACCATCTCAGCCTCTGTCAAAATGCATACTACCATTTCCATCCAATATGATGATCAACCACCCAAAGCCCTCCAGAACATCTCAGTCTTCTTTGCTTTCTAAACACCTTTCACTGCAGGAGCTACTCTCATGTCTACAGGAAGGCTGTCCAATACATTTGGTGCCCTTACAGGGAAACACTGTATCCTATCTCTCTGTGCCAAAGCAGTTGTACCTAATTATGTTAACATTTCCCCATACAATTTAGATTCTGGGTAGGATCCATCAAAACCCTGTACAGAATCCAGAGGGTAGAGTAACATACATTATATTATTATTAAAATTGCCCCATATAATTTAGATTCTGTGTAGAATCCATCATCACCCTGTACAGAATCCAGAGGATAGATTAACATATGCTATATTATTAATAAATAATTTATTTATTATTTTTATTATTATTTTCTTCATAACATTTGAGATAAAGCCACAGATGGATGTACCATGCCAAATCAGTGAAACTGTCTTTCTTAGTACTTTTGCCTTGCACTGAAGGACCTTCATTGGAAAGCAACAAATGCATCTAAGTTTGTATCAGTGTTTTGTTTCTCATAAGTGATCCATTATTTGAAAATAGGTAAATCTGGGTTGCAATCTCATATCTCTTACATATTGTTGAATTTCTGGATCTTAGGAATGCATAAGATTGCTTATTTTAAAGAAACCAAATAAATACACAAGCCTACATGTTTAATGGAGAAAGTCCTCTCTCTTCTGGGATCTCTAATTTTCTGATCTCATAAGAAAGTAGATAATAGACTTTTTGTTAACAGTGAAGGAACAATTGCTATCCTTTATGATTCTTAACCCTTGCTAGCAAAAACCAACAAACAAAATCTAACTTCATTTCAGGATAGTGGACATACTACTTAAAGCCTATGCTAATTAAGAAAACTCAATAATTCATCTTTGAGTCTATAAAGATTTTTTTTCTGACCTCATCAGATGTAAATGTCTCATATGCAACTAGTGACTTCAGAAAAAGGTTTTCTTTTAAATGTTTATTTTATTCTCAGCAGACTATGCTCCTTAAGAAAATGGAAATCTTAGATATCTTGAGTGTTGTATAATCAGGCAGGATATACATCTATATAGGATATATATCATATATCATATATCATATATCGACTGTAATAGAAGATTGCAGTTCCAGGGCTTCAGTTGTGTGACCTGGAACTTGCTAATTTATTTCAATACTAGGAGATATTCTGCATGCAGAATAAACTAAATCCCCTTCTGCTGAGTTCCATGCACATTTTCTACCCCAGCTCAGTTTTTCATTACAGGTTTACTCTGAGAGATAATTACACAATTATCTATCAGTTTTATGTTTTAGAACTGGGATCAAATAAACCTCTCTGCTGCACTCCACCCAGAAGTGTTTTAGGATATGCCTAGAATGTTGAAGTTTATCGTTTGAATTAAAGTAGGTGATATATTTCCCCTATGGTTTTCTGAGAAAAGGCAAAATAGAAAGACTATTTTTTTTTCTGTATAAAAGAGTGATCTTTTTAGTCATGCTTGGCTGCCTTTTCAGGAATGTTTCCATTTATAATGAGATATTATTGTACTCATTTGAACTAGAAAGTTTTATTAAATTGCTTCCTTTTTACATTAAGTAACTTAATGTAATGGCTAAAATTCAGGTAGTTTAAAATATAATATTATGAATAGGTTCTTGTTTCTTTTTTTAAATGTGAATTAGCACATTCAAGATGAATAACTATGCTAGTTTGTTGCAACAATAAGAAAGACTTTTAAATATATTTTGACAGCAGCGCTCATGAACTTGGATGCATTTTGCCAGATGCCTCTGACAAAGTATATCTGATATATGTCTAGTCTACAAAAGCTTGAGCTGTAATATATTTTTCGTTGTTAGTTCCATATGAGTTGTTAAAATTAGCAGATGCTTAAAATGGAAAAGCAGTCAGCATATTCTGAAGATACACTTACTGGAGACTTCAATACTTGATAATGTGTCATATTAATTTAAGTGTTATCTGTTGCTTAGAAGCTATAGGTAGGGGATATGCTTGTTATACAAATCCTGGTCAATATCTGAGTTTCACGAAGGAAGTGTGGCTAGATGGTGGTGGGAAAAAAGAAATTTGAACTCTGAGAATTCTTCCAAGAGGTCTTCTCCTTCATTATACAGAACAGATATTGGTTTGCCAGAAGATAGGCAGGAAATACAGAGGATTGCTACAGTTTTCATAATTGCAAGCTGCCTGGCATTATTTTAGAAAGGTAGGAAAGGAAAAAAAATACTAATGGAAGGAAAATAGAACTAATCAATCCATATTGTTTGAAAATGTCTTGTAACTATATTTATAGATAGCATTTTGAGATGTTACAGCTTGGTCACATTAATAGCATTAATAATTTGTTTTATCAGTAATATTTCTTATTAGGAAGAGCTTTATTTTTATATGCCCTTTTGATTTTACATATATGAAGTACCCATTAAGAAATATTCTGAATATTTTATTTTTTTCCACATTGAAACAATTTAGTTTTTAATTCGTTGTGACAAATGTGTAGAAGGGTTACCACCTTCTAAAACCACAACCTAAAACTTCCCTTAGCATTTAAAGACTGGTTAAAACTCCCCGTTGGGGGAGTTGGGCGGTCATATAAATTTAATTAATAAATAAAAATAAATTTAAAAAAAGATTCAGTGCAAAAGACAGTCCCTAGTATACACACATACAGCCCCTTATTAATCTATGCAAAACTTCAAATGGCAGAATTATTTGTGATAAATTCACAAATTTGTTTGTGTATTATGTCATTAGATTAGACCAACTGATCCTTATTTTGCTTCCAAAACTATGATTAAGACTGCCCCAACTTACCTTTTCTTTCAGGCTATATTTTTTTTCCGTTCAAGATTTATTTTTGCCCAAGGCAATTATCTGAGAAAAGAAAAAGTTATGCTTGCTAAAAGGTAATTATACTTTTCTCCCCCAAGAACCAACCCTTCTAGCAGCATAAAAGGAAAAAGAAAAAACAATAGTGTTTTCATGGCCTGTGCTTATTATTATTCTGAGAATGTACTAATTTGTTACATCCAAGACGACGGTTACTTTGGTTTGTGAAAGGGGCAATATGCCAACCACCACCGTTAAGGAAAAGGGCTCTTTTTTTATTAAAAGTTGTGGAACAGAAAATAGCCTGCTGTCTATGTGGGTATGAAATGGCAGATTGCCAATTGGGTTATCTGAGTGTCAGGTTTTCTGTTTGGGGTTCGGAACGAATCTAAAGCTCTCCTTTCACAAGATTTTTGCAATTCTTGCCTTTGGCATGAAGTTTAGAAAATGTCTACAATTCTTACAGGGAGCCCAGAAGACCAAAATACAAGTATGGAAGCGTGTTTTAGAAGGGAAAATGAGGGAACCGGTTTAGCAATATTACAATGATTTGGTTTTGCTTTCTCCTGGCCCACTAAAAATTTGAATGAGAATGAAGTATGATTCTATACCTCAAGTCTGTTCAAACCAGGGTGGTCTGATCACTTTGTTTTACACGCATGGCATTGCTTAAGGTCATTTGTTGTAAATCTTAATATAAAAAGGCTGAAAATATATTCAGCACTTTGTACCTACCAAATACATATTTAAAAGCTTCTGTGAAAAGTTGGGACCTACATGGCAGATTCTGAGGCACTGAATGGTCAATTTATTCATGTAGATTAGCTATGTCTAAATAGTACATGGAAATGGATTGTTACAACGCTTTGATGAAATCTCTCTCTTGATATAATCCCAGTTGATCAATTTTCTAATTTTACAGCCTGGTATTCTGTCTTTCAGCACTAATATTGTAACTAGCTGCATCATTTTCTGACAGCATACTAAAATAAAGAATAATTTTGACTGCTGATTTGCTTCCCTTTGTTTTGTGGGCTGGAGTCTGGCAAACGAGAATCAAATTGGAAAGAATCTTTTGTTTCGTCTTCATGATTTATGTTGGGGCAGACCCTACTTTCAAAAATGTTTTCTGCTTCCTAGCATCAGTTCCCTTTATAAGCCGATGCATAACAAGAACTTATTTGGGGTGAAATCCCATATTAGAAATGAAATGCATTACCTAAGGCATTTTCTTAGCTGATTTAATCAAAGGATATCCATTCTGAAATTGTATTTACAAATTTAACCAATTTTTTATAATATAGGTTTTTATTGTCTCTGGGTTGTTATGGTTTGCAGTACATATTCACATGTGAATTAAGCATTCATTTTAATATATACTATATTTAGGCAGAACTGTATTTTCTCATGGTTAGACTTTTTTTGTATATTTCCATTTTTGGCAAAATGTTAGGATTTTTTCTCTCTCGAAAAAGCTATACAAGTATTTGTGGTACGGCAAATAATAAAAATCCATTTTAGAAAGACTCAGGCAGATACCCAGCTGAGTCAGGCTATTCATTTCACCTTTAAAAAAATGAAACCACAATACAAATTCTTCTGCATGTGGAATTATTCAGTATTTTTAAAGAAAGCAGCTAACCAAAGACATTTGCTGCAGCATTTTGCAAAAACTCGACTGAGCTGCTTTCTTTTCAGCCCATTGATGGAGGAACAAACATTTCTTTAATAAGACTACAGCAAATTCTAATTTTGTGGCATGAGCTTAGATAAGGATCAGGCCCCCACTGCATCACTGTGTTGCCCTTTGACACTAGAAGTGTTGAAGCTTTTTGGCAAAAGAAGAGTTAGACATTCATTATTATGCGATGGACTTTCCAGTTTCTAAAGGGGGGCTCTGTGCTTTCTCTGTGATAGACTTTGTTGCTGGAAATGAGAACTGTATTTTGGCAGCAAAAGACACGAATTGAGGCTACTCTGCAGGAAGACTCATTATGACATAATCCTTCATTAATCCTTATTCTCTATTAATAGATCAAGACCCAAGTTTTACTTTGGTGGACCATCTTTGCCGACCAGCCATTGTTACTCAAGTTCATCTGCAAACCTTGGTATATTAAATTATATGCAACACGGTATCTAAAATTCAGTACAGCCTTTTTCAAATAAAATGTGATTCCCATTTTTTAATGCAAAGAATGTTTTGCTCTCTGATGGGTAAATGCATTTAAAAGACATTAAGAACAACAACAACCCTCTTCATTGGAAGCTGACAGGCTCTAGCCCTTCTCAAATTAAAAGACAGGGGTCCTATGCGAAACCTTATTTTGGAGCCTTTGATGCCATAAACAGACAACATCATATCCAGCCAGGTCTTTTGCACTGTCCCATCTTCATTCCAGTCCATTTTATTCTGCCTTGTTTTAAGACGGTCTGCAATCCGGAGAATTGTGTGTTCTGAATGCAGACTATGCAACTAGCATTTTAATTCTGACATCTTCTAGAAAAAGAAGCATTGCTTGCTTCTTTTTTGCTAAGTACTGGGCCACCACGCCACGAGTTAAGCATTAGTAGGAAATCTCCAGGCTGCATGCAATCCAGAACCTCTCTTTTTGCAGCCCCTAGGATCGTTGCCACGTTTCCCTGCTGCCCAGGTAATCACACTGCAGTTGGGCTGCACTGGACAGATAGTTGGTTTCTCACTCTCTAGTCCTGCATTGTAATGGGCTCCTAGCTACGTTGAGCAGGGTGCTGGAAGGAAGGGAAACCTTGGTGCTTCCCCCATATTCTGAAGGTCCCTGTCCAAAATCACTTTACAGGTAGTCCTTGACTTACAAACACAACTGGGACTGGAACTTCCATCGCTAAGCGAGGAGGTCGTTAAATGAGTCATGCCCAATTTTGGGACCTTTTTTGCCACAGTCATTAAGTGAATCACCATGGTTGTTAAGTGAATCTCCACTGCTGTTAAGTGAATCTCCACTGTTGTTAAGTGAATCTGGCTTCCTCCATTGATTTTCCCTGTCGGGAGCTGGCTGGGAAGGTCGCAAATGGTGATCACGTGACTGCAGGACGCTGCAACCGTCGTAAATACATGTCAGTTGCTAAGTGCCCGAATTTTGATCATGTGACCGTGGGGATGCTGCAACGGCCAAAAACGCAAGGACCAGTCATAAGTACTTTTTTCAGCGCCATTGTAACTTTGAACAGTCATTAAACGGATGGTCGTAAGTCGAGGACTACCTGTATCCTCTGCAAGATCTGCAGTGATCTTGAGCAATATTCGGGGTCCCATCTCCCCTATGGTCTTACTCAAGATTTTTCTCTGCTAATGAAGATAGAGAAGCAGCTATCGACAGCAAGTTTAATGAAGGAAGTGAGGTCATGTTTCCATCCTAGCAATCATAAAAAAGAGCAGCTGAGCATAGCATGCTTCGATGCAGGATATGTGTATCTTCACATATGTAGCTCTAGCCATCCTCCAGCGCCCTTTGTTACCTAATTGTTTTTATTCTGTTCCAAGCAGCTTTTTGCATCATCTTTCCTTACATTCACTACCATTCATTCTGTTGGGAGATTAATCCTTCCCTAATCCTTATATCCTTCACCATTTGTCGCAATCTTTCATACTAAATGATCAATTGATTAATGCTTTTAGATGTCTAATAATTCATTTCCCAGGTTTATGTATATGCATAGACTTAAGCTGAAAACAGACTCATTCTAAACAGATATTCAGTTATCACCATTCTTATTCATTCTTGGGTTTCTCTTTTTCTCATCTTGTCCCACCCATCCATTTGTGTCACCTAACACAATAACTTTTTCTCCAAATCACATTGCACAATTTCCCCAAAACTCATCCCTGGTTCTTTCATTATCAGGATTCACTGGAGTGTAACGTACAGCGATCACCGACCTATGAATTCCTATTTTTATACACACCCACAGCAACCTGGACGACATCCATTCATACTTGCTGACAAATATTTTAGCCCTTTCCTTCACAATTAAACCTGCATCTTCACTTTCCTGCACGCATTCATCAATTCCACTTCAGAAAATCAGACCACCTTCATTCAGGTCTTTTAGTTTCACAGAAACACAACATAGGGTATCTATTTTTTTTCTTTCATTCACTAATTAATGCTGTTTACTATCTAGACCTTTTACATTCAAAGTCACAGTGCTCCATATGTAATGATCGTCACCTGATGGGTCCATAGATTCTGTACTGATCTGCATCACTTAATTAAGATTAATTATAAACATCTTTGCCTATCTAGACCAGGAGTTCAAGGTTATGTTGTTTATTTTCCCTACTGAAAGCATTAATATATAAACAATGAAGGCCATGAACTTTATAAAAAAAATTAAAAATAAAGTGGTTTAAAAAGCTGTATTGCAGTGCATAGGGGCGGGGTGGCTCAACGGGTAAGACGCCAGGCTTGTCGATTGGAAGATCGCAAGTTCGGAGGTTCGAATCCCTAGTCCTGCGTGACGGAGTGAGCTCCCGCACTCGCCCCAGCTCTTGCCAACCTAGCAATTCAAAAGCATGCAAATGCAAGTAAATGAATAGGTACCACTTCGGTGGGTAGGTAACAGCATTCCGCGCATGTCATGCCGGCCACATGACCGCGGAAGTGTCTTCGGACAACGCTGGCTCTTCAGCTAACAAACGGAGATGAGCACCGGCCCCTAGAGTCAGACACGACTGCACAAATGTGTGGGGGGAACCTTTACCTTTATTGCAGTGCATAAGACTTAATTGAGATCCCACTTCAGAATTTTCATCTCAACTTCACAGGATTCAGTTTAAGACCGTCCTGATCAAGCTTGCCAGGATTTAGCCGAACACATTTTGCCTGTCCTTGTGAAGTGCAACCCCTCCCCTGCCAGGAGCCTGTCATCCAGATCGCTTAGACTATGGTCCCAGAAACCAAATCTCTCCTGCTGATACCATCTAAGAAGCCAGTCATTCACTGGCTACATTATTTCTCTTATCACTTCTATTTCATGGACTGGAAGAATGGATAAAAACACCATCTCAAATCTCAAAATTTTGCGATTCCTTCCTAAGTCTTCAAAGTTCATGGTTGACAATGATTGCAACTGTTTGTTTGTTTGCAGCATCATTTATTCCCATGTACTGTAGATAAGCAGGACAGAATAATTATTAGTGGGTTTGATAAATTTTGGATTTTTTTCTGTCACATCCCTGGTCCTTATTCCTGGCCAAGATCATCCTTCACAAATGGATGGATCTAGTCCAGGGCTTTCCAAAGTTTTCCCGTGGCGACACACCAACCGCCGTGGAAACCTGGAAGTTCCGCTGTTGCGGCAGCGCGCAAAAACCCGGAAGCACTGCTGCCGCTTTCGGTTTTTGGGCGCCACAGTTGGTGTGCCGCAGCGGGAAAACTGAAAATGATGATGATCAGCGCTTCTGGGTTGTGTGGCGACACACCAGACTGTGTGTGGCGACACACTTTTGTGTCTCGACACACAGTTTGGAAAGCTCTGATCTAGTCAGTATATACCTATTCCTCATATCAGTAACTCACCAACTTCTATGACTCTTATTTTTGTCTTCTTGCCTACTCTTATACAGTATCTTTCTTCCTTCCCCTGAAGGCTCAGAGCCTGTTCATTCTGAGAGAATATATTTTTGAAATATATTTTTTACTTCCATAGTATCTCTTTGTGATGGTTCTGATCCTTCAGCTATTAATTCAGAAACTCTTACGACAAGCCATCAAGGATATGAAAGAGTTCTTTATTAAAGCAAGTGATCCGTTCCAATGCAAAGACTAGAATGAGGGACTGTCGCGCTAAATGGCCTTTTCATTCTTTACCTTGTGCCAGCCCCCCCCCCATTGGGGGAGTCACTCCATGACAGCCCCTCCCCATGCTCTCCCCAGTTCCATACTACTCAGCCCCAATCCTTCGCTAACGAGCTGACAGCCCATTCGGGCTGATCTTGGCGCCAGCCCGTTCGACTAAACAATACTAATCAACATTCCTGGCGGCTTTGCAGTCACATCAGACTACTGTTACAAAACATTCCTAATGACCCTGCAGGAATGCCAGACTACATCCACCCCCATAACTAGGCTGGCAGGATGTTCCATCCTGACACTCTTACATCTTTTCTGCTAAACAAATGAGCATTTGCATGTAGGGCATTCTGTATTAATGTAGTATCTAAGCCAGTGTTTCTCAACCTTGGCAACTTTAAGATGTGTGTACTTCAACTCTAACCACCTTCTCCACAACCTTCCCTAAAAAAGGGAGGTTGGGCACTGGCCGAATGTTGTCTAGTGTGATGGGATCCAGCAATGGCTTCTTGAGGAGAGGGAGGACCAATGCCTCCTCATGCAGCAAAGGAACAACCCCCTCTCTCAAGGATGAATTCACCACCACTAGAACCCACCCACATGCCACCCCCCAGGCAGCATTAGCCAACCAGGAGGGACATAGGTCTAAAAAGCAAGTGACTGAGCTCACACTCATAAGGACCCTGTCCACTTCCTCAGGCCCAACAGGTTCAAACCATTCCCAGATAACAGGACAAGACTGTGCTCCAGGCATCTCTACAGGACCTGCACCAAGGCTGGAGTCTAACTGGAAACAAATATGAGTGATTGTGTCCAACAGATGCTCTGAAAATCCCTCTGTGCAGCTTTGCAGGTGAATCTCTGGGTCCTCCCAGCTCAAAAGGGCTTGGGTCACCCGGAACAATGCTGATGGGTGGCAATCTGTGCACACAATAAAGACCTTAATAGCGGTAGGCCTTAATAGCAGCTCGCATCTGTGTTCAGTCGAGTTCATCCTTTGTTGACCTCTAGTGGTGCTCTAGATGGCTCTTCTCCCATTTCATCTCCCTCAACTCTTCTGTAAACCACGGAGAGCACTGGGATCCACAGGAAGAGAGAGGTTGCATGAGCGCAATCCAATCCAAGGTCACAGCTGCCCTCTTGTTCCAAGTGGCAACTAAGGCCTCTGCCGGACCATGCAGCAAACCATCAGGGACAACCCCCAGCTCCCTCTGGAACCCTTGCACGTCCATCGGTCACTGAGGGCGGACTGTTCTAATTATACTGCCCTCATTCCAGAAGACAAAGACTTACTGGCAATTTGTTTGTTCAGAAGACAGATTCATTCTTTACCTTCCTCATTCCACACATCACTGCCATGATAATGTAAGGGTTAGCTTAGCTTAACCACTGCCATTCTGCTTTTGGAAACTGCTTGCTGTTAGAAATTAGGTAAAAGGGCAAGAAGATTAGATACTGCTAGCAATGCAATGTTTAGAATAACAGGAGACATGCAGACTGCCCCTGGAGGTCTCTAGGATGCTTACTGCTAGCAATGCAAATTCAGAAACCTTGCCCTTACTAGGAGAGGGTTCACAATGCTTTCTTATTGAACCTGGGAAACCTATATAAGTAATGAACTCGCGATGTGTGTGTGTGGATCTTCCCAGACATTTCACTGTCATGATGTCTGTGGAGACCTCCACCCAGCTTTGTCTTGGCCAAAATAAATGCTGTTATTTTATATCTCCAAGCCTCGACTCAAGATTGTTATTGGTAACTTCAGGAACTTGGGTAAAACAGTGTAAGCCAGGGGCCTTACATTCACATCACCTGGCATGAGTATGTGTACTTTTAACTGTGAAGCCTTTAGAGTTACCTGGGGTCAACTTGATTCTGTAGTCTGATCATTCTGAAAGTTTTTGATTAAACTGAACAGTTGTGCAATTGTATTGGAGAATTTACTAAACTATTTACATTCAGTCTTTCTGTGGTAAAAGTGGCTTATGTTGTGGAATAATGATTCTACCCCCCATGAGGTGGCCAACAGATAAAGATAGAAGTTTTTTCAGCAACAATTGTAGGATGTGTCCTATAGGTGGTTACCGCACTTACAAACATGTACAGAACAATGTGGCCATTTCTCATTGGTTTAATTTGGTTTTGTTTTATATGGTTAAACTGTACATTTTTTGCACATACAAAAGTCCTTTGTTCACTTTATGGTCTTTTAAAACACTCACTGGTCATTTCCCCATCCTAGAATATCCTGACATGTGTACTAATATATTACCTTGGTTTCCTTCCTTATACTGACAGAGTTTAATAAAAATGCAAGTAAATATCAGACTATATATTATCATATTCCATATTACTGTAAATGAGGCCTACTTACTTTCCTTTAAAACCAAGTCTTAGCCACATATCAGTGATGGGGTTGACATGTGGACCTCTTGAGGAGTTGCACAATTTATCTGCAAGATCTGAGTACTGTATACCAAGGAAGGTTTGTGAATGTATATGTGGAGTCCTTGGTGCTCCCTGAGCCTTGTTGTTGTCTTGCAGACGTTTCATTGCCAGACTAGGCAACATCTTCAGTGCGAAAAGGGAGTGGGACTTGCTCTGTGTTTATATACCATGGCTTGTCCTGCTTGTGTTGGCGGAAGTGTTGTTCTCTCCTTAATAGTTCCTTGATTGGGCTGTTGTTTGCTACTTGGTTGATTGTCTGAGTTAATAGTTCCTTGATTATGGTATATTGTGCTGTTTGATTGTTCCTCTGGTGCTAATCCTGGTGTTAATCTTTGCATATCTGGGTGATGATTGCTGGCAAGGAGGTGTTCTGGTCTTCTGGCTTTTCTATTGTCTCTTATGAATGATATGTATATGTATTGGCTTCACTGGATCAAAATAGTGTTCTTTAGATAAAGATGGAAACCCAAGTGTCCAGATCTGCACAGATATTTTTTTCCTAGTTCTGAACCTAAGATATTTTTGCCATGGATACCAAATCTATAAGGTACCAGGCTAGAAACTGGGAGACCATGGGTTCTAGCTCTGCTTTAGGGACAAAGCCAGCTGGGTGACTTTGGGCCAGTCCCTCTCTCTCAGCCCTAGGAAGAAGAAGGCAAGGGCAAACTACTTCTGAAAATCTTGCCAATATAACTGTAGGGACTAGTCCAAGCAGTTGCCAGGAGTCAAGGCTGACTTGAAGGCACAAATATATATATACTGAATATATATCATTCATTGAGATATAAACCTTCCCCAACCATCCACATAATTTCCTGATTTGTCTGTTGGTATCAGTCTGCTTCCTCTGCATTGGAAGAGACTCAACATTATACTTAACAGCTACTTTATATGACAAACATGGTACCATTCAGCTATTCATTCAAGCACCCTTTTTTCAGGATCATGTGGAAACTACTAAGTAGCCTTGCAGAGTTGACGTAACTGTCTCTCAATTTTTCTTTTTTCAACATCTGTACAATGGTGGTGATCTGCCCATTCATTGGCAGTCAGCACTTTTCTAAAACTTTAGATTACCCCCCTCCCCCTGGCTAAATCAAAATTTTAAAGCAGCATCTGAGTTAAAAATATTACAGACTTGGTTTTGTCTGCGTTAGTGATATACCGCCATGGTGATGGCTGGATGAGGGTGCAAATCACTTGTGTGGAAATATTTGGAATGGAAGTCATTGGTAGGAGTCTGAAAAGCTAGAACACTCAAGCCATTGTTACAAAATGGGCAGAAGGGCAGCATATTTTGCTCAATATCTCAGTATCTAAAGGGCTAGAAATTAGCTTTTGCTTTTAAATAAAACGGGGAATCTGAGGATTATGGTTGATCTGTACTGTAGTAGCAACTGTACCCACCCCATTTTCAGACTGGCAAGCTGTGCAAGGCTGGCAAGCTCAGGTCCCCAGAACCACTTGAATTTTTGGAAAGAATCTTTATTGCTAGTAGGGTAAGGTAACAGAATCTTGAAAGCCTGGCAAAGTAGTTCTCCAGCTCAACGTATACTTACATAATTCAACTCAGAGTTACTCTGAATATCTTCCCAATGCTTCCCCCTCCCCTGGACCCAAGAATCTCTTCTGCAATGGCCCTATTTCCTCCCTTAACTGCTCCCTTGCTTCCTCCTCTGTGTTCCCAAGGTCTGTGAGGCATTCCCTCACATGGACTCTCATGGAATGTTATCAATCCCATGAATCCTCTTTTGGCTTCTCCCTCGTCCTGAAAGTATTCATGAAATGGTTGCCCAGCTTTGGCTGGTAGGTATTCCCATAGAAAGGTCACATCTCCTTTGATTCCTGGTGACTCTATGGATACAATTTCCATAGGGAAATGGTTTCCCATTGTCTTCTTTCAGGCAATTTTTTTGGTAGTTAGTTTTTTTATTGTATTATGAGATGCAAATAATACATGATAGAATACAGATATTAGCTGAGTACAGTGGTATTTGTACAATATAAACTAGAAATTGATAACATTATAATAATTTAGATAACTTAAACCTTTAAAATCTGGAGGTGACAGACTCGACCGTGGGGGAGCTGGGGATGGCGACGGTCGACAGGAAGCTCTGGCGTGGGCTGGTCCATGAAGTCACAAAGAGTCGGAAGCGACTGAACGAATAAACAACAACAAACCTTTTAAAATAAAGAGAAAAAAGTTTACATCAATATTAACTATAATTCTGAGATGTTAATTTTTTTTTTTTTACTTCCCAGTCTGGACTATGGCCCCGGTTTTTCCTAGTGGTCTTCTATTTAAGTTCTACTGATGTTGGATGCTGCTTAATATTTTGAGGACAGCTAAGGTCAGCTAAGGGGGCGTGGTGGCTCAGCGGGTAAGACACCAGGCTTGTCGATCGAAAGATCGCAAGTTCAGAGGTTCGAGACCTGAGACCCGCATGACGGAGTGATATCCCGCACTAGCCCCAGCTCTTGCCAACCTAGCAATTTGAATGCATGTAAATGCAAGTAGATTAATAGGCACCACTTTGGTGGGAAGGTAACAGTGTTCCGCGTGCGTCGTGCCAGCCACATGACTGTGGAAGCGTCTTCGGACAACGCTGGCTCTTCGGCTAACAAACAGAGATGAGCACTGGCCCCTAGAGTCGGACACGACTGCACAAATGTGCAGGGGGAACCTTTACCTTTCTTTTAAGGTCAGCTAGGTGCTGCCATCTAGCTGGACAATAGTCATGTATACTATTTGTCAGCTTGTTCTAACTTTAGATATTCCATCATTTCACCACTATGTATTCACTGCTGAAGAGCCTTGGTGTTTCAATCAGTTAGGATAAGCCGCATTCTCTCAAATTCATTGTTGTCATTGTTCATTCCCTGCTTTGCCCGAGGGTTCCAGGCACCATAGGAGTCAGTCTGCTTTGTTCCAGATAACTGTGTATGTCCCCTTCAGTACCTCAAGCTATTAAGACTGACATATCCTAAAGGACAGGAGGAACAGTATTTGCAGCCAACCACAACAACATCAAAATGATGACCCACTCACAGTGATGTTGTCTCTTGACATCTGACACAAATATGTAACTTGTGGCCTGTGCATCATGCATCATGTATCTCTCATCATTTGACCCCTTGCTCCCCTGCAGATGTCATAGCTGGAGAACTGACTGCAGACACCTCTAAATCCATGGACACTGTTCCCCCTCTGAGCAGGGTCCCATGGTCCTGCCCTCATGGCCATGTGTGATGGAGTACAGTAACACAGCAGGCTCTCAGGAAGGAGGGAGCACATTCCAAGGAGGGGGGCAAGACAAGAGACAACACAGTCCTGAGTTGGACCATGGGAAGAGGAAGAGACTTAGGATAGCCACTCCCTAGAATCTCCCAGGGTATTAGGTTAGAGTAATGCAGGTTTAGTCTGGCAAGATTCTGTCTATACGGTGTAAGCTAATAAAGAACTGAACTCTGGCTGGATTGCTTCTATGTTGTTCTTGGGCTGAGCCTGACATCATGCAAAGGCCCTTTGTGCTCTCAAGCCCATTAATTAATTAATTAATTAATTAATGTAGTGTTCTGTGATAATCGGTCTGCTCCTTTACATTTCATTCAGAGGTTGTTTGCTGTTGGGATGGTTTCCCACAGCAATGTTGTTGGATTAACAACCTTCTTGCGGTAGCTGCACTGCCTACCAATATGTTTCTGGGTGCAATTCAAGGTGTTAATTATCACCTATAAAACCCTATATGGCTCAGAGCTTTCATATTTTCAAGACCGCTTATATACTTATATAATGTGTATATATAGACCAGAGGTTTCCAAACTGTGTGTCGCGACACAAAAGTGTGTCGCCACACACAATCTGGTGTGTCGCCACACAACCCGGAAGCGCTGATCATCATCAGCGCTTCCGGGTTTTCCCGCAGCGACACACCAACGGCGGCGCGCAAAAACCCGAAAGCGGCAGCAGCGCTTCCGGGTTTTTGCGCGTTGCCGCAACGGCGGCACTTCTGGGTTTTCCCGCGGCGACACACCAACGGCGGCTGGTGTGTCGCTGCGGGAAAACTTTGGAAAGCCCTGATATAGACAGACAGACAGACAGACATGTTCAGTCTCTGCTAAGAGCATCATAGGGAGAAATAAAAAAATGTCCTCTTTTACTGATTAGTTGGACAACAGCCCCAGGAACATTCAGTAAGGATAACTGCTTCTTTTATGGCTTTCTTTCACAGGACCTCTTCTTGGTCACTGCCCACATCCTTTGTGCTTGATTAAGGGCTAGACCTCCATGGTAGAACTGATGGTGGTTCCTGCCCTGTAGTCACATACATTCTTTTTAATGGAAGCAAAATCTGATGGTAGAGTTGTTCAAGTAAATCTGCCTTTGGAGAGCAGTATCTGTGTTACCTTGGGTGAAAGTTAGAGGGCGGTCTTTATATTTGCTGCTTCAGAGGGGAGATCCAGCTTTCAAGATTAGTTGTTTGGAGCCTTGAGGCAACGTAGCTTTTTTTTTAAAAAAAAGATTTGAAATCTGATCTATGTGTACCTATCTTTCCATCCAGTTCCATCCTCTTGACTTAGGAACCCTCCTTCAGTGAGAGGTCTTTTCTTCCATTCATTCTTAGGCACTTAGGGGTGCACTATGACTTATATCAGATCCCCAGTCTCACTTCTTCTGTCCCCCAGAGTCCTCACCAATACATTGGTTTTTAAAATGGGCTGATCACTATGTCACCAGCTAGCACCCACTCCAGAAAGTGGAGGAGAGAGAGAGAGAGATTCCTATTCTAAAGATAAGCATGGCGGTCATTGTGTGATGTACACAGGAGATGGTTTGTCATTTACGATCACAGTGGGTCCTTATGAACTGAGCTTTTACTGAACTCTCCCATGCCATGTGTTAGGTATTTCTTGTTTGGAGGTCACTGCAGTGCTCAAAGAGAGCTACAGAAAAAGTGGGACTTGTATCCTGTTGGTGTGGGCCTTCAGGGGAAGGGATCCTGCAAAACATTTGGCTTTAGGTATAAATACGCAGGTGAGCGTTTGAAAACCATAGGTACAAGTAAACAACCTGTTACTTCCTTTGGCCACCTTTCTTACTAGAGCCACTTTGTGTTGTAGAATGGCAACAGTAACTCAAGTAACTCTCCTTTTGGACTACTGCAATGTGGTTTACGTGGGCTGCCTTTGAAGACCACTTGGGAACTGCATTTGGTGCAGCATGCAAAAATCTGCTTATTGATGAATGAGAATTGGAATAGTCATATGATACTAGTATTGTGACTCCTGCATTGGTTGCCAGTAGTATTGGTTCTCAGTAGTTTTCAATCTGCAATTCAATGTGTTGTTTTAATCAATAATATGACTTCACTCCTGTGTATATGCAGGACTGCTTTTTCCAAAAGGAATTGATCATCCACTATGTTCTCTTAGATCAAAATGATTAGTAGCCCCACTTTTTAGGAGGTTAAGTAGACCAAGGTCCATAAACAATATTTCTCAGTTGTAGTTCCTGCTTTAAGGAATTACATCTCCCAGGTTAGGACTACCCAGATGACTTTCCACACGTTGGACAAAACTGAGCTCTTCCAGAGAGCATTTGGAGGGTGAGGAATTGGTACTACTGGAGACTAGTAGGTGATGCTGTGTTGAGTTTATATGTGCAATGTTGCAATGTTTTATTGGTATTAACTGTGGGGAGGCTGAGCAACTATGACAGTGTACAAAATTAATAAAACAAATAAGTAAATAGTCACCTTTTTCAGGGAAAGTGGTATCCTCTACATTTTTTTTAACTACAGTTCCCACAAACCCTTGACATTCAGTATGTTGGTGCAGTTGATGGGAGTTACTAAAAAAAATCTGGAGAACACTAGGTTGCCTATCTTAGCTTCTTCTGAACATACATGCAACTCAACTTCTATACTGCCTGGATGGTCTTTGTGCTCAGGGCTTCTGACTTCTCTTCCCTGCTTCCCCATCAACTCACTGAGGTTTCTTAAGGAGCTTTTAATCCAGATCTAATGAAGATCCAGCTAGCCAGGCAGTATTTCCCAAATTCATTCAGGAATCCTGGTTTTTCCTCCGTAAGATGTACAAGCATTCATTTTCATGATACAGAAGCAATCTCTATTCAACCCAGTGGCATTTCAGCAATAATTTCCCTAGGCTGAATGTTTATGTCAACTTTGGATAGCTCTACAGCCTGAAAAAAACTCTCCAAAATGTTCAGTGCCTCAATAATGTATTTATTAGGATACATTTTTCTTCCCCTTGTCTTCTTCCTCCTCTTCCTCATCTCAGAAATGAAAAAAAAACCGCATCATTGGCTTCCATACATTTATTTGCAGATCATACTTTCTTGGCTGGGTGGATCAATGCCAGAAAGGACAATCAAATATTGTTTCAGATAGATATTTAGATTATAGATAGAGAGATAGAGATAGAGATAGAGATAGAGATAGAGATAGAGATAGAGATAGAGATAGAGATAGAGATAGAGATAGAGATGGAGATGGAGATGGAGATGGAGATGGAGATGGAGAGAGGTGGAGAGGGAGAGGGAGGGGGAGGGGGAGATGGAGGGGGAGGGGGAGGGGGAGGGGAGGGGGAGGGGGAGATGATGGAGATTGAGATGGAGATGGAGATGGAGATGGAGATGGAGATGATAGAGAGAGATGGAGATAGATGGAGATATAGAGATAGAGATATAGATGCATGCCCACACACACACACACACACACACACACACACTTGGCAATAGCAAACTAGCCATTCACCAGAGACAGTGTTGCACACTCCAGGAATATTTAACTGATAGTCATCCAGAAAGTCAAAGAGAGCTTGAAGTCAGGTGGGCCAGCCTGCAGTGAGTAATCCATTGCCAAATGTATGCATACACATGTTCCTAAGGCACAGGCTGATATCTGCAAATTTACTGATTCTTCCCATACATACCCAATTTCTTGCTAAATTAGAAATTCATATCCCCTCCCCACCCCAAAAGTCAATTAAGGTTGACAAGGAATCCGGAAGTTATGACCTGGCAATAGGAAAATCAATAATTAGCTAGAGCTAAAGGAGAAAATGGGAAACAGTGACTAATACAATCAGTTGGACAAAAAAAGATCTTTATGACTGAGCCTCTTCACATTCTTTTTACTTTAACTAGTCCCCCACCCCCACCCCCCACCTCTGGCAAAAAAACAGCCCAGAGGATTATTTGTACATGGATTCCACTGTCACAAAATTTGTTACAGTTTGTCACTCTCTATGTGACTTCTCTGAAACTAAGCTGTTTATGTTAATTGGTGCTTAGTGGTCTTAATACAATGTGTTTATCTGGTATATACTTATTCTCCAGCTACAGGACTGCTTAGTGAGATACTACAGCACTGCTCTTTCCAACCTTTCTATGCTAAACATGTTTATTGGAAACTCCACCAATTACAGGATTTGTTTAAATTCATTAAGGATCAAAGTGTAAATATCAAATGATATATTTCCACCAATTCCAGAGGGGGTAGCTCTTTTAGTTACATAGAGATGTATTTGTTTTCAAGAATGGAAATAAATGTGAGCTGCATAATCTTTAAGGAACTAGAATCTATTTTCTCACATGAATAAATCCTTTATCTTAACCTCTACACAAAAATGTATCAAAGGTATTGACTGGCTCCACACATCACAGTAAGTCATGGTTTAACTACATATCACTGAATTAACCACAATTGGTTGGGTTTGTATGATATGTTAATACACAAATTATGGTTTAAATACCAATGGCTGGATTCATGGAATAAACTAAGCCAAAATCAAACTATCTACATTATGGCTTAAGCAAATGTTTGAACCCAGTTACAGCCTTTTATATTTCTTGTCTGCAGTGGCTTGCTGTTTGAAAAGTGTTTTTTGTGTTGTTGTTCTATACATAGTTATTAATTAATGACGACACTTCATGTGCCTTAAAAAAGTAAAATCTTTTTTAAAGAGTCCCTTTGAGGGAGTTGGGCGGTGATAAATCGAATAAATAAATAAATAAATTCTGATCTGTTATGAACATAATAAGAGGAACCCTACTGGATCATTGTAAAGGCCAGAGTACTGTAGCAGTCCAATCAGATGACTCTGGAAAGCCCACAACTGGAATTGGACTGCAATCTTAGCAGCTGGGATTCACAGGCATACTACTGCCGATGCTGAAAATAATATATAGCCATCATGGTTAGGAGCCATCAAAAGCATCATGAAGCCTGAGATTGCCAAAGCCACCTCCACCAGGGCTGCATGTTCAGCTGAACATAATCTCACAAAGAAGAGAAAATCAAGGATCCTAGAAAGACTTCTAGTGCTCCAATCGTGCATGAGAGCCTTTTGTAAAGAAGGAAGAAAAAAATGATAGATCCACCAGCCACCAGAAATGTGAAGGATTGGGATGGGGGAGGGGAAGGGGAAGGGAGTAGAAAAAATAGACGTTTCCCCAAGGTGTTGTTTTGCTTTATTCGAAAAATTAGGAAGAATTGAATAATTTTGGAAAGAAGAAAAAAAGACAGAAATCCTCCAATGAATGCAATAAGGCAATGTGTTCATGCATTGCTATCCTTTATTCTCTCCAAATATTTCCTTTAAAAAAGGAAGACTTTTATCTCCAGTATCAGAGCATTGCAGTTTCTGAACAAAGAGGACTAACATGAAAAAGAAGAGAACTGTGTCACACTCCAAGAAAACCTTCAATCACCAGAATCAGAAGTTTATCAAGAGGAAAAAAATGAAGTCTCAGATGAAGCAGAAACTGCTGATAGTTATGATAACTCAGAAAATGACCCTGAAGTTATGTCTAAAGGCAAAACTCACCTTAGATTTTTTTTTAAATTTTGTTGTTATTTTCCTCAGCTCTTTTTTAAAATTTTTTGACAGAATAGAGAAGTATAAGGCCAGGATAAATAACTCTGTTTTACTATCACATTGATGTTTTTTTTTCTATCTTCACTTTTATTTTTACCAAGTTTTTGCTGATAAAAATAAGAGATGCTAGGTTTTTTAGTTCCATTGCTTACAGTTGCATTTAAAACAACATTTAAAAAGAGTTTACAGGAAATATATTCAATTTAATTCAATATATAATTTAAAATTAAATTACACATTTCCAATTAATAAATATATTAAACATGATAATTTAGGAGTAAGCCAAGGCCTAAATTATGCATGTTATGATCTTGTATTAGCAAAATGAATTGAGACCTGTAATAAATTGCATATATTTAATTTCCCCCCACAAATTTCTATCCCCCTCCAAGAAAGAGGGGGCGGGGAAACCCTCTTTTTTTCCCCTTGAGGCTTCAACATTTCTGATTAGGTTCTTCTTTAAAGGTGGTGATGATTCTGGTTTAAACAGTACAGTTCCAGAAACCTTGGCATTATTAAGTAGCTATGTATGATTAGTTTACTTCCTGATTCCCTCACACAATGTGCAAATGATGGAATCTGCTGTCACAAAATGTGGTAATGCTCATTAATTTAGATGGCTTTAAAAGGAGATCAAGCAAGTTCATAAAATAAAAAAAAATCTATTATGGGCTACTAGCCATTATGGCTATATGTGACTATTAAGTGCAGAGAATGTGACTCGCTGTTTGTGGATTTCCTTGGATGCATTTGGTTTGCCAGCATCCATTTGAATGCTGGTTTTAGTGGACTCTTGGTCTGATTCAACAGACTTCTTCTTATGAGTCAATGATAAGGTCAGGATCAATCAAAAAAGGCCAGTTCTCTGGAAATTATGGCTCATGGTAGCATCACAAGTCTCTGGAGATAGACCAAGCGATGCCTGACTAACATGCATGTAGGAAATGGAGGATCTTCTCAGAGTAATAATCTCTCCATGAGAACAGTGTCTAATCAGAGGAGACATGAACTGCTGTAAAAGTTATGAGACCTGCGACATTGCATGTGAGCTTGTACAAGCTAGTTGTACCTGATGAAACAAGCCGTGGCTTACAAAACACAAGATGCTTTTCTCCTTTCTTGAAACAGCTTTCTCATAGCTGCTCCTCTGGAATCTCAACGACTGTTGTATCTCCTTTGGCTGCCAAAATACCCTGAACAGGCAGCTCCCCTTCTGTCTATGTTCGGGGGATGAATGAAGGGCTCGAGCACATCAGTATTCAAAATTCCTCTTTCAGAGTGTAGCACATCAGTATTCAAAATTCCTCTTTCAGGGTGCCACATATGTAAGCCATTCCTTTAAAAACAGAGTCCTTAAAAAGCCTCTGAGTATGTTTCTGTGTACAGCGCACAAATGTCCACTAATTGCACAAAGGGAGAACCGAGATTCCAACAGCAAGCCCTGTAAAAAGTAGATAGGCAAAGAAGTGGAAGCATCTGTTTAATATAGACGACATTAGAATTTAATTTTACCTCTGTGATGCTTTTGTGTAGCTGCAGCGTTACAGAGAAGCCAGTAAGCATGGCAGTGCGGTGTCAGCAGGTGCATGCCACCAAATTACTGCTTTTCATTTGCATATTCATCTGCTAAGAAGCATGTCATTATCATATCAAAGGGATACTAAGCAACATCTAGCTTCAAGAGATGTGGCATAGTTTCAATGCTAGCAATTAATGCGAGATGAGGACTCTCTTTCTGTCATGTCTCCCAGGGCTAAATGTAATCGGGCTTATTATTGGATCGTTACCAATAAGGCTGTGCTGGCAGGGAAAAAAGGTTGCGTGGAAGAAGTGAGCAGTCCACAGCATCTTTCCAGCGTATACCCAATATCAGGTATCCATTCACCTTTGCAGAAATACATAAACAAACCAACCAATGGATTTTGAGGTGTTCAACAAGGATTTGATTAGAACCCATCGATGTAACTACCAGGGACAGGGTGAGAGCTCGGTAGTCGCCAATCGAACGGCAGGACAAACCCATCAATATTGAACTTTAAATTGATGCTCTGAGGGGCAACAGATTCACATAACCCGTTCACCTTGGGCAATCATTTAAAGTAGGCGGAACATTCAGTGATAAATCCCTAAATACGTGTTTAGCATTTACTGTCTGTCAGATTCCAACAGCTCTCACAGATCACACCACAGATATTTGATTTTGAATTATAAAGGGTGTTACAGTCTGATGACTTTAGCTGGTACTAGTACAAACCGCCCAGAGTCCCCTCTGTGGGGGGAGATGGGCGGTGATATAAGTATGATAAATAAATAAATAAATAAAATAAAATGCTTCCAAAACAAGTATCTGAGGAGGCCAACTTCACTTGGGTCTTACACGTGTCTAAATCACAACTCAGTGATAGTGAATACATCAGGTATGAAACTATGCTCCTTTACATAGCTAGGAAAGGTTCAAGAGCCCTAAGGAAAAACAGTGGCAGTGTGGCTCGCCACAGGAACATCTGGAGAGAGGTCAGAAAAGTCAAAATGGTAGCTACAACTGCATGATCAAAGCCCTGCCTCTTTTTAAAGCGTGTTGCATGTGTGACACATACAGTATTAAAAAAAAGGGGAGGAGATTCAATCACACAATCCTGGCCACAATCTTGACTTTTTTGCCTACCCCCACCCCTGAGCCCCTGGATCACAAAAGGTTATTTCCCTGCTATTTTTCCTAAATGACCAGGAAATATTTTTCTCAGTTTTAAATTTGATGTCATTTGAAATAACCTTTAAACTGAGCACTCTCGTTTGGTAAAATGCAAATAACAACATTGTAGTTCTGTCCAAGTACTAAAATATGCCCACGTTGTTAAGATTCTAAATATTTATAACAGATGAACAGATATAAAGCTTCCAGATTTTAGTAACAATCTTTTGGAATGTTGTCTTCTCAATACCTATATGAAACAGATCCATCCAGCATTGTTACTTGATGATCACAGATATTTAGCCCTTCAAATGCTTGTGGAAACCTATGTAATAAATCATCTTAAAGCTAAGCAATCTCACGGATAAAATGTAACTTGCATATAATGTCAAAAATATTGTTAACATAACTTAAAATGACAGTAAGTCACTACTTGATGGGACCTGTGACTGTTTCCTCTGCACTTCCTCTCTCTTGAGAAAAGCTTGGAATTCTAGCTGATTTAAGACACATGTTTTCTCCCAGTAACCAGGCTGGGAGATAGGAAGGCAAGCTGCAAGGCAGAGCAGAAAATACTGGGTTAGATCAGCCCGTGGTCTGAGTATAAGGTAGCTTCATTTATTTGGAACAGAGTAGCCTTGTGAGAGCTTTATTGTGGAACAGCTTGATTTAATTGTGACATTTTGGTTGTTTATTTGTTCAGTCGCTTCCGACTCTTCGTGACTTCATGGACCAGCCCACGCCAGAGCTTCCTGTCGGACGTCACCATCCCCAGCTCCCCCACGGTTGAGTCCGTCACCTCCAGAATATCATCCATCCATCTGGCCCTTGGTCGGCCCCTCTTCCTTTTGCCTTCCACTTTCCCTAGCATCAGTTTCTTCTCCAGGGTATCCTGTCTTCTCATTCTGTGGCCAAAGTACTTCAGTTTTGCCTTTAATATCATACGCAACTGGAATGTTACCCAGAAAGTCCCATGAGTCAGGTCTTCTTTTTGTGATGGACTGATAAACTTTAAGTTGTTACTATGGTAGTCTGCTTTCTACAGTTAGGTTGGTCTTGGGTAAGTGTAACTGGTATGCAGTTTTAAGCCACATTAAATGAAACCATTTTACAGAATCAAAAGCAGAAACGTTTACAGGATCAGTTTAAGATGTCCAAACTGGTCCCCGTCAGCCCGAAAAATGGGTAGGTAAAGCCAGTCATAAGTAAGCAATTGGAAATACAAAATATAGCTAGCCTATCTGTTAAAAAGTAAAAATGCTATATGAACTAGGAAGCTGTGAAATATATATGTGGCTGAAATCATAGAGCAAATTGCAGAACAAAGTTTTGATAGAATCATAAGAATCTCAGCATGGATGCAAGGAAAAGAACAAGTTTGAACCCTCATGTTTGTGGATAAAATACTTGAAAGTACCCAGCAGTTTCTGCTAATGGCTCAGAAACCAGAGGGGATCTTAGTGTGCTTTCCATACATTTTTTTTTTGTTCCATGCACTGTGTCATGATCAATAACAGAAGGACTCGTTCTTTCATTTGAAAGCTATTACATCTCAACATTACTCAGAACTTGCACGCTAATTTCCTGGTGTTGACTTCAAATGATTCTTTCAGGTAACTTGTCTTTCTCCCTATAAGAGATAATTCACAAGGTTTTAATATGGTATGAGGCACCACAAAATGCATGCTTCAAATGGGACCTCCAAAAGACCAGAATCTGGTGTTTACAAATTCTTTGGTCGCCAGCAAGTCAGATACACTAAGCTCTGTATCTCAAGAATGTTCTCTGAGCTTCATTGCCAGCCAGAATACTCATGAATCCAGACCCACCAGGTCTTATAAAGCTCTGACATCCAAATCTGAGCATGATCTTGTCATGTTTTGCCCCTCTGTCTATCTGCCATGGAATCTGACCACTGGTTAATCTTAGTTTATAGCACTTTCTTCCAGACTTTTGGATTCTTATCTGCCTGCATCAGGATCTCCAGTCAGACTTCTCTTAATAGGCCTCTTACTTAATAGGCCGGCTCAACCCAAGTACACATTTTCACTCAATCTGGGGATGTTTAAGTGGGTTTGCGAATTAGCTAACAAACCTTCACTTTGGGATTTATCAGACTTTTGTTTAACCCATTTAATACACACATAAACACATACACACACAAACACACTTGATACTACCAACTTCTTATAAGAGATAAGTTATGTGTTTCTGTGCTTTTTAAGTTTCATGTGCAAGTAGTCCTTGCTTAACAACCATTCGTTTAGTGATGGTTCAGACTTAACGACGGTGCCGGAAAAAATGACTTACGACCGGTCCTCACACTTACGGCTGTCGCAGCATCCCCAATTTGGGCACTTGGCAACTGGTTTGCATTTATGACCGTCGCAGCATCCCGTGGTCACGTGATCACCATTTTCGACCTTCCCGGCTGGCTTCTGGCAAGCAAAATCAATGGGGAACCACATGATTCACTTAGCAACCACATGGTTCACTTAACGAGCACCATGATTTGCATAACGCCCACTGCAAAAAAGGTCGTAAAATCGGGTCAGATTCGCTTAATGACCTCTTTGCTTAGCAACTGAAATCCCAGTCCCAACTGTGGTTGTTAAGTGAGGACTACCTGTACCCAATTCAATATGTCCAATGCATAATGTACCACACTGGATGGATCCATTGTATCCCTTGGAATTCTTTCCCAAGCTGCTGATAAAAGGATATGGAACCAATTTTTCAAACCTCTGCTTTTTTAAAAGAATGACAATGGAAAGTTGTCCAGCAATGCCAAATTTAATAAAAATGTTGACACTGGTTTTAATGGGCTGGCTTGATGTTAAACATTTCACTTGAAATTTTTATTACACTTACATAAAAGCTACTTGAGTTATGGAAATAGAAGGCCTGTTCTGTCTTTCATTCCATGTAGCATGAATGCCAATATTTTTCATTACAGAAAAAGGTTCTATCCTCGATTTGCACACATTTGTTTTATATTTTTAAGGAACCTGTCTTCATTAAAACACAACAAGTTCATTTATTGGCAGAGTTATTACCATGAAGCCATGTCTGCCAACACACATCCATTTGTTGCTCCAGTACTGACTGAACAGAAATAGAGAAGCAACGAATTCATACTTGGCATACATGGATAAATAGCAGCACTCTGATTCCCATGACTGATTTATCCCACTGATATCATTGTGATTAAAACATGAGTCAGGTAGTTTGAATCCAATCTTGTGCCTTTAAGGCTATAATCTTGTGCACGTTACCATGAAAATAAGCCCTATGGAACACAGTGGGACCAGAAAAGCAGCTCTATCAGTCATTTGATGGCTCCTAGTGAGAGGAGAGGAGACATCAATGTATGTTCCATCCAGCTTGTCCTGGATTTGAAATTAGTCTGCTGCTCTTGAATGGACAGCAGAATGTTCTTCTTTGCTTTTTGACAAAAGATTCAGTTGTCAGTCCAGTCATCGTCTCTTCTTCTACTTCAAAGTAAATGTGTATAGGAGTGCACTATAAATGGAGGGAGTGGATGGATTACATAATTGCATTTTTAAAAAATCAAATTTGATCCCAAGAACTCAAAGATCCATCTTTCAATGCGTTTGTAATAATCATAGAATTGGCTTCTTATTTTTGTGAGGAAGGGTGGTGGAGCCAGAAAATGCTGTTTTTCCATAATGATTCCAGGATTCCCTTCAGAAACTAGGATGGTCCCCTTGCTGTTAACCTTCTGGAAAGTAGTGAAGACCAAACTCTTCAGGGGGACTTTGGGGATTGACTGAATGCCACCTGGAACCAGATTTGATTTGCTAATTAATTAATTAATTTAGTTCGTTTATCTGATCTGCTGATATTGTAGTGGTTTTATTACTTTTATTTTATTGTAAACCACCATGAGTCAATTAGGGTTCAGTGGCATATAAGTGTGATAAATAAATAAATACTTATTTGAGGAAGGAGAATTCTGCCCATTTATTTCTGTGATGGAATGAAATAGTCAGCATTTAACAATATGGAAAATCTGATGGATGTTATTTTAACTTAATGTATATTTCCAAATTCATGCCATCTTAAACAGCTCTTTTTCCACCCACTAAGCTTAATTATTTACCATTCAGGGTAAATAATTACATCTTAATAAACAACCCAATAAGGTAAATATTTACAGTTAAAACAAATCAAACACAACCACACCCTACGCAACAACTACACTGTGAAAACAACACAGTACAATATGTGTTCAATGTGTGTATACAACCATAATTAATATAAAAGAATAATCCTATAAAGTAAGTGGAGTTAAGCGAAAATAACTGACCAGATGTCACACGGAAAGCTTCTATGGCTGATGGGCAACTAGAATGTGGTTCTCTCCAGTGCCACTCCAGCACCTTAAACACCACACGGTGCTGGCTCTCCTATCTAAAGCTATATTTACAGATAAATAAAACTAGCTGGCAGTTAACCAGCAAAACAATGAGGAAAAAAAAGTTTACTGTGCAACACAAAGATAAGCCTTTGAATTAAAAGCCTTTGGACAATTAAAAAAAAGCCTATTTGCTTGGTGTTAAAATACCCCAGTGTGTATATATGTAAAAACCACCTCTCTGGAACAGCATTTCAAAGTTGAGAAGCTCCATTTCTTAATGACGAACCCAGTAGTTCAATAAGAGCTACTGGAACAAATAGGAGAGAGCCAGTTTGGCGTAGTGGTTAAGACACCAGGCTAGGAACCGGGAGACCGGAGTCCCGCCTGAAGCACAAAGCCAGTTGAGTGACCTTGGGCCAGTCACTCTCTCTCAGCCCTGGGAACGAGGCAATGGCAAACCTCTTCTGAAAAACCTTGCCAACAGAACAGCAGGCAGTTGCCAGAAGTCAACGCTGACTGGAAGGCACCAAAAATAAATAAATAAATAAATAAATATTTTTTAAAGAATGGAGCAAAACCTCTGAAGCTGACCATAAGGTACAAGGGGAATATACATATAGGAAGATCCTACATATCCTTCAGATGTTGTGTTGTGAGGTATATTTTGAATTCTTGATAGAATGTTTTAGAAAATGGCTGTTTTTCTTGTATAACATTTTTTGTTTTGTTTTTTAAGTGGTTATTTATTTTATATGTTTGGTTTTTAACTTGTGTTTTATTGGATTGTTGTTTTTATCTGTTGCGAGCTGCCCAGAGTCACTTAGGCAGGATGGGCATCCATACAAATCGAATAAATAAATAAACAAATTTCAAGTGGAAAAAGCAAAGTGACATATTTAAATAAACGTAAGCCAAATGATGTCAGAATAAATCAGTAAACGTTATGGGAAAAAAGCTTCCACCAGAGTGTGATGGGCAGGCTTGGGAAGCACATTTTCAGCATCAGAAGAGTTGTTATAGGCATGTCCTGATTTTTCTCTGTGAAATGTTCCTGCTTTCAGGCCAAGAAGGAATAGCAGCTCCAATACCTTTGCATAAGATCAACAGGGTATACGTTTGACTACACAGTCCCCTGAATTATTTCAAATATCCTGTTTGTGGCTGTTTCCAACACTCTGGGACAACATCTTCCATAAGAGTGGGACTGGGAGATTATCTTTATAGTAGCTAGCTATATTTATGCAACATGCTCAACAGGTTGAGCACATACATTTGCTCAACATACTAAGTTTCCTTAGTATTAAACTTGCTTCGTTTTTTGTGGTTTGGCATTGAAAACGCAGCCCATTTTGTTACATTTTGATTCAGTATATTGTATGGACCCAGAAAATTGATTAATTCAGTACCAGGATAAGGAAGTCGTGTGACTATAGCCCATTTGTAGTAGATAGGAACCTGGTTTCATACAAGGCTTTGTAGAACAAGATTACAGAGGTGATTTCCATTTTGATTAATGACAAGGTATAGTGTGATCAAAATGGGACAAAAGAGTGAAAGTGCCCTAACCAATGGAGGAACAACGGCATGGGGATTGAAGTAGGTTAGAGGGAAGGTGTCAAGATATACTGCCTATTAATACTAGTATTTCTTTTTAATTTAGTTAGCCGCTTTAGATTTTACAGCTATGAGCTTCAGAAATCCATGCCTTCAATCTCTTAACATTTACAAGTTTCAATTGAAGAGAATATTTGTAGCTCAGGGTTCAACTGTGGAGTCCTTGGTGCTCTCTGAGCCTTGTTGTTTTCTTGCAGACATATCATTGCCAGGCTAGGCAAAATCTTTAGTGCGAAAAGGGAGTGGGACTTGCTCTCTGTTTATATACCATGGCTTGTCCTGCTTGTGTTGGTGGGTGTGTTGTTCTCCCCTTAGGAGTTCCTTGATCGGGCTGTTGTTTGCTACTTTGTGAATACTGCCATGAAGAATCAGAACATTTACATACCATTCATAAGAGAAAATAGAAAAGCCAGAGGACCAGAACACCTCCTTGCCAGCAATCACCCAGATATGCAAAGATTAACACCAAGATTAGCACCAGAGGAACAATCAAACAGCACAATATACCCTAATCAAGGAACTCTTAACTCAGTCAATCAACCAAGCAGCAAACAACAGCCCAATCAAGGAACTACCAAGGAGAGAACAACACCCCCACCAACACAAGCAGGACAAGACATGGTATATAAACAGAGAGCAAGTCCCACTCCCTTTTCACACTGAAGATGTTGCCTAGCCTGGCAATGAAACGTCTGCAAGAAAACAACAAGGCTCAGAGAGCACCAAGGACTCCACAATTTACAAGTTTCCTGGTTCTTAACTATTCCATTTATCTTCTCCTTGAACTACTTTGTAAAGAGATGTTCTGATTCTTCATGGCAGTATTCAAACAGCTTGGTTTGGTTCAGTGTTCACACAATATGCTTAACCGGATCAATGAAACAACCAGTAGCAGCAAGTGCCAGCCATGCCAAGTGTGATTATTATTACTTTGGTTTGTTTCATTGTGGCTTATTGTGTGACGTGACTTCAGCCTATTCAGCTAATTTGTGGTTCAATGTGGGAGCTCAGAAAACAGGATAATTAGATAACCTGATAAAGTGTGTTGTATAAATCTGCCTATTTCAATTTATATCGGTTTGCTTCTCCTTGTGAAATTCTTAGACTTCTGCCATTCCAACTTGATGTCTTCCAAATATATTAGGGCTGCAATTCACAAGTGCTCAATCTGCATGGCCCTCATGCCTGGCTAGGAATTCTGGGAGTTGTAGGCCAAAAAAACTGGAGGGCACTAAATTAGGAAGGGCTGCCTTATAGGTAACTGTTGCCTGTAGCAATAGAGTAAGAAGCTTCAGTCCTAGGGTGGTTCTGGATACATTGCAAATTCAGCCGCTCCATATGTTAGAAAGTAAATATCTTGGGTCACACAGAAGGAAACTTTGCTATGGTTCCTCCCCATGCCAGAATGACCTCTTTGAAAGTTTGGGCAAATCAGTGAATGGAGCAGTCAGACTATAAACTTCTGTCACGTGGTTAGGGCTTTTGATGTGACCATTCATGGGCATAGAAAGAAGCTATAATGAATTGTTTACCATGACCAGTGAGGCACAATACAGGTAAATGGAAACACAGTAGCTGTTTCAATCATTTTTACTTATTTTTTTAAAAAAGGGGAAAATAGGGAAAGATAATATATAAACTTCCTATTCTTGTCTATCTTTTCCCCCTTCTTTAAATATACAAATTGTCTTGCTTTATATTATTTTCAGCAACTGAATGTATGGATTCTGGACTAACTTATCAAAATTGTTATATATTTATTCATCGTCATTCTCAAGCTTAAGAAACAGAATGATGTCCAATAGATTCTAATTGTTTTTGTACTATATGGGCGATACAATTTGCATGAAATCCATGCAGAGCAGGGGCGTTGAGTTTATTCTGTTGGATCAGAAATTCTGCACATCAGAGCAGTCTCTTAGATAAAACTAAAATCAATGTCAGACAAATGCTCGATAAAATCCAGCAGCTTTGTCATACTGGTAATTATGCTTGGAATATCTTTTCTGGATTTTCATTCATTTGACCATTATTGGGAACTTAGAATAAGATGGAGCTGGATAACTTGACAGTTTTAATGGGAAGCTGATTACTGCCCTCTTCCTTTCTATGAGACATCCTGCTTCCAACATACTGGAAAATACTATGGCAATTCTTTGTAAGACTTTATTTATTTGATTTAGATGGCCACCCATCATGGGCAGCGTACAAGATTAAAGCAACACTTAACCATCTCAACCATGATGCTTGAGGTCAAGACAATAAACTCAGCTCATAAAAGCTTGCCTAACTTCCTGGCCAAAACACCTGAGGGAACAACCAGGCCATTAATGATTTACGAAAGACTAACAGGGTCATGACCATATGGATCCCCAGAGGGATGCTACTCCACAGGGCAGGCACTGCCACAGAGAAAGCATGACTCCTGGGTCCATCAAGATGGCACCGTTTGATGGAAGGGACCTGGAGCATGCCCCCTCTGTTAGATCTAGTGGGCCGAGCAGAGACAATGGGAGAGAGGCAGTCCTACAAACAGCCTTAACTTTCAAACGCTATGAACCTAAAAAACAATGCCAAGCTATTCATTTTCTAAGAAGCTTATTTTTAAAATTAAACCTGAAAGAATATCAAGAAATGAGATATTTTGCAAAACCCTAAGAAGTCAAATGATATAGAATTGCAAAGAAGCTCAAATTCATTTTTTTTAAACTGATTATAAGGATTTAAAAAATTTTTGAAATTGCAACCATTCTTGCTAAAATTAAAGGCAGTCAGGAAAATGCCATAGTAAATTTTTAGGCAATAATATAAATACCATTTCCCCCTGTGTTTTCTTCTTATAAAATCACTAAATCTAATGCCATCTATTATTGGGATTTCGTTTCGAAATTTAAATCTGTTGAATAGAAGTGTGATGTTTTTTCTTTTAAAAAAAGCAGTGCAAAATATATATTCAACTAAATATTCCTCTCCCGCATGCTACCAATAGATCATTTATCCTCTTATTGGATCCTAAGAATCTTTAAAATAGAAAATACAATTAGGTTTAAGTTTCACAATTCTATGAAACTTTCCACGTCTAAATAAATATACTGTACTTCGCGTTGTTGTCTTTGGGGTGTCAGGCAAGAGACCAGAGAGCAATTTTCAGACTTAAGGGAAAAAAGGGGGGAGGGGGGAAGAGAAAAAGAGATTCCCTATACCTGCTGAGCATATATACATGGATGCATGCACACATTGCCATGATGTTATTCTGTACAAGTTATTTGATTGCTCTTCATAGTCTTTTGATTACAATTGGCATTTAGAGAGTCAACCACACACCTTTCACTATGATGCCGTGTCTTCCTGTTCGCCTTATCTATGGCTGCGATGATGCACAGCTCTCCTATTTCTTTTCTTGTGGGTTTGTGAGGTTTCCTTGATGTTTGTGACAGGCCACGATAGGGGAAGCTTTTATCACGGTGGGGTTTGGAGGCCTCAGTAAATTGAAAATTGCAAATGAAATCCACTGGGCTTGAATTCATCAGCTACTATGTCAGATGACCTTTGGCAGCTGCTGATAAAAATGAGAGAATGTTAGCTCTGATCCAATTTTCACCACTAACCATTCCTTTTCAAATCCATTCACAGCCAGGCAGCAGAGGCATGGGAAGTGAAAATGATAGGGTTTCAAGAGAGCTGTATTGTATTGCAGATTAAGATTTTTTTTCTCCCCTTATTTCTAGAGGTCGGCCCCCAGGCCTCTGTCTGGTGTCTACCTATTGTCCAATCAGTTTCAATATCTGCTTCAGAGGACATGCTAGCCATCCTTACAGATAAGTGCTTACAGGAGAAAATAGTTGGACTTAATAGTTTTGCTTCGGAAGCACCAAGGGTCACAGTGTACCAATATTGACTGGCACATGTTAGTTTAATCTGACATCCTCAAGAATGTGACACTAGATTCTTTCAGAATTGTTGATCTCTAGAAGATTCCTCTTCATTGTACAGCTGTTGTTCCCAGCTCCAGGGTTCCAAAAATGTTATTAGACCATGGTAACTATTTATATTCATGAGTTACAGATAGTCTAAAACATCTATCCAAGCAAAACAGATACAACCTTAAGCTTATGGAAATTTATAAATATATCAGTGTAGTAAGAAGAGGTAATCTGCTCCTGTAACAGCCCTTTCCCCTCCAAGATGTCTATTTCCTACTGAAGTAGAATGGATTAATCATATGATGATAGAAAACATATATTTAGTTAACTCCCAGTTAATGTTGGAAAAATTAGCCGCCCAGAGTCGTCGTATACGAGATGGGCGACAGAGAAATTTGACAAATAAATAAATAAATAAAAATGCATATTAGCCTTCAAATATTCTCATTTGAAGAAGTGACAAGAATCTCACAGCTTCACAGATTTTTCAGGATTTAACCTTCATGTATCACTGGAACCAGATTATGGCCTTTAAAATTTTATCCATCCAAAAGCCAAGAAGAAAGAAAGAAATTTAGTGCAATATAAAATGATAGACAAGCTTTACAGGAGATCAACATCCATAAAAGTCACTGTTAACTTTTGGCTAGTCATGGACTCTCAATTAAACCACCATGCAGGGTTGTTATGTGGATAAAATAGAATGAAGACACTCCATAAAGTAAAGTTTTAGATTAATTAAATTAATTAATATAAGCACCACACATTACCCCTACTGCAGGGCTTTCCAAACTTTTGCTGTTGGCGACACACCAACAGCTGGCGTGCAAAACCCCGGAAGTGCTGCCGCCAGCGCTTCCAGGTTGCCACCGCTGCCATGCTTTCGGGGTTTTGCATGTTGCGGCGGCGGCGGCGCAGTGGCAGCAGCGTCCTGGTGTGTCGCACGACAACCCGGAAGCACTGATGGCCCGCCGCTGCTGCTGCTGCACGCAGTACCGTGCGCGGCGGCAGCGCGCCATCAGCACTTCCGGGTTGTTGTGCGACACACCTCGGGCCCCCAGGCGACACAGCACTGTGTCGCGACACACAGTTTGGAAAGCCCTGCCCTACTGAAAGGTCCTTCTGTTTTCTCGGTTGATAATGTAAATAAGTCTATTTCCATAGAACCCCATCCATTCCTATAACAAGTTTTTAGAAGGAAAGGTTTGTCTTGTTGGACTAGCTGAAAGACCGTTGTCCATTCTTAATGTTTCCCCCTCTGACCTGCAGCCATGGGGAATGCAAGAGCCAAATTAGTTCAGGCTGTTCAGGAGACAAGACTTGCACTGCAGCTGATGCACAGACATTCATTAGATACATTACTCATCCCATAAAATCTCAAGTGCCAGGTCTGAGATGGTCTCTTGATGATTCAGTCCAGTGTAGATACCTATGACTTGGATCCCCAGAGTGGCAGCTTGGAGGTGCCAAGGTGTCCATGGATGACTCCTTTTCTCCTGAGTTTTTACATTATATCAAAATTCTTGTCATTAAAAATATGAGAAAATAAACATTATGAATAGTGGCCGTCTCATGCATTGTTTGAAAGTGTGGCCATCACAGGGTTTAGTAAGGAGCATCCTATGTGGGGCGGGCGGGGGAGGAACTAAAGGGAGTAGCAGGAGGATTCTGGTAAACTGGTTCTTTGGTTATGTCCTGCATGACAACTATCTTTTAATGATACGTGGTTTATTTTCTTGTTGAATATTTATTTTTGTTGCACACTGCCCAGAGACACATTGGTTGAATTGGACAGCCATGTAAATGCTGGAAATAAATGAACAAACAAACAAATAAAAAAATAATTGTGGTTGGAGAAGCTACCTCAGCAGGTTTTTACTGCATGTTCTCAATATTGCAAATATACAGTACTTACTAATCCCAAAAAAGTTTGGGACTATGAAAAATGAATACAAAAATATATACGATGTCACACATCCTAAGATCAATTACCTATCTTTTAAGGAGTATTTGAAGAATATCCATTATTATATGATATCATGGTCTCATCCTCTGATTAATTATCCCCAGCTACAAAGGTACACCCAGGCTATTAGAATAATAACGATGATGATGATTATAATTAATAGATATTATATAATAACTGCTTGGATCTGCACATATACTACACCGATATGTTATGACATCCTAGGTTCTTGGAAAGTACTCAATGCGAATGAAGGCCAACACCAGCTAAAGAACTGGCAGCTGTGGTTTCACATTGTTGTGTATATAATAATAATAATAATAATAATAATAATAATAATAATAGATTACGATGATGACGATGACGATGACGATGACGATGATGATGATGATGATGACCCCTTGGGTCCTTTTTTCCATTCCAGTCTGGCTCTATCATCTTGCTATCTTTTATTTCCTATTTCTGTTTTTGTTTGTATTTTTTAATGTTTTTTACTTGTGAAATTATTATTATTATTATTATTATTACTATTTTCAAGCCGCATCCAGTGCTGTGGACAATAGACAATTACCCCTCCCCCATTAATATTTCCTTCTTGTTTTTAATCACAGAACAAAGCACTTGCTCAATTTAGCAAACATTGGTGTTGTAAGAAAACTGTGGAATTGCCGATCGATGGATAGAGAAACCTTACATTGTTGAGGCATAAACAAGGCATTCTTGTTTATGAGGCCCAACCTGAGGAAGGAGAGTGATTCAGAAGTGTTTTACCTGTAACATCTACCTAGAGGGGTTCTTGTTTTTTGAAGGGAAGGATTTGCTTCTGCAGTAATTTTTTATTAGAAGTTAAGGTGAAAGGGGCGTGGTGGCTCAGCGGGTAAGATGCCAGGCTTGTTGATCAGAAGATCGCAAGTTCGGAGGTTCGAATCCCTAGCCCTGCGTGCGGAGTGAGCTCCCGCACTAGCCCCAGCTCTTGCCAACCTAGCAATTTGAAAGCATGCAAATGTCTGGGTATGGATACTCTTGAAAATTGCTCAGAAATTGCATCTGGGGTAGAACAGAGATCCCTGGTTTTTGGGGTTTTTTTTGCTAAGACCTAATTCAGCAATGAGGTTATATCTTTGCCAGTGAGTTTCTGGGCACAGTTCAAAGAGCTGATTTGACTTTCAGAGCAAGTATGAGCTCCTTCTAGGGTACAGGACCACCAGCTTAGACCATTTGGCCCACACACTCTCAAGAGAGATTGTTCTCCATCTGGTCCCACAAGGACAAAAGTGTCCTTTGTGCAACAGCAGATGGAAAGCAATGTTTCCCTCCTTGCTGCTGCACAAAGAAAGCATTCCCTACTTAATCCCTGCTTCCCCACATTATCCTTTGGTTTTTCCTTTTTTTTCCCTATGTAAGAGCAGACAGGGAGACATTGTTCCACCCTGTTTCAGATGTCATCACTAAGGGGAGGGGATTTGGTAAGAGGTGGGGCTTTCCTTCCTTGCTGTCATACCTGCTTACATCATCTGGCCTGCCAGAATGAATGCGAATGAGTAACCAAATCATTCTGCTTGGAAGCCATATATAGTCATGACCAATGGACATCAGAAAGGTATCATTCCTCTGCATATTGCAATAGACTTGCAATATGTCTATTGTGAGGTCTTATTTCCTGGGTCTCATTAGTCCAGGACTTCCCTAGTATTTTTCTTTGGCCCCTTAGATTATTCATAAATTGGATTCAGGAACAACTATTCCTAAGACTTCAAGGAGAAAGCAGAAAAGGACCCCTGAATTCAAGAACTATGTAGAGAAATCTTCCCATCAGTTGAGACTGGCTCCTGATTACTAACAGTATAAATCCGTGGAACCCATAGAATTGTAAAAAATGTAGGGTTGGAAGGTACCTTGGAGAACATTATATACATCCACACATACAGTAGCTACTAGAAATAACAAATATTGATATTCCTGTTATGTAAAAAAATGAATTTAGGAAAGCAAAGCATAATTTCACCTGTTCAGGACAGCCTTCTCATAGCTAAATATGGAAATGGAGGTTTCATGATGTACCTGTCCTCTGTATAAAATGGCTGAAACACATAACTTAAAATCCACACATGCTTACAAGAAACTTGATTACAAGTTTACAAGTTTACAAGATTACAAGTTTTAAGATTAAATTAAGATTACAAGATTAAAAGATTACAAGTTTACTAAGATTACAAATTCTATCATTAATTCCCATAGTATTTCTTCAGACTAATCCTATTGACAACAGAACGCATGGTCTGACTCCCCAGGAATACCAAAAAACAAATTGACAGAGATTTATTCCCAAACAAAACTTATTTCCCAAAAAGAATTAATTCCCCCTAATCGAAAGATGTTCACCAAAAACACTAATGACCTTCTCCTATTCTGGACCAACATGTGTGATGCTATGTCTATGACCGATTGTGATTCGCCTTCGAGGTCTCGGTCTCCCGCCATGTAATAAGTAACCACTTATTACTGTCCAATATACTTGTGAAAGACTTCGCACCTCTGGCTTTCCATTAAGATTGTTCTATAACCTGAATTTGTGGTAATGTCTGGCTTTCGTTCTGCAGTTTGGACTAACCAATGCATTTGTTGTTCCTTGCATTCCTAAAAAAGATAGATTAATCTACTTTGGCAAACAGTTCATCCCTACTGGAGTTAATACCAAATCTGCTACTTTTGCATATATGTATGATATAGCAAAGGATCTCCAGCAAAGGAGATTGTTACCTTGTCGTGGTGCTGGAGCTTGAGCACCTCAATGACGCCATGAGCTAAACCGTGAAGGGACACCCAAGACATGGCAGAGAGGTCAGACTAAATACGATCCCTGGGGAAGGTAACGGCAACCCACCCCAGTATTCTTGCCGTGAAAACTAAATGGATCAGAACAACCAGAGATATGTCGGTATACCATCGGAAGATGGGACTCCCAGGTCAGAAGATGGTCAAAATGCTACTGGGGAGGAACAGAGGATAAGTTCAACTAGCCCCAGATGTGATGATGCAGCTAGCTCAAAGCCGAAAGCACAGCTAGTGGCCGACGGTGCTGGTGGTGAATGACGAATCCGATGTTCTAACGATCAACACACCATAGGAACTTGGAATGTAACAGCTATGAAACAGGGAAAATTGGATGTGGTTATTGGTGAGATGTCAAGACTAAATATAGACATTTTGGGTGTCAGTGAACTGAAATGGACTGGAATGGGCCACTTCACATCAGATGACCACCAGATCTACTACTGTGGACAAGAGGACCACAGAAGAAATGGAGTAGCCTTCATAATTAATAATAAAGTGGCTAAAGCAGTGCTTGGATACAATCCAAAAAACAATAGAATGATCTCAATTCAAATTCAGAACAGAAGAGATCAAGAAAAGGTGGCAAGAATATACGGAAGATCTGTATAGGAAGGATAACATTATCGGGGATAGCTTTGACGGTGTGGTCAGTGAGTTAGAGCCAGACATCCTGAAGTGTGAGGTTGAATGGGCCTTAAGAAGCATTGCTAATAACAAGGCAGCAGGAGATGACGGTATCCCAGCTGAACTGTTTAAAATCTTGCAAGACGATGCTGTCAAGGTGATGCATGCCATATGCCAGCAAATTTGGAAAACACAAGAATGGCCATCAGATTGGAAAAAATCAACTTATATCCCCATACCAAAAAAGGGAAGCACTAAAGAATGTTCAAACTATCGAACAGTGGCACTTCTTTCACATGCCAGTAAGGAAATGCTCAAGATCCTGCAAGGTAGACTCCAGCAATTCATGGAGCGAGAATTCCCAGATGTACAAGCTGGGTTTAGAAAAGGCAGAGAAACTAGAGACCAAATTGCCAATATACGCTGGATAATGGAGAAAGCCAGGAGTTTCAGAAAAACATCTATTTCTGTTTTATTAACTATTCTAAAGCCTTTGACTGTGTGGATCATAACAAATTGTGGCAAGTTCTTGGTGGTATGGGGATACCAAGTCATCTTGTCTGCCTCCTGAGGAATCTGTATAACGACCAAGTAGCAACGGTAAGAACAGACCACGGAACAACGGACTGGTTTAAGATTATGAAAGGAGTACGGCAGGGTTGTATACTCTCACCCTACCTATTCAACTTGTATGCAGAACACAACATGCAACGTGCTGGGCTTGATGAATCCAAGGCTGGAGTTAAAATTGCTGGAAGAAACATTAACAATCTCAGATATGGAGATGATGCCACTTTGATGGCTGAAAGCGAAGAGGAGCTGAGGAGCCTTATGACAAAGGTGAAAGAAGAAACTGCAAAAGCTGGGTTGCAGTTAAACCTCAAAAAAACCAAGATTATGGCAACCAGCTTGACTGATAACTGGAAGATAGAGGGAGAAAACGTGGAGGCAGCAACAGACTTTGTATTTCTAGGCACAAAGATTACTGCAGACGCTGACTGCAGCCAGGAAATCAGAAGACGTTTACTTTTTGGGAAGAGAGCAATGACAAATCTCGATAAAATAGATAAGAGCAGAGACATCACACTGACAACAAAGGTCTGCATAGTTAAAGCAATGGTATTCCCCGTAGTAACCTATGGCTGCGAGAGCTGGACCATAAGGAAGGCTGAGCGAAGGGAGATAGATGCTTTTGAACTGTGGTGTTGGAGGAAAATTCTGAGAGTGCCTTGATGAGGATACATAGCTTTGTAATTGTTTATGTGAAAAGCATATTGGAATTTCAGTGCATCACAAACTGATATGACTCATTGGTGTGATATGGCTACAGAAAATGCAAATATAGTTTCAATAGAAACAGTGTGCAAACCACAGGAACTAATAGTTCCACTTTATGCATTAGTCAGACTCTACTCACGGTATGAGAGCCAGCTTGGTGTAGTGATTAAGGCACCAGGCTGGAAACTGAGAGTTCTAGTCCCACTTTGGGCACAAAACCAGCTAGGTGATCTTGGGCCAGTCACTTTGTCTCACCCGTAGGAAGGAGGCAATGGCAAACCACTTCCAACATCTTGCAGGGACTTGTCCAGGCAGTTGTCAGGAATAAAGACTGACTCAAAGGCACCCTACCCTCCCCCCCAAAGAAACCCCAAAGTTGATATCATTTCCTGGACTATCCTGTAGGAAAATTTAGACAACCTGGAAGAAGTGCAAATATGGGTAATGAGAATGGTCAGTGGACTGTGAAATTAAGAGAGATGGAGGGAAATGGATAATTTTTTCTATAGAAGGAGGATATGATAGCCCAGTTCAAGAATCTGAAGGGGTGTCACAAAGAAAAGGCCCCAACTTGTTTACTATTGTTCTATAGTACAGGACAATGAATAATAGTCATCAGATACAGAAAGACAGATTCTGTTGGAATTTTAGGATATACGTCCTCATGCAGAAGTGGTTTGATAATGGAGCCATCAACCTTGGGAGAGGAAAGTTGACTGTAAATGGCTCCAAGCAGCCTTTGATCAAAGAGGTCTTAAGATGGATTCCTACAAGGAACAAGGGGTTAGACTTGTACCCTTGGCATAGGACCAGGGTACCTGAGGGACCGTCTCGTCCCGATAACGTCAGCCCGCCCCACCCGTGCATGCAGAGAAGGCATGCTTCGGACCCCCTCAACAAGAGAATTCCATCTAGCGGGGTCCAGGAGGCGTGCTTTCTCTGCGACAGCCCCCGCCTTATGGAACATTCTGCCCCCGGAGGTGAGACTGGCCCCTTCACTCCTGGCCTTTCGGAAGGCCCTTAAGGCCTGGCTCTGCCGCCTGGCCTGGGACAACGGAGGTGGTAGTGCCTCCTGGGGTTGGCTGGCCCCGTAGCAATAAGACCTATGCTACGGTCTCCAATCCATCTGGGATTCTATTTTATTTTATTTTATATTTGATTTATTTTTATACATTTTCTACTTTGTATGGTTTAAAATATTTTAAATTTTTAAGTCTTAATTATTGTAACCCGCCCAGAGTCCCTTGTATGGGAGATGGGCGGGGAATAAATTAAATAAATAATAATAATAATAATAATAATAATAATAATAGACTCAATAGTCTGTATGTCTCCTTCCAGCTGTATGACTTTAAGCCTTTAAAGGTATGAAGGGATTGCAGAATGGAGGAGGAGGAGGAGGACAAAGAGGAGGAAGATGAAAAAAAAGGAAGTTTACTGTTGCCAGATGACTGAAGTCTCAGAAAACCATCTTATGTCTCTGACTTGAGTGTTTCTCTACTGTTTTTTTATTACTTTCTACCATTTTATAAGTTGCTGATGTTACTTCATCAGACGTTAATGTCATTAACGTTTTCTATGTCAAAGCAAAAATAGTTCTTTAGAGCTGAGTTGCAAGATCAATGCACATTTTAATGTACCTTTGTACGTATATTTTTTATTTTTTTATGCTAAAATGTGGAAAACACTCTTCAAAACCAACTCACCTCACAGGGTTGTTGTGGGGAAAATAGGAGGAGGAAGGAGTATTAAGTATGTTCACCACCTTGAGTTGTTTATAAAAATAATAAAGGCAGGATAAAAATTAAATAAATAAATAAATAAATAAAAAGTCCAAGTTTTCCAGATAACATACAGCTGTAAATTTGTACCAAAGAATACCAATAAAAACTCAAGAACTAGTTTTACCAGCTTTATTTATTCAGAACATGTATAGGCTGCCTTTTGGTCTAAGCTTATTGATCAGACTGCTTATGTTTCCAGTTCATGAAACCTAGCAATAAAAACTCTACAAAGCAGGATATTTTCCCAAGGTGCATAATTTTTTTTAAAAAGATTATTGCAAATTCATTATAATGTGCATTATGAACCATGCTCACAATGGCAAACTTCAAAGGGAGTTACAAACACTTAGATGAAGCTGCCCTTCCTACTGGTCTAAATCTGTTCGAGACTGCCCTTCAAACAAACAAATAAACAAACAAACAAAAAGAACAGTCATAGGAAGCTTAGCAGCTGGAAGCCTAGATGGTTCACAGTATGTCTCTATCAAGGGCATCTGGATGTGAGGTTGGCCTCTTTCCTAAACTCGTGGTTAGCTGCACTCTTGCCTTTTCAAATGGTTATGCATCCGTTCCCACAACATGACATATTTACATGTATTTTGCATAAAGCTTTCAATCCATTACTTTAATGTCTAAGGTTCCGGATCATTACATTGAAGATTAGTCACAATTCTCTTTCTTGTTCTCTCTCTCTCTCTCTCTCTCTCTCTCTCTCTCTCTCTCTCTCACACACACACACACACAGAGAGAGAGAGAGAGAGAGAGAGAGAGAGAGAGAGAGGAAGAGGAAAAAAAACAGGCATAGAGTTTTATGTGTGTTCTGCCTGTTGGGATTCAGACTGTTCTAGACATCTCTTACATAAAGCACAATGGAAAAAGAAGCATATTCGTTTACAGTGTTATCTTGCTCTGTTCAAAAAGGCTTAATGTTGGGAAAGTAATAGGAAAAAATACAGTTTGGGAATAGCAAGAGACATAGGAGAGAAAAGACTGGAAAATTATATCCACACAAATGCACCTTGTTGGTGTCACTATGTGTATCTATTGAGCTTTAATAGCAGAGATGTGGGGTGGTAGAGCAGGGACAGGGGCATCAGCAGGGAGAGTCAAAAAAGTCAAGATGGTGGCTGGGATGGAAATCCTCACTGTTGACATGAGTTGCAATGCACATAAAAATGGAGTGGTGCTTCCATTGTATAGTTGTGGCCATTATTTTCACTTTTTTGATGCCCACCGTAGTTGCTTCTGAACAGGAAGGTGTTCTTTTAGTTTCAAAGCTAAGTGTGTGGGATGATGTGTTTTGATCCCATTATATATAATAAATTGTACAGGAAGTACATTATGGTCACAGGCTTAATGGCCCGTAGTGTGTTCTTCAAACTCTCTTTTTACCTTTCCTTCTGGTATACTTTTTGTGCTAGAAAAGTTTGTTTTGGAGATTTTCTTTTTAACAAGTTGTATCGTGGGATTAAGGCAGCAACCAAGTTTTTCCAGGTATGCAGGCAAGTACAGGTGTTATTTCTTTAGCTTATGGAAAATTAATATCATTTTTCTTTACTGTTAAACATAGCTATCAAATGTTCATAAGTTAATTGGATGCAATTTTGAGAATTTCTGAATTTCTGAAATTTAAACATGAAGGTAATTTCTGTGCATGTTTCCTGGAGAAATTATATACTGCATGACCTGTGCAAAAGAAACAAAAAAGGCAAGGCAGAATTTTTCATATAATATTGTGAGATTTAGTATGATGGTTTATTAAAGATGCGTATTTCCGTTGCAAACAGACCTGCATTCCAATACAAGCAATGGGTATTTCTGCATTGGGGAAAATAAAGGGGTTTTACTCAGAAAAGGGTAAACAAAAAATGTTGGGTGAGCCTTCTTCCATTCATTGGTGTTCTATATACAGCATATACTATATATCATAAAATTCAGATAGCAAAGATACTGAGACATCACCATGGATGGCTGGAACTAGAAAGAGAAGTCTAAAAAGTCTAATATGTGGTGTTAAGGCCGCTTATGGTCTGTAAATTTAGATCACAACCATGGAATATGCCCCAAAATACAATATGAATGGTATTAACTGAGATTGCTGGTCTAATAAATATTAGTAGCAGCTTAAAAAACACTGGCTTAAAATGTTGCAAAGGCTTTCACATTATTTTACCAGGTCAATATAGGGATTATATCCAAAATTAAGGTTAAAAATGCCAGAGAGTTATTTTGAGTAATCAGGAATCCTATTTGACAATCAGTAGTTACATACAGCGGTCACGAGAGAGATTCTTTAAAAGACATGATTTGTAGTTGCGTCACACTCTGAACAGAGTTCATGAGAGCTCTCTCTTTGTAGAATACCCAGCACGGTAGAACCACCACACTTTCCATTTTCACAGATGTTTTTCTGAATTATTTTCATTGTGTTGTCATAGGGCCACCTGAAACTGCACGACGGACCACAATTTAGTGTTATACCTGTATGTTCATATATTCTATTAATTGGAAAGCGTTCATTGTTTTTTACTACTACTTTTTGAATGTTTAATTCTTTTTTTAAAAATGTGGATTAATCTGGACAAATCCAGTTGTCCCCTTTTGTTCACCATTTGAATGAGGAACCTCATTTTCATACTGCACTTCCTGTTTACAAAAACACGTCCATTTTAGTAGCAAAGTCCTTAAAGTTCATACAGATTTCCCTCCTGAATTATGAGCACTATAAATGTGTCTTCTTAGTACTGAAATAGATTTCAAAGTACTAATCAGGCCAGAGTAAGATGAGGGAGAAGTGTGTTCAGTTTACATTTGACTGTAAATGTACATAATTTCACATTTTCAAACAATGCACAAACTTAGGTATCCTTCCAAATTCAAACTCCTCCAGAGTTTGCTAGTTGTTTTTAAACCTATTAAAGCTAGAATTCTCAAATGCTATTCAGTGAACCCCCGGAGTCATGAACAAATCTGAGGAAGACTGCAATTTGGGAAGGGACTTGCTCACACAAAGTCACCGGCTGTGAGAATTCAGTGTATGTTCTCACACTCCAGTTCTGCATGCAGAAGGCTGATAGTTGGGAAACATGAATCCATCTGTACCTTCCCTCTTCATCCTTCAGCACAGAGATGATAGGATACACCAGGGGTCCCCAACCTGTGGGCCGTGGCCCACTAGTGGGCCGTGGCCTGTTAGTAACTGGACCGCAGGGCTCCCGCCCACAAACCCCGCCCCCTTCCATGTGATTGGCTCCCGCCAGCAAACCCCGCCCCCGGTGCACGTGATTGGCTCCCATCCACAAACCTCGCCGCCCCAGTCCGCGGAAATCCCAGAAACCCCACCCCCCTGGTCCACGGAAATCCCAGAAACCCCACCTCCCCGGTCCACGGAAAAATTGTCTTTTGAAACCGGTTCCTGGCACCAAAAAGGTTGGGGACCCCTGGGATACACCACTCTTGTGTCTGGAATGGCTATCTGACCAGGAGCAAGCAGTTCAAGTCAACAGGGGTGTAAAAGGCAGGTCCTGAATGTGTCCTCCACCCTTGCCAAGGAACTATGGAGGGATGGTGGACCGCATGCACCCACCTGAAAGAAGGCATGGAGCTTCAAGAGGGGCTATGCAAGGAGTTCAGGTCTTTCATTGCCAGTTATTAGTGGGGCCTCTTTTGACACAGAGATGCCCAGCAGACTGGCCACCCTGACATTTCTCAGCTGAACCTGAGAGTTGTTACCCAAGTCCCCTTCTCCCAGGTTGTTGTCCACAGCCTATGACTGCTTTCTTATTTTTTGCAGTTTCTACTATAAGGAAGGAGGGAATACAGTGTGTGTGTGTGTGTGTGTGTGTGTGTGTGTGTGTGTGTGTAAGAGACAGAAAGAATAGTTTGTGTGTATCTATACAGGTGGCAGATCAATACATTTTATAAACAGAATGCCTTATTTTACAGACAATTTATTTTTTTTATTTTTATCCCGCCTTTATTATTTTTTATAAATAACTTAAGGCAGCGAACATACCTAATACTCCTTCCTCCTCCTGTTTTCCCCACAACAACCACCCTGTGAGGTGAGTTGGGCTGAGAGAGAGTGACTGGCCCAAGGTCACCCAGCCGGCTTTCATGCCTAAGGCAGGACTAGAACTCACAGCCTCCTGGTTTCTTGCCCAGCACCTTAACCACTAGACCAAACTGTTAATCAACAGTTATTAATTCTAATAACATTTATTAATTTGTTCTAGCTCATAGACACATACAGTGTCTATGAGCTAGAATGCACATAGACACATACAGTACATATATGGATAGAGATATACAATGAATGTTGCAGAAATTTATCTCCAGCCAGAATTCAATCTGGCAATCCTGTGTTGACCAGGATGGGAAGCTGGACACTCAACAAGACTTTTATGTATGTTTCTCATTTTTTTTTCTGCTTGTGCTTCCTTCTCAGGTGAGTTGTCTTAAATTCAGGAGCACCTTCCCCATCAGATAAATATGGTAATTTCTATAATATATGTTGCAATTGGATGTTTCATAGTTCCATAGATGCAAATCAGGACCAATTCAAAAGGCAAGGAAGGATGCAAAGAGTTAAGTGAGTTTGTATCAATATATTACAGAGCAGAGGATTCTCAAAAGTGGAAGGGATGATCTTTTAACACCTCTTGTGTTAAAAGCACAAACCACATCTGGAGTTCATGCTTATACATAACCAAGCACTTTCCAGAAATCCTGTTTATGGATAATAATTTTGGGGAAGCAATCCCATGCTTTTCAGATGCCTCTTCAGGGAAGGATACAGAGTCAATTGTAAGAGTTTTTAATAGTTATTCACATTGCAATTAGCCATCATAGCAAATCTTCCAAAGTAGGTTGTGTAAAGATAGAATGGAGACCCATGGCTGGTTGACCATTTAGTTAAGGTCATGCTGATTGATTCCCAGTCTATAATTGAGCAGGAAAAAAAGTTTTAGTAAAGGCTACAGAAAACCAGATTTCCATGTGATTCACAGGAACAGATAAATTAATCTATAAATGTTATTTCTGAATGTAGAAATTGAGTGTTTGCATTGTACAGTTTTAAAGATCTCTATTTCCCGGTCCTAATTAAAGGTAGGTGTGCTACACAACAAGCTTGTCAGGTCCTATATCTCAGCTTTATAATTTTGCCCTGAATATATGTAGCCCCTTGGTCACCTTGTTAAAACACAACATAGTTTGGCACATAACAGAACCTTTCTCCAAGACTCATGGATGCTTTGGGGGGGGGGGGAGAAGAAGGGAGGGAGGAAGGAAGAAAATAGCTCGTGCTAGAAATGGCACTGAAAATATCAGTAACTTTAATGTGTGAGGTTTGTTAACACAGAAAGCAAACAACCAAACTTGCTCTCCAATGACTGTCACTAATATTTATTCGTCCAGTGACTGTTAATCAAACCAAGTTTACAGTCCCGTGTAGCACCTGTCACAGGTGCTGATCATTAATCAGCGATTACGGCAGTTTATTCCATTGCTGACAACTTGCAATTTTCTACTGAATCAGCTAGTTTGTCAGGTGGGAATTATGGCAAAGCACATGTGACAAAACACATCACACTTTTTTTTCCTCCCCCCCCCTTTTTTTTTTTTTTTTTTGCATTTTTGCATTTTCAGGCTCCTCTCCCCCCCCCCCCTTGCAGCCCCCTTCTCCCCCTTTCTAGACAAACAATATCTGGGAACTCAGAAGTAATAAGGCGGAATGTATAATTAATTACGCAGCTTGCTCTAATTAGGGATGAATAAGTTGTGTCCCTCTCATCATCACAAATGTGGTGATGGGTAATACCAGTTTATGCTGTATTAACTGCAAATATGCAATCCTTCTGAGAGCACTTTTGTTGATGAATTTGATGAATGTGACAATAATTAGCAGAGACAGATGAGATCTAAATTACTACTGACAATGTAATGCTATCCTGCTTGAGGGCCTGAGAACGTAGTAGCCTAACATGGCAGGGACTGGGGCCTCATTTCTAATTAATAGTCTTTTTTTTTCTTTTTCTTTTTTTTTTCTTTTTGCCAGTGGGGGGAAAAATCGAGGAACGGTAATTGTTTTCGTCAAAGGCTGCAGGGAGTTATCAGGGTAATAAAGTTAATTAGCAGAACAAACATCCTTTCACTGCCTTACCAGATTGAGGAAAAGAGGGTAATTCAAACTGCAGAAAGATATGACTAGATGAGATGATAAGAGGGGGAAAAAATTTACACAGGAGGCCAAGAGAAAATAATCCAATTTTTCTCCTCTTCATTCTTTTCTTGTTCTTGTTCTTCTTCCTTTTTGGTTCAGCTTGCAGAAATGAATTACTACATTCCCTTCATTTGGCTGACACAGTGGTTTCTGTAGAAAACTTTTTTTTATTTACCAAAAAGAGCGTGTTGCGTGGTCACACTCGGTCCAGCTCTTTCAGAGCATAGATGCTTGAAATAAACACACACATGCACACATAGGTGAAAATAAGTATTTTTCTAAGATTTACTGTTAAAACTGGTAGGGTTCTTTTTTCAAAATAAATGCCATTGGGTTCCTGAGGCATCCGCTGACGTTAAGCCGTAATGTTTTAGCACGAAAACGGAGGACTTTCCTTTAGGCATCATTTTAGAATTGCTTGCAAAGCGTCACTCAGTTCTTTGGCAGAATTTGATTTTTTTACAGGTAAAGTTTGGTTTTATAGATGTTGCAGTGACTTTGTCTGTCTGTCTGTCTTGTGCATTATGGCAACTGGTCCTAAGGTGTTAAGTCAAAGAGCTACGTAAAAAAGCAGAAGTCTCCTTCTTCATCAAGTGAGAATTTCAATTTGTTTGGCTTAATCAGTTGGGTCCAGGCACACGTATAAGCCCCACTGCCTATGTCTGGATCAAACCCAGCATTATTACACATAGCTTATAATAATGAGCTCAAAGAAAAAGATTTGGTTTGGTTTTGCTCACAGTTCAAAGTTTCTCATTATGTTTGAATTTTGTAACAAAACGTAATGTTCCTTCTTACCTCTCAGAGGGAGGATTATGACCAGTGCAGCACTGAAAACTAGACTTTGCATAATTGAAAGCCATTCATGGCCATTTATCTCTATTAAAATTCCATTTATTGATTTGCTTCTTTCACTGTTTCCAGGTTTCCCTGTAGAATATGGCTTGCTTCACTAGCTTTTCACCTTTGGGGTTACATCTCTGTAGTTTTGGGTTCTGAAGCTGGATTTCTCTGCTCATTTTATCAGTGCCTCTTCTCAATTTGTGGCATATTGCAGTTACAGGTAGTCCTTGCTTAACAACTACAATTGGGACCGGATTTTTGGTTGCTAAGCAAAGCGGTCATTAAGCAAATCTGACCCAATTTTATGACCTTTTTTGTGACAGTCATTAAGCGAATCACCATGGGAGTTAAGCAAACCACATGGTTGTTAAGCGAGTTACATGGTTCCCCATTGATTTTGCTTGCCAGAAACCGACCGGGAAGGTCAAAAATGGCAATCACATGACCACTGGACACTGCAATGGTCGTAAATGTGAGCCGGTTGCCAAGCACCCAAATTGTGATCACATGACCATAGGGATGCTGTGATGGCCGTAAGTGTGAGGACCAGTCATAAGTTGGTTTTTTTCACCACTATCATAAGTCCGAACCATCACTAAATGAATGGTTGTTAAGTGAGGACTACCTGTATGTAAATTAATCTGTAATGATTTGATGGGAAATGGCCCTTGCCTTGGAGTGAATTTAACTATATTTTTTTATTTTTTAAAGCTTCTTCTAACTATATGCTTCTGTAGCTATAAGAACAGCAACTTATATCTATAATGCAAGCTACATAATCATATATGAATGCATCTATACTGTATAAACTATTCAGTTTCCCTTAATGCCAGAAGTATGGGCAAAGAGCAATGAATACTACTAAAAACCAACTCTTTTCTACAAGGAGCTATACTATCTACCTGGAAACTGCTCAGCTTCTATTCTAAAGTCTGGGATTTTCTTTAAAAATTTGTTGTTTATTCGTTCAGTCGTTTCCGACTCTTCGTGACTTCATGGACCAGTGCACGCCAGAGCTTTCTGTCGGCCGTCACCATCCCCAGCTCCCCAATGGTTGAGTCCATCACCTCCAGAATACCATCCATCCATCTTGCCCTTGGTCGGCCCCTCTTCCTTTTGCCTTCCACTTTTCCTAGCATCAGCTTCTTCTCCAGGGTATCCTGTCTTCTCATTATGTGGCCAAAGTACTTCAGTTTTGCCTTTAATATCATTCCCTCAAGTGAGCAGTCTGGCTTGATTTCCTGGAGTATGGACTGGTTTGATCTTCTTGCAGTCCAAGGCACTCTCAGAATTTTCCTCCAACACCACAGTTCAAAAGCATCTATCTTCCTTCGCTCAGCCTTCCTTATGGTCCAGCTCTCGCAGCCATAGGTTACTACAGGAAATACCATTGCTTTAACTATGCGGACCTTTGTTGTCAGTGTGATGTCTCTGCTCTTAACTATTTTATCAAGATTTGCCATTGCTCTCCTCCCAAGAAGTAGACTTCTTCTGATTTCCTGGCTGCAGTCAGCGTCTGCAGTAATCTTTGCGCCTAGAAATACAAAGTCTGTCACTGCCTCCACTTTTTCTCCCTCTATTTGCCAGTCATCAATCAAGCTCGTTGCCATAATCTTGGTTTTTTTGAGGTTTAACTGCAACCCAGCTTTTGCACTTTCTTCTTTCACCTTCGTCATAAGGCTCCTCAACTCCTCCTCGCTTTCAGCCATCAAAGTGGTATCATCTGCATATCTGAGATTGTTAATGTTTCTTCCAGCAATTTTAACTCCAGCCTTGGATTCCTCAAGCCCAGCATGTCACATGATGTGTTCTGCGTACAGGTTGAATAGGTAGGGTGAGAGTATACAGCCCTGCCGTACTCCTTTCCCAATCTTAAACCAGTCCGTTGTTCCATGCTCGGTTCTTACCGTTGCTACTTGGTCGTTATACAGATTCCTCAGGAGGAAGACGAGATGACTTGGTATCCCCATACCACCAAGAACTTGCCACAATTTGTTATGATCCACACAGTCAAAGGCTTTAGAATAGTCAATAAAACAGAAATAGATGTTTTTCTGAAATTCCCTGGCTTTCTCCATTATCCAGCGGATATTGGCAATTTGGTCTCTAGTTCCTCTGCCTTTTCTAAACCCAGCTTGTACATCTGGCAATTCTCGCTCCATGAATTGCTGGAGTCTACCTTGCAAGATCTTGAGCATTACCTTACTGGCATGTGAAATAAGTGCCACTGTTCGATAGTTTGAACATTCTTTAGTGCTTCCCTTTTTTGGTATGGGGATATAAGTTGATTTTTTCCAATCTGATGGCCATTCTTGTGTTTTCCAAATTTGCTGGCATATGGCATGCATCACCTTGACAGCATCATCTTGCAAGATTTTAAACAGTTCAGCTGGGATACCGTCGTCTCCTGCTGCCTTGTTATTAGCAATGCTTCTTAAGGCCCATTCAACCTCACTCTTCAGGATGTCTGGCTCTAACTCACTGACCACACCGTCAAAGCTATCTCCAATATTATTATCCTTCCTATACAGATCTTCCGTATATTCTTGCCACCTTTTCTTGATCTCTTCTGCTTCTGTTAGGTCCTTACCATCTTTGTTTTTGATCATACCCATTTTTGCCTGGAATTTACCTCCGATGTTTCTAATTTTCTGGAAGAGGTCTCTTGTCCTTCCTATTCTATTGTCTTCTTCCACTTCCGCACATTGCGGATAAATAATTCCTTATCTCTTCTGGCTAACCTCTGGAATTTTGCATTTAATTGGGCATATCTCCCCCTATCACTGTTTCCTTTTGCTTTCCTTCTTTCTTGGGCTACTTCCAGTGTTTCAGCAGACAGCCATCTTGCCTTCTTGGTTTTCTTTTTCTTTGGGACGTTTTTTGTTGCCGCCTCCTGAACAATGTTGCAAACTTCTGTCCATAGTTCTTCTGGGACCCTATCTACTAAATCTAGTCCCTTAAATCTATTCTTCACCTCCACTGCATATTCCTTAGGAATATTAGTGAGCTCATATCTAACTGATCTGTGGGTCTTCCCTATTCTCTTTAGTCTGATTCTAAATTTTGCAATAAGAAGTTCGTGATCTGAACTACAGTCAGCTCCAGGTCTTGTTTTTACCGACTGTATAGATGTCCGCCACCTTTGGCTGCAAAGGATGTAGTCAATCTGATTTCGGTGTCGACCATCTGGTGAAATCCATGTATAAAGTCGTCTTTTAGGTTGTTGGAAGAGAGTGTTTGTTATGCACAGTGAGTTGTCTTGGCAAAATTCTATCAGCCTATGTCCTGCTTCATTTTGTTCTCCCAGACCACGCTTGCCTGTAATTCCAGGTGTCATCTGACTACCCACCTTAGCATTCCAGTCTCCTGTAATGAAAATAACATCTCTTTTTGGTGTATTATCTAGTAGGTGCTGCAGATCCTCATAGAACTGATCTACTTCTGCTTCTTCAGCATCTGTGGTTGGGGCGTATATTTGGATCACTGTGATGTTAAATGGCTTACCCTGAATTCGAATTGAGATCATTCTATCGTTTTTTGGATTGTATCCAAGCACTGCTTTAGCCACTTTATTATTAATTATGAAGGCTACTCCATTTCTTCTGTGGTCCTCTTGTCCACAGTAGTAGATCTGGTGGTCATCTGATGTGAAGTGGCCCATCCCAGTCCATTTCAGTTCACTGACACCTAAAATGTCTATATTTAATCTTGACATCTCACCAATAACCACATCCAATTTGCCCTGGCTCATAGATCTTACATTCCAGGTTCCTATGGTGTGTTGATCTTTAGAACATCGGATTCGTCGTTCACCACCAGCACCGTCGGCCGCTAGCCGTCCTTTCGGCTTTGAGCTAGCTGCGTCATCACATCTGGGGCTAGTTGAACGTATCCTCTGTTCCTCCCCAGTAGCATTTTGACCATCTTCCGACCTGGGAGTCCCATCTTCCGATGGTATACCGACATATCTTTGGTTGTACTGATCCATTTAGTTTTCATGGCAAGAATACTGGGGTGGGTTGCCATTACCTTCCCCAGGGATCGTATTTAGTCTGACCTCTCTGCCACGACCTTCCCGTCTTGGGTGTCCCTTCACGGTTTAGCTCATGGTTTCATTGAGGTGCTCAAGCTCCAGCACCACGACAAGGTAACGATCTCCTTTGCTGGAGCTTTAAAAATTAGAAACTTGTTTATTTAAGAAAAATTCCAGAAAACTCAAAGCTTAAGTTGTCAGGATGCTGAATTTTCCATTTTTTAAAAAAATGTATTTTGTTTATTATATTCTGTGCTGCTCTTCAAATACATGCTTGTTTCTCTAAGAGGTAACAGCCAACTGTAACATATCTCAGCACTTACCAGTTTGTGTCCTTGGATTTTTATCTGTTTTCGTGTTTAGGTTGGTTCCTTGTGGGGAGAAATACATCTCTGGCTCTAGAGAGCACCTGATATGGATTAGCAGTGACCAAGGATGCATTACCAGAGACATTCTTTATCTTTGTTGTACCTTCAGAACTAATCTGATGCTTTACTTTCCTCTCTGTTGCAGCTGCACTGCACTTTTAATCCAAACTTAGATTGAAGAGATCAGCATAGTATGACCACAGATCATCAATTAGGTTTGCTTGTATGTCTCATCAAAATGTTTTCTTGTTAGAAACCTTTCTTCTTGCGTAGGTTCCACATCCCATCCCCAGGTAACTATCCCCCCCCTCTTTTTTTTGGATGGGGGAATATTTCCAGCTGAAATAATTCCAGCTGGTTTCTTAAACAATGTCAACAAATATAAAATGTGATTACTGGTGGCTTGGAAGTCTTATGGCTCGTTGCCCAGTGCCATCTGGATACTTTGGAATTCAGATGACACTATTTGAATGTAGTCCTTGTGGTAATAGCAACTATGGATTCCAATTCAGTTAAGAGGTGGAAAAAGGTCTGGTTGGCCTGAAATACTTGTCCTCTGAGGACAAAACGGATGTGTATGGACTGTCAGTTTTTTGCTGAATATCTCAGCAGCCTTTAATTCTGAGCATACAACTTTTTGGAGCACTTTGCCAGATTGGTACAGGTGTACAGCGAGTACTAGATCTTTATTTCAGTCTTTGACTAGAATTCTGCAAGTTAACAAAATAATTAAACAGGCTTCTGTTTCAGATCAAATTAAATACATACATTGGGAACTATGATTTGATTTAAATCTTCTGCTGACCTAAAAATAACAGGGGGGTGGGTTTGATTACTGACAAACACATTCCTAGGTAGAGCAGACTGGTCCAGTTTGGCCTTCCAAGTCTCTAGCATGTTCCTTGAGCACAGTAAGTGCTCAATTATAGCCCATCGTCAAAATAATCTCTTTTGAGAAGCCAAGTTTATAGCGATTCTCACACTTCCTGGAGGAATGGGGAAGAGTGTTGGGGAACTTCTGTTCAGTCTGTGATACATGGAGTATCTCAGGCATCTACCTTGGCACCCATGCTTTTAATATGAACATGGATTCACTGGGGGAAATCATCCAGAGATTGAGGTTATAATGTCACCAATATGCAGCTAAAATGCAACTCTGTGACTGTATTCAGACAACATGCTTCACCATATTGGTTAAAGGCTTAGCAAGTGCATGCTAAGCTTAGAGTTAGTATGAACTCAGCTTATTTGGTTAGATTACATTTCAATGTTTCTTGCAGAACCAAAAAATTCAGCAATCAGATTAAGTGTGATGTGTGAACATTGCATCTCTCCATTTCATCTTCATCTCTCAGTGAGGTGGTAGTATTCTTGATGTGCTGGAATGGATGAGGCTGAACTAGCTCTCAAAAATGACAAAAATGTGTAAGCTGGAAACCTGGCTAATATGAGAGGGGCTGACTTGACAGCCGGGCTGACTTGACAATGGTGTGGAAACGTGAATGTCTGGATATTGATGGAACCAAGGTACCATCAGTACATCTGTAATCCAATTCAACCTTAGAGTTCAAATGGATTGTTTTACCTCTCTACCCTGTCCATGTTTAAGAACAGTGGCTTTGGACAGTTTGCTCATCTAGGTTCAATGGGGCCCTGTAGGTCACATCACCATGATTATAGAACTCCTTTACAAGTGGAATCTTTATGTCCAACTAGATATATTCCAGATTGTTTTTCTAACGTTGTTTCTCAGCTGCTGTTTCTGCTCCTGCTTCTTTCTCTCAGGAATCTGGGTTATAGAATGTTCATGGTACAAATTACACCTATATTTTATAATCTGCAGCATTAGTGAACTGTGATTTGAAGTTTTTAATAATTCACTACATCTCATTGGGTTAGCTATGCTCTAAAATGCCCTGTGAATACATTAAACAAATCATAGTAACTCAGCATCCCTTCTCTTCTTGTAGTCTACTATGCAAACTTTATATACCTGCTAGAAATAACACCACAACCAGAGCTGATTGTGAAGAAGGTTAAGGGTATCAGCACCTGTGTAAGTTCTCCAGGAAAGACTGATAGCAGCTAGGCTGCCTGAAGGGACACCCAGAGAACCAATGAAGTTTTGAGCCTGGCGATGAAGAAGGAAATCCCCCAGAGACGAATCTTAGTGCTTGAAGGAAGGTCGTCTTCTCCAACGTTGTGTTATGGAACTACTCTATTCAAAGGAATGTTTTCAAGATCAGCCCACCCACAGCAGTGTGCATGTGTGTTTGAGAGATGGAACAGTGGGAGATAGAGATTGTGAGCCAGATTTATTCTTCTGTATTTTTAAATTTTTATTTAAAAGGTTTGTATAGTGCTGTTCATCAAAACAGGGTCTTGATCAAAAACTGTGGATAAAACAATAAAATAGTAAATCAGGAAGTTTAGAACAGGCCAGGGGATTAAACAGGTATTGACCTGGCTTCTGCAACATTGGTGAAAAACAAGCTTACTTGGGAAGGCTATTTCATAGTTTGCTTATTTACTACTTGCTTTATACTGACAAGGCTGGCCCGTAGAGATGAACCTCATCAGCTTGTCTTCGTGCTCATTCCTGTTGAGAGAAAAGGTGGTCTTTAAGGTACCTGTTCCCAAGAAATTCAGGGCTGTAAAAGTAAATGCCCAAAAGTAAATGTTGAGCTCAGCTCAGAAATAGACAAGCAGCCTGAACATCCCTTAAAACGGAGAGATAATATGTATCCAAGATCACCTACTGAGTATCATGTTTGAGTGGGGGTTAAACCCATGCCTCTCAAGTCCTAATTCATCGGTAATCTAATCATTTGACGGTGCCAGGAAAGAATCATGCCAGTGTCCTTCTTAGGAGCTATGAGGCTGCTAAAAAGATGGGAAATGTTCTTTGAATTATAGAGATATAATAATCCAGGTTCCTATATTCAATTTCCAAGATGCTGTTATGGAGATTTGCACTCTGATGTTCTCTGTATATCACACTAAACCATAATGTAATTGATTTGGTTTTGGCTTAATGTTTTTGGTGAACCTAGCTATTTCTTGTGCCTTCGTGGTTAAACAAACTAGTTTACCGTAATATATGAACCCCGTCAATCTCTTAATTTTACAAACATACAGTAGTAGAGAGGAGGAAGTTTTGTAAAGTGTTTAATCCAATACAAAGTGATTCATAACATCCCATGTGGCATTGATTCATACCCATTATAGATCATTCAGTATAAAATGTATACTACATGTTGTACTGAGCAGGACTTACTACTGAGTAGACATATTGAGTAGAGATTGTAAAAAAATATCCTTTATCAATCATTTTCAATTAAAGTGCAAATTGTTTCCATTGAAAAATATTCAGTTTGGGGTGACGCAGGGTACAGGAAAACCCTGTCTCCTATGTTGTCATTTAATGGTACAGTCACCAAATGAACTCACCCTCCCCGAGCCCTCTGTTCTTAAATTGTTAGTGCCATGCACTATTTATTCATTTTTTATAAGAATTTTATTAAGTTTAAAGCAAAGATAAAAACTACAAAAAAGAAAAAAAGTGAGAAAAACACAAGATGAAAAAAAAGATTTTTAGAAGATTACATAAATAGGTGACTTCCGACTTTCAACAAGAATATACAACAATTTCCATAATCAATCCCTTACTCTATGCCGTGCACTATTTATTGATATCTGGGTGATGGATATTCTTTTTCCCTCTGCCTCACCTCCTAATTTCTTCTTCCAAATAATGCAACGCGTCCCCTAAATGATACCAGCGGTATCAAAAATGATATTAGACTACACCTCCCTGACATTACAAAATTGCATGCAAGAAAGAATTTGTACACAAGGTGGGGATGTTAGCAACCAACTACATTTTACCATTGTCACAACCTCGCTGTAATTAACAAACACATTGTTTTCAGCTCCAGCTGAAAAGATAAATTTGGGAGCTCCGGCGAAAGCGGAGAGATATGAATGAAGAAATGTTCTGCAAGTAAGCCTGTTTTAGAAACCCAAGCCTCAGCATTAATTGCGGAGCCTGCAGGCCACGGAGGAAATAATAGATTCTTTCTATCTTTTAGGCTTTCTCAAGTCTGAAAAACGAGTCGAGAAATCCTTCCAAGATAAATCCACCACGTGACTTCCAGACTCTTAGCAGCATGCGCTGTTCCAAATGAGGTAAGGTGGTTCAAAGAGATGGCTGTGCTATCTCTTTCTCTTTCTTTCTTTTTTATTTTTTTCCCAGCAGGAAGAGCAGCATCTCTGCCTTGTTGATGGGAAACAGAGTGTCTGGTTTTAAAGAAGCCTAGGACAACGTTGGAAAATAAAAGCGGGGAGAAGGGTAATAAATAATGACAACAGATGTTTGTAAACTAAGCGGCTGGTATGTT